>CM074753.1:7496070-7856070 GCA_037367245.1 Phrynocephalus guinanensis | reverse complement strand
GGCTAGGCTGCAGAGACAGCTCTGCTGTTTTCCTGATCTTGACACGCCCTCTGGTGTCCAGTTCTGGGAACTGCATCATTGGAAATAATTCTAGGATTTTTGTTTTAATTTTTTTACTGTTTCTCGGGCCATGGTTAAGTGAATCAGCCGCTACTGATCCTGTGGATAAAGAGGTGTCCTAGTGTCCAAAAGGATCATAAAAATGCTACACACACAAACAGTAAAAAAAAAGCAACACCAAATCACATCCAAAGCAGTAATGCACAAGAGCCATTGAGAGAGGGGGGGGGAACCCCTCAGCAGCAATTCATTCAGGGTAAGCCGGCCTGAGGGAAAAGGTCTTTGCCAGCTTGTGGAAGGGCAGCAAACATGGGGCCAGCCTGGCCTCCAGTGGGAGGGAGTTCCAGAGGCTGGGAGCGGCCCCCTGTGTTCCCACCAAAGGACCTCTCCTGATGATCCTAGCACTTGAGGAGCCTCGTGAAAGGAGATGGGACGTCCTGATGCAGAGGTGCAAAATGCATTTTAGAAGCGACCCTACCCCTCCAAATAACTCCCTATGCTAGATGTCCCAAATAACTGCAGGCCCCAAAGAGCCCTGCTTGGGTGTGCAGAGCATGGAAAGGGCCCTTATTTGAGAATCAAAGGAGGTGAAGAAGAGAAGGAAGGTCCCTCAGGCTTTGAAGGGTTGCAGAGGTTGAAGTTGGCAAATGGCCGAGTGCCCTTACAAAAACCTTGACACTCTTTCAAGTAACAACACGCCTTGTCCTGACAAGAGAAGTCTAGCAAAGCTGGCTCCTCTGCTCTCGATGAAGACATGAGCTGGTGGCACTCATAGAATCATAAAACAATGAATTCTAAGGCCACCGAGTTCATCCTCCTGTTCATGGCAGGAATCCAAATCCAAGGAGATCTGCCAGGGAGGTATCTTTCCTCCTGGGACTAGATTCCAGCCCCCTGATCATCTTGGTTTCCCTCTTCTGAACTTGCTCCAGTTCCTCAGCATCCTTCTTGAAGGGTGGTGTCTAGAACTGGATACAATACTCAAAGGGCCTGACCAGGGTCAAAGAGTAGGGAAATAGCACCTCCCAGGATCTGCAGACTATGCTAATTCTGCCTAAAATAGCATTTGCCTTTTTTGTAGCCACTTCACACTGTTGGCACATAGGCCCTTTGTACACGACCCCTAAACTCCACCGCAAATGGCTCCCAGCTCCGGAGCTTAAAATTGTTTCCCCACCAGCTCCGGAGTTTACAGATAATTAAGTGCGACCACGCCCACCTAAGCACGTCCCAGCACACTTTTCATGTACCTGCTCTCGGAGGGTGAAAATTCCTGATGCGGATATAACAGTAGTGACTGCCGGGATCTCTTTGCTTCTGTTTGTTCTTTTTTTGCCCCCCACCCCTTTAAGAGATCTGAATGCAGTGCCGGGACGACAGAACGGAGGTGAGTGGCATTCTTTTCTTCCTTTTTTTCTCCCTCCCCTCACGCAGCCAGCAGCCAGGAGTGCGGAGGGGGTGGGAACGCAGGAACAGCGACAAACCCCTAAGATCTCTGGTCCGAATTTAAGTAGCCAGCGGATCTTAGGGGTCGTGTGAAAAGGCCCATAGTCTGCTTGTGATCTATGGTGACTCTGAAATCCTTCTCACCCGTAGTCTTGCTGAGCCAGGTATCTCCCATCTTGTAACGGTGTGTTTGGTTTGTTTTTCCTAGGCACAGCCCTTTGCATTTATCCCTGTTGAGTTTCATTCTGTCTTCAAGGCTGCTGCCTATTTGCACTTGGGTTTATTGGCACCCAACCCTTGTTAGGCGCCAATAAATCTTCCAGAATCTTCTCTCATCCTGTCTTTCGCTCTGAAGCCTTGCTGGACCTTGGCTGGAGGCTTCAGCCTGGTTTGTCCACCTGTTTCCCAAAGGCCATTGCTTCTGCCCACAATGGGATGAGACTTCTGGCCTGGTCCTTGTTCTACGTCCAGCAGGGTTCCATTCATGGACTACCACCTTGAGCTGTCTCCCTTCCTCAAGGTTGGGGACAGAACAAACAGCCTAGATCCCTATTTTTTTCTCCAAATTACTACTCGGGAGAAATGACGCAGTGTTCTGTTGTCCCCAGTTTGGAATTTGGTCAAAACAAATTCCAAAAGTCCATGGGGGTGGGGGTGGTGTCAGTGATCTCCAGCCTTCCACGTATTTGAGTGTGGCCACCGAGAAAATCAATTTGTGTCTGGCTTTTCAACGTGCCATACGAAAGGCGTCCTGTCCTTATTTCAGAACACAGATGCTCACCGTGGGGAAAGGAGTTAGGAGCCTCTTCTCAGCTCCACAACCAATCCTTCACTCCCTGGACAGGACATCATGGCTTGTCATACATTGGGCTGGCACTCGCTGGGCCAAGACACCCAGGCTGGGTTCTGCAGCAAGGCGGATTTCGGTGCTGGATCATGCCCTCCAAATTCCCAAATGACGTAAAGGCCAATCCGAAGGATGCTGCCAGGGGTTCTGTTGGGTTAAGATGTTTCTTGGGGGAACACTTAAGACCTTTCTTTGGGGCTTATGAGTTGAATCCATGGTCTTCCTCACCCTTCCTGGTGTAGAAGAAACCAAATACATCCAGTTGATCACCAGGGAGCAACATGGCAGGCCAATGCACATGGCCAGAGTCTTTTGTTCCCCATCTCATTTATGTTATGTTATGTTATGTTATGTTATGTTATGTTATGTAGGGATGGGCACAAAACAAAAACCAAAATGCTGTTCAGTCGTTTTGTTAGGTAACGAAACGAAACGAAACGATACAAGAAAGCAGCATTTTGTTATAGACAAAACGAAATCTTTTTTTGTTGTTGAAACGAACCATTTTGTTCTGTCTGTAACCTGAAGCCTGGGGCTTTTTTTAAAAAAAAACCTTTCCCCCGTCCCCTCAAGGCCTGCCTGCCAGGTGATCGGCACTGGAGTGGGGAGGAAAAACGTTTTCCCTGCCACTTTCCAGCTCCCCCCATGAACCACTTCATTAGTGGTTCATTTCGTATGAATATTTTTTTGAAAAATTTGTATGAAACGAAACAAAAAATGTAGGGGAGGAAGGAAACGAAACGAAACAAAATGTAATATTTTCGGTTCGTGCCCATCCCAAATGTTATGTTATGTTATGTTATGTTATGTTATGTTATGTTATGTTATGTTATGGTTGGTTGGTTGGTTCATTTGTTCGTTTTTTTGTTTGTTCATTCTTTCGTTCATTTATATTCCACCCATGTTAGGGCTGACAAAGAGGCCACAACTCGGAGAAGTCCTTAGGAAACAGAGCTGCTTTTGATGAACTGGAAATTTCCTGGACCTGCAGCCTCCGAGGGTGTCTGCCATCAGCCTGAAAGCTCACCTCAGGCATGGTTTGGTGGCACCGCCATGTTTTCCCTCTTCTTACCTTGCTTCTACCCCCACCTCCTGCAGGGAGGGACATCCACCTCCCCAGCTCTGCCTGTGGGCTGCCCGCACTCCTCTGGGGCAGGGCGTGGTGGCCGGGGGGGGGGGGCTCCACCCACCCATGGCATGCCCGTCTCTCAGGCTCAGGAAGAGCCTCCAATTAAGCCCAGGAGAGACAGCGGCGGTGCAGGTTTTTCTGGCTGGCTGCTGCCACCGCGGCTTCCTTGACACTGCAATTAAGCCAGCCTCTGGTGCGTCTCATCATCCTGTCCGGGGATCCCAGCAGCAATTGGGGACGGCGTTGCGTCTTGTCACCGCCTGACTCAGCGGCCCAGGGAAGGCCGGATGCAGGGGAAGGATGTTCCTTCAGGCCGGTTTGGAAGGAAGGCAGGAAGCAAGTGGCACCTAAATCTTGTGGGCCTCGGAAGCCGGTTGGCAGGTTTCCGGACTCGGAATAAGGTGCTGGATCCCAGGAAGAACGGAGGAAGGCTGCTTTCCCTCTTTGAGGCCCTGCACAGCTCATTTTCCCCAGGGCCAAGGCCCTCACCAAGGGCTGAAGCTGTTTTTGCTGGTGGTTACCCAGAGCCCCATGGGCCTTGAACTGAACTATGGGGTAACGAGTGTGCCAGCAATCAGGCCACCCAAGCCAGCACCACTCCCCCAGGCCATGCCCTCATCTCGGATGCAACGGGTACGAATCACGGACGTCTTTCTGCAAGGGCCACAGAGGCCGCCCGTGGGTGCTTCTATGGTGCCCAAAACCTGTGCCCGAACCACGTCCTTCCAGAGGGGTTGGTGTGAGAGACCAAAAGCCCCCAGGAGGAAGAGGAAGTAGACAGGTGCATGGCCAAGATGCCCCCTCTTTACTTGGCAGGAGCTGGGTGCTCCCCACGCCATGCTTGGAGGAATAAGGAGGCCTTCTCAGAGCGCAGCAAAAGCTCATAGAGGGCCATCTTTCCCCCTTCCTTGTTTTTTTGCCCTCTCAGGACAGGCGAGAGTCCCACCATGAGGGCTAACCCAATTTAGGCTGAGCAGCATCAAGAAAAAAAACTGTTGAGTCATAATTGGGCATGATGAAATTCTCAGAGATGCTTTTGGGGTCCACTGAGACCCCTCCCAAAACATTCCTCGTTGGGCCAGGATGAAATAATTCATTTCAGGACATTCAAAAGAACCAGACACGCAATTCAGGTCGAATCCCCCTGAATTGGCAGTTCATCCCTACTGTGGTCATGGCACATGGAGTGACGGCCACAGATCAACCCCCGGGGACACCCCTTTACTCTCAAAGCTACCTCCATTGCCCCTCTATCTATATGAACCCTGGCTTTTAGCCATAGCCAGCCCCCCTTCCCTCTAGGGAGCTTACTTCCATCATATCCATTTGCCTACACTGGCCCGGGTCTCTGGCCCCAGCCAACCTCACCCCCCCCTCTCTTTTCCTTTCCACCCCTGTTGCCTGCCCTTTCCTGATGATCTATTTTCATCATGCTCATGGCTTGCCAGGGAATGATTGTAAGCAATCACTCCTGGGGACCAGGGACTCCATCACACCAAAAGGACTGTGTTCATGGGTTTCCCGCCTAGCTGATTCTTAGCCCCCAACTACCAGCAACCCCCCTCCCTCCCTCTCTCTCTTTCTTCTTCTCCCCCTTCTTATCTCCCCCTTGTTTTCCTCCCACTCCATCTACCTGGGCGTGCTTAAAACATGTGCCTGTCCTGTTCTCTGACTTCTATACTCTACCATCTGGGGCAACGGGGTTATGGCACAAAGAAGAAGGATCATCATGGCGACTTCATGAGACTGGCTGCATCTTCTAGAAGGGATCCATCTTTTCCAGAGTTCTTAGCACGTACACACAGCTGCTTCCTGGAGTACCAGAATTCCTTGTCACGTAGACCACAGATGTTATCACAGCCTGAGGGAGTTTTCCATCATCACATTTCTGCACCCACAAAAGACTGCCCAGACACCTTTGGATAATTCCACCACCTTTTCCTGTTTCCTATTGACTTTGGCATTAGTCTTCCCCAAACCTATATTGTTTTTCTGATTCCTTCAGTTTGCAAGACCCAAAGGACAATACATCGCTTCCCTTTTCTATTGTGATATCAGGATGGCCCAATCAAAGAACACTTGGGACTCATTAACACCTCAGTGGGTATCCGACTCCAGCCTGCCAGAGACCGCCCAGGACCGCCTCTGGCCAACCCCTGGACTACATCGATTGGACCATTTGAACATCATCCTTCGGCCCGCCCCTGGACTGGCGCCACTGGGGAAGGGAGGGGGGAGAATCAATAAAAGTTGGGGTTTCCATGTGCTTGGGGTTGGACATCTTTGCCTGGTTCCTGGCTTGTGTCCACCTGCTGTCTTTATTGGGCCTAATAAACACAGTATTTCAGGATCTCTCTCTCGCTGGATGCTTCATTGGGCTACTGGGGTCCAGCGGAACTCAGCAGGGCTAGCCGGTCTGAAATATAATTCTAACTTTATTTTAAACTCAACAAAACTTCTCAACTGTTAGAGCAGTATGACATTGGCGCGGAGGCGGCAGAGGGTTAGTCGCTCCATGCAATTCCCACCTTGAAAACTCATGTGTTCCTTGTCAGGGCGCCTCTGTATTTTTATTTTTATTTTTTGGGAAGTCAAGAAGAGTCTCACACCCAGCTCTCTGAAAACCGCCTCCTTTTTGAGGCCAATTGGTATCATGTCCTTCGGGGAGGTAGCCAACTGGGCCACACCGCACAAGGTCAAGGAGAGAGGGATGTGTTTGATTCCAGAGGTTGACCCTCTGCTGTTCAGAAGGGTCCCTTCCACTAGAGGGACCTTCTGTTGATAAATCATTCCATTCCTGTTTCTATACATAGCTCCTGGAGGAGGAGGAGGAGGAGGAAGAGGAGGAGGAGGAGGGAGGAGGAGGCAGCGGCTGGGTGCCGACATGGAATGAGCAATTTTTAAACTAGAATATTTCCATTTCCATTTCTGACATCCTGGGACCTCGTCTCTCCTTCTGATTCCCGAGGAGGTTGGAGGGACCACGTTGTGTTGATTTCTCCTCCTAAAATGAAGACCCCCATTGTCTGAATTTTTTTGGTGGGGGCACTAGAGGAACAGACATGGGTGCCAGTTCCACCCTGCCCACCCCTGGTTCTCACGAGTGGGAAATTTAGGGCCTTGGCTTTTGTCTCGGTGACAAAAAAAGTCTTGAGCTGAGACACCATGGTTGAGTCAAAACGACCCAAGGAAGCTGCCTTGAACTCTTTTGCGGGGAGGAAGGTGGGCAATAAATAACAGGGATGAATGAATGAAGATCCCCCGTGTCGGGCCGTGAATGGGACTTTTTGCTCAGTTGGAGCTCACGCTTCCTCTGGGGGGAAAGGATTACGGTGGCGCTGAAAAGGAGGTTTCCAAGGAACAGGGCCATAACTCCTTGCCCAAGGAAGGGGCATATAATGAAGAGCTTGTCTCCCAGCGAGCAGGACTGCCAGCACCCCAAATGGAGCTGTTCAAAGCCGGGCAGAAAGAAATACCGCGGCACACAAAACACACCGTAGCAGCGGAGCACAAAGGGTGTGTGTGTGTGCATGAATGAATACGGAGCATCTCCCCCAAAGGGAGGAGGGGGCCATGAAATGGCAGAATATCAGGTATGCAAAGCCATCTCCCCCCCCCAAAAAAAGGCTCCTGTGAGAAAGAGAGAGAGAAAAGGCAGAGGGGGTGGTGTGTGTGTGTGTGTGTGGGGGGTGAGAATCAAGCGGACCGTCGCGTCTCCGAACAATGGATGTGCTAATCCGCATGTAACGTGCAGGGATTTGTAGCACCCATTCCGTCTGGAGTCTCCCCCCCCCCCCCCCAACCTCAACACACACACACCCACCCTTCCAAAGAATGAAACTATCAGGGACATTTCTGGTTCCCTTCCCACCCTCTCTGCCACGGTGGGAAGGCCGGGACCCTCACACTTTCGCACATAAAACACCTTCCAGAGCAGAAGCCGCCTGGCGGCTCTCCAAGGCCTCTGGGACTGTGCAGGAAATGAGGACAACCAAGTCCCCACCCCCACCACTTGGCCAACAGAAACCAAGAAGGTCTCCTGCCTCTGCAGGGCAGAGTTTCCGGGATGCACGAAATGTGGTCCCTGATTGGACTCTGCCTGCTCTTTTACTCTCCCCACTCCCTCCCCACGAAATCTTGTTCTCTTTTACATGGAGGGGCACCTCTCCTTATTTACAAGCAGATCCTTTATTCTCTACGGATCTGGACTTGCAGCCCTTTTCGTGGCTCTGGCGAAGTTTTGCAGGCGTTTTGCGGCTGTGCATGGAGCAGAGCCCACACTAGGCTGCCCCATTAACCATGGGTTGATTACCTCCCCTGGGTGATGTCCAACTGGTCACCCCCCAAAATTGACTCCACCTTTTCCAGTAGCACCCAGACCCTCGTTTTTCTCATCATAAGCTCTAGGTTTCTGAGTAAGCTGGCTGGAGAGCTGAGCGGGCTAGGTTCCAGGCAGCAGAGTTACGTCACAGCGACCGGACATCTTTTTGTGTGGGATCAAAGCGTTTTACTCCTCATCCAAGTGGAGGGAAAGTTCTCGAGACCTCCAGTTCATCCTCCATGTGGGTTGTCCTTCCCCCTGGTCTGAAGAGGCTCCTTTGATCGACAATGGTTCCGCACCCCCCTCCCAGCAGCCTTAATTGTGGGCGCTCCCCCCTCCATCCTTATAGGACAATTGTATTATGGGGAGGTAGCTGTGGGGATGTTCAGATATATCCCAGGAGGGGCCATGATGCCAGAGCATGCTTTCAGAGGGGCAGGTGGTGACATGCACCGGTGCTACATGATGGGCAGGTGAAGTACAGTTTTTAGGCCACGAGGGGGCGCCAGTGGCATTCCAGGCAAGGCTGAAGGGTAGAGACGGGCACGGAACGAACAAGCTTTTGTTTTTGTTTTTCGGATTTTGGTTCGTTACGCAACGAAGCGACAAACGAAATTTGTCTCTAAAATGAAACGAAACCAACAGAAACGTGGGAATTTTTGTCGTGCGTTTCGTTTCCGTTACAGCAATGAAGTGAGAAGGCTTTAAATGCAAAACAAAATTCATGAAAAATTGGAATAAATGGTAACGAAACGGTAACGAACCGGTAACGAAACGAAAACAATTGTTTTTGCAAAAAATTCGCGAACAACGGAAACGAACCGAAACGGACCCTCCAAACGACAAACGACAAACGAAACGTCATTTTTTTTAATTCGTGCCCATCTCTACTCAGCTCCCATCCAGTGGTGGCAAACCTTTGGCACTCCAGAACCCTCCTTTTTTGGGGTGGAAGGGAGAGTCAGGAACGGAGTTGAAAGCTCCCTAAAGACTAGGCCCATAAGAACCAGGGAGAGGACAAAGAGATTGGAGGAGAAGACCCAACCTCATGAGATGGCGGGGAATTGCCACCACTCAGCCAACTTCCAGAACTGATGACTGGGGGGGGAGGTGCACCCATGAATCACTCCCCTTCCTGCACTTGCTGGAAGCAGGGGAGTTTCAGAAGGACCAAATGGGAACCCTAAAAAGCCTCCAGCTGCCACCCACCTGGGACAACCCATCCGTTGCGACCGCAACCCCTTTATCTCCCTGTGGAGGGAAAAAAGGGAAACAGAGAATCTTGACTGGAAATAAGATTCCGAGTAAATGTTCCTGGTCTGAAGTGAGTGAATGGCTGTGGTTTATTTGGCGAAGGGAATCCAAAGACTGGGGGCTGGAAGAGAGAACCCACAAGGACCCTGTTGCTCTACACCATGGTTTGACTGGCAGAGGAGGCATTTACATTTCCCCACCACCACCACCACCTGCTCAGGCTGCATGCAAATAGCTTTGCTCGTTTTATTTACGGCTCGGGTCTGTTCAATGAGAAAGGCAGGAGAGGAAGATTTCAAATACATTCAGTTAATTTATCCAAAGCGTTTAAGCAGCAGTACTTCAACGTAGGATGCAATCAATATTCCAGCGGGGATTCTGGAAGATGTCGATGAAAGATGCTCTTTCAAAAGCCAGAACCATATTTCTGCATTTCAATTACCGGTAGATTTATTGTTGTCGGAGAGGGAAGGGAGCGGTGTTTTTGGTTCAAAATGGTGGTTTTAGATGGATGTAATTTCCGCTTTTAACTGTGCACTAGTATTTTCAGTGAAAGCACTTATTCATACAGAAAGCTTCCTCCTGAGGGTCAGAGTCTTCACAGTAAACAACTTTCCCATGAAAAGAAAAGGAAGGAGGAAGACCAGCAGGGGGCAGCAGCCACCCTTGTTATAGCAGCCTATTTTTTTTTTGAGCTTGCTCTCTGTTGCTCCCCAGTGGCCAACCCCTGCTAATTCAGTCTATTTTTGGCATGCTATGGAGTAGGGATGGGCATGAAACGAAAAATGAAATGCTGTTTTGTTTCGTTATGTGAAGAAATGAAATGAAATGAAGTAGCATTTTGCTACAGACAAAATGAAATGGTCGTTTTTTTTCCATTAATATGAACCATTTTGTTCTGTCTGTAAAATGGTCACTTATATGCTGGTGTTCCGCCGCTGCCACTGAGACCGCCCAGCCAGGCCAAAGAGGGTGAGTGACTGGCAGGCAGCCCAGGCCTGCTGCCGGAGCTGCTGCTACCACAGCTAGGCTCGCCACCACTGCTAGAGTCACTGTGGCCACCACCGGAGCCCTGCCAGCCAGCTGGGCAGGCTGGTCTAGACCTGCTGCCACCAGAGTCACTGCCAGCCAGCTGGGCAGTCTGGCCTAGGCCCACCACCATGGCCGCCGCTGGAGTTGCCGTGGCCACCGCCAGAGTTGCCACCACAGCAGGAGAGAGTGAGTGGCCAGCAGGCTGTCCTAGACCCGCCGCCGCTTCCAGAGTTGCTGTGGCTGCCACTGGAGCCCTGCCAGCCAGCTGGGCAGGCTGCCACCAGAGCCTTTGGAGCCACTTCTGGAGCCTTTGGATGGAGCCGCCGAAAGGTAACAACAATTCATTTTTTGTTTTGTACGAATTTTCGTTGTAAAAATTCATATGAGACGAAATGAAATGAAACGCGCCACCCTGAAACGGAACGAAATGAAACACCGTTTTTCTGTTTCGTGCCCATCCCTACTATGGAGAGGTGCCACTAGGAGAAAGGGAACTAGAGCAAAAATTGTAAACTTATTGCTTCCGATTTCGTTGGGCTCAAATGACATTGAATATCCAAAAGAGCTGAAGGGGGGGGGAATTAAGTTCTCACACCATTTAACAAAAAGATACAGAAATCAAATAGACTATGTAGCTGGAGATGGAGAAGCTATATTATCTCTCCCCCCCCAAAAAAACGAAGACCAGCAAGAAATTCTAGTACTGTTCAGTCAATGTACAGGACACATCTTCTAGGCCAGTGGTTCTCAACCCTGTGGGTCCCCAGATGTTCCTGGACTGCAACTCCCAGAAATCTTTGCCAGCTCAGCTAGTGATGAAGACTTCTGGGAGTTGAAATCCAGGAACATCTGGGGACCCACAGGTTGAGATGAAATTCAATGGGATGAAATTCAAAGGTGGACTGAAAATGGGTGGAAGAAAGATGAACCATTTAAGATACGAGGATGATGCCATGTTACCAGCAGAAAAGAGGGCAGACTTGAAGCAATTTCTGATGCAAGTGAAAAAAGAAAGTCCAAAAGCCAGAGTGTAGTTGAAAATGAAGAAGGCAAAGATCGTAACTCGAGGAGAACTCCATAACTCAGATTTTCAAGAAATTGAAATGGCCGTAGAGATTTTGTGTGACTTGGTTCAATGAACGATCCAAATGGAGACTCTAGTCAAGAAGTCACACAACTGACATTTGGAAAGGCAACTAAGAAGAAACTAGAGGAGACCAGCCAGTGTAAAGCCAAGTTCACCAACACATGAAATATGGTACTGGATGAGATCGTCACAAAATTAAGCAAGCATGAGCAACTGGATCAGCCAACCCCCTGAGAAATTTGGAATGATTGAAACCTGCCCATTGTAACACAAAAATATGACACTTAGAGGTCCAGGACACTTTAGACGATGCTGACGAGGAGAAATGAGGGGTTCCCCACCACTACCCTCAGGAGCTTCGAGACAAGGAATCAATGTCATAATGGAACTCAGATATATTAAAAAGCTGGAACAGCTGATAAAAGAGTTAGAGAAGATGTTTATCATGGAGAGAGATGTCAACTAGAGACATTTGTTACTGTTCTTCATTATTCGTTCCGTTACGTAACAGTATGAATAACGACTGTTGCGATGGGCCACGTGGCGAAGCGGCGACAGTGCAGCCAGCTCGGAAGCTGGAGCAGAGGGTGTCATTGGAGCACAGGAGGGTGAGTGCAGCAGCAACCCCCCCCGGGTTTCCCGGTTCTTGGCTGGGGGGGTGCAGGGTGGTGGTCTGCCGGGGCGGTGGCTTCAGGGCGGAGTGGTTCCCAGGGAGAAGGGCCCCAGTTAGGGTGGCGCTGCGCAGAGCTCCGGGGGTAGTGACCCGATGGGGGTGGCGGACAGTGCGGTGGATCGGCCCTTGGGGAGGGGGCCCAAGGGAGGGCGGTGCTCCAGGGGTGGCGGCCTGTTGGGGGTGGTGATTGGAGCAGTGCCCTGCTCTGGGAGGACTCTCCATGGCCACGGGATTGCTCTCCCAGCAGGCTTGCCACTGGCTCCAGCGGCGCCTGGCCCTGGGAGGGCTCCTTGTGGCCACAGCTTGCCACACCCGAAAAACGAAGAAACGGAAACGAAGCAGACCCCAGGGCCCGAATAACGACCACGAGACGCCATTTTGGCATTTCATGCCCATCTCTAATGTCAACACCTTAGCAGAAACACAAGCAAGAAGAAGAAAGTTGGAGGTGATAAAAATTGAAAGAGTTTAAAGACAGCTAACATAACTAAAGAAAGAATAATATAAATTTAGTAATAAATTCAAAAACGGTTCCTCATAAGACATACTAGAGACAGCCTGAGTAGACAAAGAGGAGGAGAAGAGGAGCGCATGCTGGCTAGTGAGTGGGGGGGGGGATCCAGGTGGGGAGGCAGGGGAAAGGAATGTGTGCCACACGTACCAACCGGTACGAACCTTCGAACCAAGGTTCGTCCCCATCTGTGCGTAAAATGCAGGAGCAGGGTTCTGGCTTTGTGGGCGAAAGGTCCAATGTTGGTTCGCTGGGAATTCTTTCCCCAGGTTTCCATAGATTCATGGCTGTGGAAGAGAACCAATGGCTTATCGATATGAAGGACCAGGCAGCAGAAAGGTCAAGTTCAAATCTGGTTCTGAAAATAATGAGGGACAGGACTCCCCCTGATCCCCGAGCACACATTAAAACAAAGCCCCGTGTCTTGTATTTAGAAGGAAAGGATTCAGAGCGCTGCTAGTTGGATTCTTTTGACTAACAGCAAAATTTGGGTGGGTAGAGAAAGTCCTTGTGCCTCAGCACACGCCAGGAGTATATGTGGCCTGCGATTCAGATGTTGTCCACCATAATGTTTCCAGTTTGATTATATTGTTTGAGCAGGGTTTACCCATTACACTAAATGTGCTTGGTGTTTATTGCCACCAGTTCAGTCAGTTATCTGTGAAGCCAGAGGTCAGGAGATTCATTCCTCACGAAGGATGGGCACCTTACGAAAAACCACACACTGTTTCATCGTTTCATAAGCTTACGAAACCATACAAAATGAAATGAAAACGCAAACAGCGTGTTGTCATGAAATGTAACAAAACACCGTTTTTTTTGTTTCAGAAATGAAACTATTCAAATGAAGTGATTGCCTAGTGGCAAGAGGCCTCTTGATCCAACAAACGGGAGGTTTGTTTTTAAACAGATTGATTTGTTTTCCTTTCTTCCCTCCCCGTGCCTGAGCTGTTGAGCTACCTTATCTCCGATCTTCCTTTCCCTTCTCTGCTAGCTGTGGCTGCAAGTTGATTTAAACTCATTGTTTTCCTTTCCTGGTTAAGTAGGACTGTAGAGGTTAATTTTTTTAAAAATATTTTCCTTTGCTTCCCTCCCCGTGTGCTGATCATCTGTTGAGCTAATCTCCCCAATCTTGATCTGAGGTGCAGCAGCTGGCTATTAGGTTTCTATCTTGTTTACAGAGGGTTCTTTGCTTGAAAGCAAATTGATTGGAAGGTTTAAGGTGGGTCTTTGATTTAGGGCAGTGGGCTCTCTGTTAAATAAAAATAAAAGGAAATCTCCCCATTATTTATAGTCATACAAAGCGTTTTGTTTTGTTTCATGACAAAAATTATTTTTTTTTAAAAAAATACGTTATTAACGAAACAAAATAAAATGAAGACTGAAACGAAAGGCTATATTTCCATTTTGTGCCCATCTCTATTCCTCACTGTGCCTCCAGGAGAAAAGTCAGCCTGGGATGCAAAATAATTCACAACTCAAGTTAGACCTGATGCAATATAGCTATTAATTGTGATTAGAGAGCTGCACATTCCCAGGCAGCTTGAGAAGACCACTTCTGAGCATGTGATACCTGGAAAATCCCTGAAATATTGTTGCCGTATGTTAGAACTGAACCAAAGACGTATAATTATTATTACGCCTTCGCCTTCTCTTGTTGTGTAACAGCAATCATAAGTAGTAAGAGGCGTTCAATAGGTTTTACATTACTTCCTCAATCGTCTTCTCGATTTTGCTTCAGACTAGTCTCAAGCATGGGACACAATTACAAGCCAGCAAACTCTTAAAACCACAAAGAATTATAATTAGGGATTATCAGAAGTTTCTTTGGTCTACAAAAGCAGCCCAAGTCTAGGTTGTGGGCCACAATGGCAAGGAAATCAGGATGCAAATGTTCAAGTCATCTGTCATCTTAGTCATTTTCCAGGATTAAGACCCAAAGCAACCAAGCTGGAAAATAATCCTACTGACTTTACCAATATATTTAATTTGCTGGGTTCTTACAGACTTTGCAAGGCATCACAAGGAAGCCTTTGGGATGAAGGCAGTGCCCTGCAAACAAATGGCTAGGAGCAAGAGCTGAGGGTTTTAAACCTTGACTTTGACACAGTCAGAGACAGGAAGAGGCAACAGTGGTCTTTTAATTGATGTATATTTCTATCCCACTTCTCTTCCAGTACAGGGGCCCAAGATAGCTGAGAACGTTTTAGGCATATAAAGAAGGCAAATGATGTTTATACCATCATGAGTATTTCATGGGGGACAGTCCTAACTTATCCAAGAACTTGGGATGTCTACTGGGTTTGGAAATGATTCAAAATCCAAATAAGAGCAAGGTTCTTTGTCCGTTTCTGAATATTTGCAAGCAGAGGCATAGCTAGGGCTTCCAGTGCCCGGGGCAACAGTCAGTTTTTGCACACACACCCCATTGCAAAATATAATCTGGATGGTGGGTGGGGGCTCAGCAGTGGGGGGTGGTAGCCAATTTGGTACCCCCTAATTGCTGAGCCCGGGGTGCCCCGCCTCCTTGCCCTCCCCAAGCTACTCTCCTGTCTGCAAAAAGGTCTGTGCAGAAAACCCTGGTGGACAAACTGGCATGAGACGGGAGCCCTTAGCCTCCTTCAAACCAAGGATGTGGTTACACTTACCAAAGGTTTTCCAATTATGCCCTGTTGACCTCAGAATTTGTAGCCAGATGATACAAGGCCATTACCGAATCTTGTACTCTGCTTTTGTTCAAACACCCCATCAGTTCCTAAGCACATGTGGGCTTCTGCAATCTTTGTTCTGGGCATTTAGTTCTGTGACATTGTACGGGCACAATTGTACCAAAACGTTTTCCCGGAAAGCTGCCAGGTGATGATTCCACTACGATTGCTGCCTTGGCTGTATGTTTGTTTATTTTTCGGATTGGAGCATTGATGGGTTGGCAAACTGATGCTGCCATCCTCTTAGCTTCACTTATTTGTGGTCCTTCCACCAGGCGGTGCTCTTTCCCCCTCATTGGTTTAAGAGTGTCCAAACTTTGGCCCTCCAGATGTTTTGGAGCACAACACCAATGACAAAGGGCTGTGGGAGTAATGGTCCAAAACATCTGGAGGGCTAAAGTTTGGACATCACGATATGGAGTTGTGGGGTGAGGAAACTACCTGAAATATGTCACTTGCTTCTAAAAGTGTTGTGGAGTTTTGTTGTTTTCATAACAACTCGCTGCCTTTCGAAACAAACCCCTGCTTATCTGGGGACAAAGTTATTGGTAAGATAAAACGGCAGAAGTATCTAGTTCAACATACGTTAGCTTTCAAGGGAAAGCATAAACAATGATGTCAGGGGAAGAGGAAAAAAGAGAGATAGTTCAGTTTAAAATGCCATTGTGCCTGAATGGGTATGGCACATATTGTGCAAAAATATGTTATCATAGAATAATGAAGTTGGAAGGGGCATCAAAAGCCATCAACTCCGACTCGCTACTCAAGGCAGGAATACAAATCATAGGATATCTGGCAGGGGGTTATCTAAATTTGTCTTGGATGCCACCTGTGTTGGAGCACTCACCATTGTCACAAAGCCCTAACAGTTAGGAATTTTTTCTGGATTTGAACTGGAAGATCTTCTATACAGAGAACTAGTGCAGGGAAAACACTCCAGAGGGAGACCACAGCTGCGGTATAAGGATATCTGCAAGAGGGACCTGAAGGCCTTGGGAATGGACCTCAAAAGATGGGAAACCCTGGCCTCCGATTGCACTGTCTGGAGGCAAGAGATACAGCATGGTCTACATAAATTTGAAGAGGCATTTGTCCAACAGGCAAAGGAAAAGAGGCAGGCACGGAAACAACGAAACTCGAGGACTGGGCAAGAAACAGAATGCATCTTCCCGCTGTGCAGTAGAGACTGCTATTCCTGAATCGGCCTATTTAGTCACACTAAGTGTTGTTTTTAGGATCTCTACTCCAGGCATGATACCATAGTCTTTCGAGACTGAAGAATGCCAATGATTATGATGACACTTGTTTATTTTTTTTTAAAAAAGCACCCATCGGCCAGGCCCGTGCTACAACAGTTGGGCGCTTGTTTTTATTTTTTAAAAGTGTCCATTGACCGGGCTGGATTTGTGCCTGCAGTTTTCCTAATCACTCTAAGATTGCTGGATTGCAAAGTCTGGGGCGTGGGTGGCAGGAGAAGACAGGGAGAATGTCCGAATGCAAGAGCAGAGCCTCTCGCAAGCTGTGGTTCTTGGATGCACAGGACTCATGGGACAAGGCCGGACTGAGGCAAGAGAGGAGCAAACCTGGAGCAAGGCACCCATGTGTGTCATGGGGTTCGGTCCCATGTCCCTTTAAAAGCAGTTTAAATTACTAGAAAAAACTGTGTTAAAAATGCTGTCCCCACGGCCACCAGGCTTTTTGAAAAAGAAAAAGAAAAAAGAAAACCTGGTAATGTCCCTTTAAGCGAGGTTTCTGTGACTCACCCAAGACGTAGGGAATTTTTTGCGTTGCTTTGATAATCCACCTTTTAAGGAAGCAGACGCCGTGGGACCATGCAGATGATCTGGGTTTCTTCTTCTTTTTTAACTCATGGCACGAACTGGCTGTTCCTGGGACCGATCGGTACTGTTTTTTTAAATTGCTTTTCACCTTCGGAGAAACAGGAAGCTCCATGCAGTGCCCTAAGCATTAATTTCCCCCAGGCAAGTGGTCCATTTTTTTTCAAATGCTAGCACCACCTGCTGGCCAAGAGGGCTAAACTGCACTTTAAAATAAAAAAAAACAGCTTTGGACGTGGGAACCCCTGTCCTACTTATTCAATCTCGTGATGGGACAAAAAGGAAAAGCCAGACCTTCAGAAGATCAGGATCAAAACCCAGGTGAGATAGCAGCCTTGGAGGGAATCCATACTGTGCTGAAAAGTCACAATTCAATTTAAATGAGGACACAGAGGAGGAAGAGGCTACACCTTTTGGAGGATTCATATATTGGTATACTTTAATAAAACATTATTACCTGGGAACTGGAAGATGTTGCAATAAGACACGGGTCAAACTAACTATCCCCCACTGGCCAGCTTTTTTTTCCTGTCCATCATCAAAGAGCATGAGAAGAAGTGTGTCATCCATCTTTCCTCTTTGCCACCCAAGTTCACCTCGGCTCTGGAGAACAGTTGAGCAAGGTGGAGACTTGAGAGCAAACAGAAGTTTCTGCACATCGAAAGCAGCTGCGGGAGGGAGCCTGTGAAGCAACCAAACCATCTGATGAAAAATATCGTTGCTAAACCCGCCATCAAATTCTTCGAGAAAGTTAGCAAGGAGTTCAGACACCCATCGCGTTAATCCGGGAGACAAACAGCTCTGTCCTGCACCTTTAACTGGGACAAAACTCAATGTGAGCTTTCTTCCTTGGGGATGATGGGTGGTAAACACTCTCTTACTGAGGTTCACCCACAATTAAATTTCAGAAACGGTGTTACCGCAAGATGCTCTACCTCCACTTCTCTCCTTGCTAGCTTTGGGTCTAACTTAGTAGATGTAAGAAGTGATGTGCATTAGATTCACCCCTCTGCTCACAGAATGTGGTGGGCTGCCTAGTTTTTTTTTGCTTCCTATGGCGATGCATTAGGTAATCAAACCCGACGGCCCGTATGGTTTCCCCCAAAACCAAAAAAACATCCACCTCTGATCACAAGAGAGGGAGGTGTTCTGACCCTTTTGTCACTGCTTGTCAAATAAGGAGGAAAGGAATTTTTTGCACACATGCACAAATTAAGCCGAAATAAAATAACTCAACTGCTATTAACGCGGCTCGCAGGAAAAGACAATGGTGGAGGACCCATGTGGGAGAATGGTAAGGAGTTGTCCAACAATGCCACATAGTTTCTTCAACCCGAGAGATGTCCAGTCTCTCCCTTCTTGGTCAACGAATGGGACACTGGGACAAGGGGGGGGGTTGCCAGGTCAGACCATCCTGGAGCGTGGAATTCTTTCTTTTCCCTGCCTGCCGCATGGGTATGATAACAACCACCGTTAGATCTTTGTGTTATTCCCCCCCCACACTTACACAACCAAAAAGAAACTTTATGATTGATGCAGGCAATGTAAGTGTGTGTGTGTGTGTGTGTGTGTGTGTGTGTAATAGAGAGAGAGAGAGAGAGAGAGAGAGAGAGAGAGAGAGAGAGAGAGAGAGAGAGAGAGAGAGAGAGTCTTGGGCTCTTCCAAGGCCGCCTTTTGGTCTTATGAGCAACACGTAAAAATTCCAAACTCTTCTGCAAGGGTCCTTGAGAGAGCTGGGTTCCCTTCTCAAACTTCTGCCATCTGCTTTTTTTGGACTCTTGTCTAAATATTTCCCCTGCACTGTCCACTAAGAGGTTGTGCTCTGCCTGATGGCGTGGCTCACAAAAGACAGCTGCTTGCTCCATTTCTTAGTGGTGCAAGGGAAGGTATCAGCCACTCATCTCTGCTGGCCATCTGCAGGGATGATCGACAACTCTTAACAATCTCCCTGACGGACCATCGTACACTGACTTCCCAGTATGTCCTCACCACTGTATAAATGTTTGCTTACGTGTGGAATTCCATGCACGCAAAAACATATACCAAATATAACTTGTCAGCTTCAAAAATGTCACAGGGCTCGGTTGGGTTTGTTGCTACAAAAAAAATTAAAATACATATTCTTGGGCGTGACGGCATGATCTAGATGGACTGCCTGGTTGCAACTATGAAGACATATGATATCTCCTCCCACAGGTGCTTAACATGGACTAGCTCACACTTAGCATGAACCCACCTATGTAAAGAGATGAATATGATTAACTATCTGATAAGGTGCATAAGGGACGAGAGAGAGAGAGAGAGAGAGAGAGAGAGAGAGAGAGAGAGAGAGAGAGAGAGAGAGAGAGAGAGAGAGAGAGAGAGAGAGAGAGAGAGAAAGAAAACCACCAACCAACTCTGATTTGTAACTCCTTATAATCCTGTCTAGTCATAAGGGTGGAAAGAAAAGTAATTATTCTCGAAGAATTCATCTTACTGGGCAAATAACATGTCATTCAAAATGGAAAGACAGCATGTAATTTGGAGCATAATTAGGCGATTGCTTAACTCCCTAATTATATGGGTGTCAAACAGCTAAATAGCTCAGTTCTAAGATATGGAACTGAGGTGGGGGGAAAAGGATTGCAACTCACCGTTGAAGGGAGAGGATACATCCCACTCTCTTACAAGACGAAAATGGCATTTTTAGCACTTCTGTGGACACTGGTATGGTATGCGAGCATCGTTCTTCTGTCCGTGACTTTAGGGTGTGACATTTATTATGACGTGAAGAGGACTCATATCCCCCCAGGTATTTCACAAAGAGCAAAACTGCGGCTGTTCAATTTCCTCGTCAATATGGCCTTAAGACTGGTAAGTTCTCCTCAGACTGAGATGATTCCCCCCCCCCCGTTGGCTTTGTATGGGACATTTTAGGGGGGAGCGTTTGTCACAGTGCACGACACAGGGCAACATTCGCAGGTGAGGATGGGCGGAATTAATTTCGCTGGTTTTAAATCTTTAAAGATCGCATTGTGGTGCAAGGCGTCTCTTTTCTGCTGTCATTTTGATTGCTCTAGTTTTTCATCTAATCTTTTCCATATATGTATATCTATGGCTCCTCGAGTTCCACTTGAATTTCGCCATTCCACTTGCTGAGATGACGCATCATGTATTTTACAGCTGGAAGATGCTGTTCCTTGATTAAAATTTTTGAAGTGGGGGATTTTTGAACTGCTGGGTAACTCTGTCCTTGAGGCACCAGGCTGCAAAGCTAGAGTTTGGGGGTTCAATTCCCCACTAGCCTGCCTTGACAGGGTCCAGACTCAAGCGATGTAGTTCTAAGATGACTGTTAATCCGACTCCCCTTCCGGAGGGCCTTCCCCAGTTGGTGGTGTTTGTTGTCTTGTTTTGTTCTTCTTTTCTCTTTCTCCCCGCTTTCACCACCCATCTGAGAGGGAGTGTATTTTTTATTATGGCTTTTATTTTGCCCCCCCAGCTCACCCCAGAAATCAGGCAGGATGAGGTATTTTTGCCATCTAACAAGTTATGTTAATGGCTGTTTTAAATGCCTTTTATAAGACGTTTAAATTGGATTTTAATTTTATTTATCTTTTAGCATTGTTTTTTTACGACTATTTTGTAAACCACCCTGGATAGTGCAGTTTATGCGAATAAGGTGGTATAGAAATACAAACAAACAAACAAACAAAAACACATTGTTGAATTATGAATTTATTGCCTATTCTAGATCTAATCTGGAATTTGGGGGGGAAATGATGCAATTGATTTGGAGGGTCCATCTTTTTCAAATACTGTCTACCATTTGATAATTTGGATATTTGTTGGACAACCTTCTTGAGAGTTAATTTTCATTTGTTCATTCGTTGTTTCATTCATTTGTTCATTTGTTCATTCGTTCATTCACTCGTTCATTCATTTGTGTCTCCTCTGTCACCGTTCATCTAATGCTAGGCAGTTCATAAACACTGAAAAACAGATACAACTATGTATGCTGTAAGCTCTGACATGAAACAAAGAATTGCTTTTATAATAATGATATTTAAAACAGCTGAGCTTAAAACGATCCAAGCACAATTCAAAAAGAATAATATGAGGACTGCTCTAGAAATTATTCTATACCTCGAAATTATTCTGCTCTAGAAATTATTCTATACCTCGAAACACCTTATGTGTTTGATTTTTTTTCTCTTCAGCAGTGGGAGGATTTGAAGCTGACATTAACGGGACATAACAGTTGCATTCCTGACTGGTCTCTTCTTGATGCCTTTCTATAACCAGGGAATACTGACAGAAAAACTTGGCATCAGCCATCGCTACACAATCTGGAGAGCTGTTTTTAAAGGAATACCGCCAAAGAAAACCTCCAAGCTGATTATCAAAGACCTGGTGTTTGACAACGTTCCGGTGAGGGTGTATTGGCCAGCAACACCATCCGTGGGCAACAGGAGAGGCTTGGTGTATACCCATGGAGGAATTGGAATCATAGGCACCATTGGTAAGTGGAGCTGAAGACACGCACGTCCTATTGACACAGGTGCAGAGGAGGGTCTGGAGGAAATGTCTTATGAGGAATGGCTTAGGGAACTGGGAATGTTTAGCCTTTCAAAAAGAAGGCTGAGAGGGGATATGATAGCTAGGTTTAAATATTTGAAAGGATCTCATATTGAGGAGGGAACAGGTTTGTTTTCCATGGGTTCAGAGACTAGGACTCGGGGCAATGGTTTCAAACTTCAGGAAAAGAGATTCCATTCGAACATGAGGAACAACTTCATGACAGTTAGAGCTGTTTGGCAGTGGAAGATGCTGCCCCAAAGGAGGGTGATGGACTCTCCTTCTTTGGAGGTTTTTAAGCAGAGGCTGGGTGGCCATCTGTTGGAAATATTTTGATGGGGTTCCTGCATGGCAGGAGGTTGGACTAGATGGCCCTCGAGGTCTCTTCCAACTCTATCATTCTATGATTCTATGACACAGAAGTCTTTGGAATGGTAGTTGACAGTCGGTGGTTTAGGCATTTGGGTGTAGAGCCAGAAATCATGTGTTTGATCCTGCACTATTCCTCCCGGGAGAAGAATCAGTCTGTGGGGGCTTGGGCCGCTCCTAGTGACCTGCTTATGAAAGACAGCGCTAACCCCCTTCGGCATGTTGTCTATCTAGAAAGGCTTGGAGTGTGTCACCATACTTGGTGGCGAGACGTTGAGAGGCATGGCATGCATTGAGCTCCGTTTGTATGCCAATGAACTTCAGACCTCCCCAGTGGTGCATCTAGGGGGGCGAGGTGGCACTGCATCTTGGGGCACCCAATTGGGCACCATATGGCTCCCTGCCCAGGAGATGTGGGACGGTGCATCGTGGGTGACCTGCCAGGGCCAGCACAGAGGGCTGCTCAGCCACTGTCATCTTCTCCATGGTGCCTTTGCCCCTCCCCATTCCTTGGAGGGCGCAAAAACTGACTTCATCCCCAGGTGCTGAAAAAACACACCTATGCCTCTGGCCTTCCCTGCAGACCTGGGATCCTTTGCAAGGAGGGTGCCCTTGCAGCAAACAACCCTTTAAAAATGAGAGGCGTGCCAGCTGCGCACTGTAAAATGACTTCTGGACAGAGGTGTGCATTCAGATTCAACGGATATGTGGAATGCGCTGAACACTGTCACATTCAGATAGTTCCAAAAATATACCCAGATTGAAATATGGTTGTTGCAAATATCTGCAATAATTCGTAATATTCGGAGTCCTGTGGAATCCTATGGATTTGAGAGCAAAAGTCTTGGGTTTTGCTTGTGGGAGGAAGATGTGAAAGTGGAACCTATTTCTCAGGCATCCTGGAGCGATTCCTTGAGAAATGACACTTAAAGACACTCTAAGGGGTAAGAGAGCTGCCTAGATGCCCTAAGCACATCCAATCTCGCCTGATTTCGGAAGCTAAGCAGGGTCGGCCCTGGTTAGTACTTGGATGGGAGACCACTAGAGAATACCAGGTGCTGTAGGTGCCTGGAGTAGGAACTAGCAAGCCACTCCAGTATTCCTTCCAAGAAAACTCCATGGACATGGGGTCACAGAGAGTCGGTCACGACTATAATGATGCAACACACACACACAAGGGGTAAGAGCTCGATGTCAGCTGATGACCAATTTTACATGGGTTTTTTCAAGGGCTGGGGCTGGGGTGAGCCCAACATTGTCAGGGATGTCTCTCTGCACCAATGAAATGTAGATACAGGCCCAGAAACAAGAAGGTATGCTTTTTACATTGGTTCTTCCAGATTGAATGGTGGAGACTGCTTCTTATAGATGTCCCGAGCATTTGCTTTTAGGAGATACTCTGGTGTAAGCCTGCACTGCACCATTTTTCTCTGCGTCCTTTTCTGAGCCTTTTATTTACATTTCTGTTGCTCTTTGTATACTATTTTGGTAATATAGTTAGGAATAAGATTTAGGAGTAGTAGATACCTAGATTAGGGAAATGATTTATTAGAATAAGCTCCTTTGTGGTACATCAGGGAGAGGAGTACAGTTTTGTGTAGGAGCCTGTGATGGGGGTTCCTGCACGGCAGGGGGTTGGACTGGATGGCCCTTGAGATCTCTTCCAACTCTAGGATTCTATGATTCTACGATTCTATGTGCTTTAATGATCTCAAGTTAGAAGAAGGCAGATTCCAATTGAATATCAGGAAAAACTTCCTACCTGTTAGAGTAGCACAACAACAGAACCAGCTACCATGGTTGGTGGTAAGCACTTCAGTGCTGGAGGCATGAACGAGAAAGTTAGCCATCTATCAAATATATTTTGATTTGTATACCTGCCTGGAGCAGGGGTTTGAAAGGAGGTATTTTAGGCACCTTCCCACTCCATCATTCAATAATATGAAAATGAAGTTCAGCAGGTCAACTTAGGTTATCAGGCCAACTTTTCTTTGCATAATCTTGCAGCTTTTGGTATTAAAGGCAAGAAAAAATGTAGTGTCATATTGTCAGGCAGTTTCTTTAGGGAGTGAACTTGTTGCAACCCAGTGCTGTCTCTTCAGAAAGAGATACCCTGAATCATTCACTCTTGGGGGTGGGGGGATTGTGTTTTTTTTTAGAAGCCTATGAGAGACTGTGCCGGTACATCGCCCGGAGAAGTGATTGTGTCGTTGTGAACATTGGGTAAGTGACTGCCTTCTGGATGTATATAAAAGAACGCTTAGATTGCTCAAGGAGTGGTGTACGTTCATGCTGACTAGGGATGGGCACGAAATGAAAAACGAAATGCTGTTTTGTCATTTCGTTACATAATGAACCAAAATCAAACAGAACAAAATGAGGAAGTAGTATTTCGTTGTAGACGAAACAAAACAGTTTTGTTTTTACATTGAAATGAGCCATTTCATTCCATCATTTTCTGAGGGCTCCTGCCGAGCTGTCAATGGCTGGACCCCTTTAAACCTGGCTCAGTTGGTACCAGGAGGATCTCCCTAGTGCCAACTGGGCCAGGTTTAAAGGGTTCCAGCCAATAGCAGCTCAGCAGGAGCCCTTTAAAAATGGCTCCCGGAGTCCTGGGCACCAAATATGGTGCCTCTAGGAACAAGGGGGAGCCATTTTGTTTCGTTTCATTTAGTTTGGCATTTTTTTTAATTTGTAAGAAATGAAACGAAACAAAATGGGGTGAGTACGAAACGAAATGAAATGAAACATTATTTTTCTGTTTCGTGCCCATCCCTAATACTGACTGGTTTATCTTCCCCCAAACTCCTGACAAAGAGATGAGCCCCTGTCTGGCCAACTTCTTTCCTCCGCGGAGGATTGAACCGCTTCGGAGAGGGCGAGAAGAAAGAGTTGGGATCGACCAAAGGACATGTCTTTTTAAAACGGGCTGCCTGTTGAAAATAGGAGTTTTCCGTCTCAAAGTTCCCAGAGGAACTGACTAAAACAGGCATTTCCAAACTTCGGCCCTCCAGACGTTTTGGACCACAGCTCCAGCAGTCCTTTGCCATTGGAAATACAGGATTGGAATTCTGGGAGTTGTGGTCCAAAACATCAGGAGGGCCGAAGTTTGGACATGCCTGGGCTAAAATTTGCTCAAGTGCTATTCATTCCATGCTATTCAGTTGATTCTGATGTATGGCCATCCTTTCCTGAGTTTTCTAGGCACACAGTTCTCAGATGTAGATGTGACTGTGCAGCTTCCAAAGAAAGCACCAGCTTTGCTGCCTTTTCTGGCTTCCAGGATTCCAGTGAAGATCTCAACCAGCACCATATTTTAAGCAAACTCATTTTTTTTCATATCAGCTTTCTTCACTTCTCTGCTTCTGTATCCATACATATCAACTGGAAATAACAGCTGTGTTGGTGAACTTGACTTCACACTGGCTGGTCTCCTCTAGTTTCTTCTTAGGCCCTGGTCTCACTATCATTATCTGCGCATCTTAGTATGATGTGTACTATTTTTTTGGTATGTTTGATACGCAGTTAGTGCCCCAACGATAGGGGAGTATTTTACTTCTCTGCATCCGTCCCGACTTGCTTACTGCGCATCTTTCCCCTGTTTTTTCCCTAGTGGCGAATACCTGCGTTGCAGCCAGGTAGCAGTTTTTCTTCTTAAAATCGATGGTAATTGCAGGGGGAAAGCCAGTAAAAATTATGCCGGCATGCTGGTATGCCACCAATTTAGTAGCATAGATGATTACCAAGGCAGAACTACAGGAAGTGGCAGAAAAAAGGGGTACGAATCTAATTGGGGCGAATTTTCTGTGGTCACGCCTCGTTTGAGGTGTTAAAAAGTGTGCATGAATAACAGAAGTATTTTAACACAACCCCTAGTGGTGGTACAAAATGCAGTGGTTAAAGTGCGTTTCTGGGGACATGGTCGGCCGGAGTACCAAAATACTGCTCTTTGAAGTGAAGGCAGTCTTTTGCAGCAAAAAAACAAACAAACAAACAAAAAACCCCCCAGCAAAATCGTCGTGAGACCGGGGCCTAGCCTTTCCAAATCTCAGTCGTGTGACTTCTTGGTTGAGCCTCCATTGGGATCGCTCATTGAACCAAGTCACATTAAATCCCCTACGACCATTTCAATTTCTTGAAGATTCAAGTTGTGGAGTTCTCCTGGAGTGACTTTCTTTTTTCCAATTGCATCAGAAATTGCTCCAAGTCTTTATTCCTTTTTGCCTATAACATGGCATCATTCTCATATCTAAAACTGTTCATCTTTGTTTTACCCATTTTCAATCCACCTTTGAATTCCATCCAGTTTTCTATAAGATGTGTTCTGTGCGTTCCCTGAACAGATCTAAAATTTCTTCCTGGTCTTGTTTTTGAAAGAGAGAATACAGCTTCTCCTTCCCCAACTATATAGTTGGTATGATTTCTGTATCTTCTTGTTAAACGGAGTGATAATTTAATTCCCTCCCCTCTGCAGCCCTTTTGTACATCCAGTGTCCTTTGAGCCAACCAAATAGGAAGAAATAAAACTTTAAAATTCTTCACTATAGGTCTGTATCCCCTACTGACGTCTCTCTGTAGTGTGTCATTTCCATTAAAAAATATCCACCCAAATCAAAAGAGGTATAGGTGAAGTAAGAGGAATTGGATTATCTCCCACCAAATTTATAGCTTCAATTTCTTTCGAAACAAATTGGTTTATCTTTCTGGAATTTTGTTGACTTCCCAACGAATACCTGTCACGGCAATGGAATCTGGCAGCTACACAACTGTTGTTGTGCAAAGACCTATACTGTGTTGAAGCAATAGGTCAGTTTCATGGGTGCAAAAAAAAAAGTATCTATTTAACCACAGAGCGAGTCTTTCTCGTTTTTGTCTTAAGATTCCAGGTTTGCAAAATGCACAGAGGATTAGCGTACTTATGCAGAGGCGGCGTGAGAAGAAAAGCAAAGCCTTCTCTCTCTACAGAATAGGAACATGCATTTTGGGAGGACAGGACATATTAAAAAGGCGTAGCGATCAGGCGTGTGATGTTGTAAATTGCAAAATGCAAAACAAACAAGCACACCGTTTGTTTATTTATTTATTTATTTATTTATTTATTTATTTATTTATTTATTTATTTATTTAATATAGCTTGTATGCCGCCCACTACCCAAAGGTCTCTGGGCAGCTCACAATCAAAATAAACAATTCAGACAATTAAAACATCAAAATTGCAATAAAATTAAAACAATAAAAACATTTAAATACAATAAATGCACTGTATTAAAATACTACACTAAAATCGCCATCAGGACCCACCATAATCAGTTAAAAAACTTCTGGAACAGGAATGGTTTTCCCTGGCGTCGGAAAGTCATCAATGTTGGTGCCAGTCGGGCCACACTTGGGAGGGCATTCCATAATCTGGGGGCAGTTGCCGAAAAGTCCCTGTTCCTACAAGCCATCCCTTTCATCTCCTTAAGGGATGGCTCTTTCAGGAGGGTCCCCTGGCTAGATCTTAATTGCCGGGTAGGTTCATATGGTGGTTGTCCTTTTGTTTCAACTTTGTGGTGCCGTGGTTAGACTGTGATACTGCCACCAAAACTCTGCTCACGGCCCAGGGTTCAAATCAGGGACCTGGCTCAAGGTTCGTTCAGCCTTCCATCCTACTGAAGTGGCTAAATTGAGTACGCAGGTTTCTGGTGGGCCAATATGTAGCCTGCCTCATTACACTGCAAACTGCACAGAGAGTGCTTTCAATGCTATGGGGTGGTGTATTTGCTTTTCTATGACGAATTTACCCATGAGGGTGGGTAAATCCTGCAGGAAAAGTCCATCACAGGAGACAAGCCATGCTGTGGAGGTGTAATATCCAGGCTTAAAAGCAGGGTACAGTAGGACCCCCATATCCACTGATTCATTATCCACTGATTCGGTTATCCACAGTTGGCACATCATCAGCCACAAAGCAAGCTGTAAAGCAAGTTGTTGTCAGAAACAGCAGCTGTAAAGCAAGTTACTGTCACAAACAGCAGTCATAAAGTAAGCTACAGTCAGGAAACAGCAGTTTAGGGGTGGGTGAGCAGGCATTCTCTCTTATCCACAGTTTTCATTATCCACGGGAAGGCCTGGAACCAATCCCCAGTGGATACTTAAAAGGCCAGATGCAAGGGAGTGGTATCAGGAGATGGATATCTAGTCTCATGCGTTTCCCAGAGGCATTTGGTGGGGCCCCTGTGAGATGCAGGAAGCTGGACTAGATGGGCCTTTGGCCTGATCCAGCATGGCTCTTCTCATGTTTTTATGTCACATTTCTGTTTCAGTTTCCGTTTAGCTCCGGAGTATCCTTACCCGGTTCCCATTCTTGATTGCTGCACCGCGACAATACACTTTTTAAAGAATGCCGAAGAGTATGGCGTGGACCCCAACCGCATCGCCATCGGCGGGGACAGTAGCGGAGGCACGTTTGCGACTGCCATTTGTCAGCATCTGGTGACCCGGACAGACCTCCCAAAGCTGCGGGCTCAGATCCTCCTGTACCCATTTCTCCAGGGTGTAGACTTTAGCTTGCCTTCCTACCAGCAAAATCACTCCGTCCCTGTCTTGTTTCGGAAGCGGCTTCTCAAACACGGCTCAGTGTACCTCACGGGGACATATTTCAACACTGAGGACATTTGGAAAAGCGCACACGTCCCTGAGGAGAGGCGGGCCAAGTACAGCCAGTGGATCAATGCGAAGCACATCCCAGACGAATTTAAGGCCCGGGGCTACATGCCGGTGGCACCGGCTCCCTTTTCCACAGAATCCTACGAAAAGGCCAAACATATCTTCGAGACCATGTTTTCGCCTCTTTTGGCGGAAGACGACATTATCCAACAACTGCCTGACACTTTCATATTGACCTGCGAATATGACGTTGTCAGGGATGATGGACTGTTGTACAAGAAGCGGCTGGAGGACCACGGCATCCCCGTGACGTGGTACCATGTTGTGGACGGCTTCCATGGCATTGTATGCCTCGTGGATTATGGGCCACTTGAGTTTCCAGGCACGCGGAGCAGCTTGAGGCATGTTGTTCATTTTTTGAAACGTGTATAGGAAAATAATAATGTTTTTTTTTCTTTCCCCTGTGGACAACTGGTCACCCACTCCTTGCAAACAAGTTTTTCCTGATATTCACACATTCTTTGAGTATTTGGAAAGAGTTGCTTCATGCCTCCCTTACAGTGTCATGGGTGTACATGATGGGTTAGGAAACGTTTTCCCACCATCCTTGGGAAGAAATACTAAAATTTTAAGTACTGGGCCGAGAAGGCCTTTCAAACGGTCAGATCTGCAACCCACACCCCCAACAACAAATCTTAGAACCGCAGAACTGGCATGGACCCTTCCTTGGGACAACCCTCTTATGCAACTTATAATCCTTATACCACTTTACGTAGGAGGGTGCAATCAGCTGGCGCTGGCAATATTTAATTTGAATTAATTGAAAGCATCTTGTAATGCCAGCTCCTTCCCACCTCCGTGATCTCCCTTGCCCTTGTGTTCATTTGTTCTAACAATATATACCAAGAACAGTAACAAAGCACCTGTAGGGCTAACTAGTTCCCATTGCTCATAGACTTTCTCGTCTTCCGGAGGAATGGAAGGCAGTCCATCCCCATTCATCGGAAAAATATGGTTAGGCACATGGCCGCATGGGAAGGATAGAAATAGGTTAGGCCACCATCAGAAAGTTGGGAAAGGGGGTCTCCTTTCTGTCTACTATGGAATCATTCCAGCCTGAGGGGGGGGGGAACCTGGCTAAGATTCAGCTTAGCACCCATCAGGGTTGTTCTTGAGGGTAGTTCCCTGTATGCCCTGTGACCGTTGGGAAATAAATCTCATCCAATCTACCTGGAGTCCAGATTGCAAGATATTTCCACATGTGGTCACACCCTGCTGTGTTATCTTTGCCCTGGAGAAGTCTTTGGGAGCCTGGAGAAAAGTGTGTGTGTGTGTGTGTGTGTGTGTGTGTGTGTGTGTGTGTGTGTGTGTGTGTGTGTGTGTGTGAGAGAGAGAGAGAGAGAGAGAGAGAGAGAGAGAGAGAGAGAGAGAGAGAGAGAGAGAGAGCCTTTAATAGCAAAAAAAACCTTGCCTATTTTTGTTTGTTTGTCCTACCGAATGTTTGGCTAAGCAGCCGCTGCAGAGTCTCAGTGTTATTCTTGAATAAACAAAGGTACGCAAAGCTTAGCTTTAGAGATATCATCAAATCTACCCCACTTGGGCTGCTGCTAACTGGGGATTTTCAGTTTGATCATGGCAAAGAAGAGATCCCTGCCTTGGCAATTCTCGGGAACATTCGTCCATATGCTAGGAAGAATTCTTTTAAAAAAAGGGATTATGAGTCTGCAAAGACATCTACTGTACTCTTTCAGGTGACAGGGCAATCTCCTTATGTGTGTCTAAATACCTGACTAGACCCGGAGCCAGTTTTTCTTGTTTTCTTGGTTCGACGACAGATTTGCAAAATGCACAGAGGATTGGTGAAATTTATGCAGAGGAGGTGGGAGAAGGAGGATGCAGCCTACTCCAGAGTTTTACAGGGAGAGGAGAAGAGGAGAAAATGTGCAGTGTTTGGGGCCACAACTGGATGGAAGGTCATAGAATCATAGAATCATAGAATCATAGAGTTGGAAGAGACCTCAAAGGCCATCCAGTCCAACCCCCTGCCACGCAGGAACCCCCATCACATTATTTCCGACAGGTGGCCATCCAGCCTCTGCTTAAAAACCTCCAAAGAAGGAGACTCCACCACCCTCCTTTGGGGCAGCATCTTCCACTGGCGGACAGCTCTAATCATCAGGAAAGTCTTCCTGATGTTTAAATGGAACCTTTTTTCCTGTAATTTGAAACATCCCAGAAGGAGCTGCCCAGAAGGGGTCCTTCCACTATCCCTTCTGGACAGCTCCAGAAAGAAAATGGAAGCTAGGTCAAAATTTGTATGTAAACTGGAGGCCCACCAAATATGGAAAACTGTTGGTCCTACATCACACCTTCTATCCCAAGTCATAGCCTTTTATTTTGCCACCCAGAGACCACTTGGTAGTGGGTGGCTGAAAATTCTTGTAAATGAACGAACGAACGAACGAATGAACGAACGAATGAATGAACGAATGAACAAATGAATGAATGAACGAACAAACAAATGAACAAACGAACGAACAAATGAATGAATGAATGAATGAATGAATGAATGAATGAATGAATTTTATGTCTTTTAGGGTTTTCCACTTCCTACCCTAGATGCAGATAAGTTGTTTATTTATTTAAAGGACTTGCTTTAAATAAATCACATCCTGCGATAGCCCCCCCCCCTTATATCGCAGGATTTCAGGGTGTGTGACAAAGTTGTATTAAACAGGGGAGAACCTGCAAATTAATAATAAATCCCCCATAAGTTTGGCCTATCCACTTATTTTCCCATCTTGCCTATTTATCTTGCGTCAGCTGAAATTTCTCCGCATGTCCACCTTTTGCAAAGGTATCACAGAAGTTCACAGGAAACTGTGTCACTGTTCTGGAAAGCTGTTCACAATATTGATTTTTCTGCCTGAAAACGGGTAGTAGAATGCTGTTTCCAACACACCATACCCTCTAGTTGGATTTCAGTCACCCCCCCCACCATTTCGTGGTTCAGGTGCTGCGGTCCCACTATATCGCGGGATCACAGTACCTGTATCTCAGAGCGGGGGGGGGGGGAGCGATCAGGTCACTCCCCGCCACCCCCCAGGCCTCTCCGAAAGGCCTCGGAGCCACATGGAGGGGCGACAGGGAGTGATCGGGTTGCTCCCCGCCACCCCCCACGCCCCTCCAAGAAGTCTCAGGCGGCACGGGCGGGCGGCGACAGGACGTCAGATCCTGCAACACCACCTGTGCGCACCGTGCCAAGACTTCTCAGACAGGCACCCAATCGCCCCCCCCCACCCGCCCCCAGGCCCCCCACCTGCTTCCACATATCGCAGATTTTCATGCATCGCGGGCGGGGTGGGTCCCTAACCCCCGCAATTAGCGGGGGGTTACTGTAAAAGCTGAAATGAACGAGAATGGGATGGAATTTGGAACTTCTAAATAAAAATTGAGACAGACTGATGAAATCCAACTAGAGGGTATGGTGTGCTGGAAACAGCATTCTACTACCCGTTTTCAGGCAGAAAAAATCAATATTGTGAACAGCTGTCCAGAACAGGGACATCCAAGCAAGACAACCCAACACTTTGACCTGATGAGATGGGTGCAATGAGTTTCAAATCATCAGCAATTCATCTACCCAAACGGACTAGAGAGAAAAGGCACAACCAGCCCCGAAAGATGCCTAGGGACAGCATTGCCATACCTATTTCAACCTGAAAATTGATGTTGCAAACAAAACAATGCAAAGCATCCTAGAAGAGTGATTTCCAACTCAGATAGGCCGACAAGACTTAAGGGGAACCCAATGATCTTTGCCCATCCCATCTGACTAGAAAGAATTGATGCAATCAGGTACAAGCCCCCCCTGGGAAGAATGTTTCAATACGTGTTCCAGGCAAGGGGGGAAAACTGCTATTGGGGAAAAGAATGCATGCACACACACACACACACACACACACACACACACACACACACACACACACACACACACACACACACACACACACACACACACACACACACACACCAGCCCAGAGCAAGTGCCCTGCAAGTAGGACAGCTCAATAAAACTCACCCATACCACCTGATTTGGAGAGCAACTGACCCAGCCAGTTCCAAAATGCCTCCGGGGAAAACATTCCAATACCTCTACTGGGGGCAGAAAATTGATATTGCAGGAAAGAAAGAAAGAAAGAAAGAAAGAAAGAAAGAAAGAAAGAAAGAAAGAAAGAAAGAAAGAAAGAAAGAAAGAAAGAAAGAAAGAAAGAAAGACATTCAGGCCAGAACAGCTCCTAAGTGGAATAGCTGGAGAAAAACTGACCACTGCAGAGGATGAAGGAGACCAAATTATGGATGGCTGGAAGGCACAGAACGTAGTAATTTTTGTTACCTAATAAAATGATGGGACAGCATTTCATTGTTCGTTTTCATGCCTGGCTCTTCTGGCAATCTCTCCCCCCCCCCGCCGCCTTTCATTCTATCATGGGAAAAGTCTAAGTTGGAATGAATTGTTAGCCCTTTTGGTCTACCGGAAATTTGAGCTGTGTACAGAAGCAAGTCAAAGATTCCCTCCATAGGAAGGCCATTCTATAGGTCAGCAGTAGTCTATTCCACAGGCCATATATCTGTAGGCCAGTTCAGTCCCTATGTCCCCAGGCCTTCTTTCCAATTTACCTTTGAGCCACAAAAGTAGGACCTGATTAACCAATTACACTCCAGCACTCATTCCTCTCAGGCTGTGATGGGAAACTGCCCCCATCAAGTCAAAGAGTTGGCTTTCTACCAACATCCATGTTGGATGGGAAGTAGAAGCCAGGCTGCACCAGATTCAAGTGATGTTACCAGCTGCACTCTTTGCAAGTAAATCAAAGAACACTGTCAAGGATTCTCCCCAGTGTCCTTAGAAGCCTTGTGCTCTACTGGCCATGGTTGTTATACTTCATTGACCAACCGTGTCATACTGGGGGGACCAAAGAGGCTTCATTCAACAACAGGCAGGGCTTAAGAGCAATTTTATCCATCTGGAAGTGACGGGAAAGCCAAAGAAGTTCTTTAAGTTGAGTAACAGTCAAGCCTAGACTGAAAGAATCATAGAATCATCAAATGATAGAGTTGGAAGAGACCTCAAGGGCCATCCAGTCCAACCTCCTGCCATGCAGGAACCCCATCACAATACTTCTGACAGATGGCCATCCAGTCTTTGCTTAAAAACCTCCAAAGAAGCAGACTCCACCACCCTCCATGGCAGCCTATTCCGGAGATAGGGGGAAATCGCTTAACAGAATTGCCTGTACAACATAAAAACGGCCATGATTAGAGATTACTCTGTTTTCAATGCATTCCTATGGGAAATTGGTACAAAGGAAAATTGCTTAACAGAATTTCATTTGGAATGAACTAATTCCTTTATACAAGGTGCCACTGTATATATTTACATATTCCTTGAACTTTTGTACTGCCCATCTAGCAAATACAAAGACGTAAAGTTTGCTATCCGTGTTCCACATGGAATTTAGTGGACATGAGATGGCAGCAGGGTATTTCCTGGCCTTTTGAGTCATGGGTACAGAAGCATAATACCCCACATTCATAAATCAGAGAATTTTTTTTTAAAGAACGGTCTTTCCTGGAGTTTAAATATATCTGCACGGCACACAGATTCTGGCAGAAACATCCCTCATATAGAATCACCCACTGCTAGAGGATTCCGGAAGGTGAGCACATGATCTTTGCATGTGCCGATTACGATCTTCTCCCTAGCTGTTCATCCATCTATTGTTATAAAACGAGTTTCTGGTTGATTTATTGTTATAAAATGAGGTGACAAGGGAGGCGTAATTGTTATTCAAAACACAGCTGATTATAAACAGGAAATTCTCGGGCAATTGTCAGAGATGTTGTCCTTATAACCTCACACAAGAACTCGTTAAAGGAAATTGAACGTACTTTTTGTGTGTTTGTGTGTGTGTGTGTTGTGTCATTACAGTTGTGACCGACCCTTTGTGACTCCACGTCCATGGAAGAAGGCTTAAATTTGGACTGCATCAGCAGATCAGAACATACGTTTTATTAAATAATTAGCCCCAGAATACCTATCGGTTACACCCTTCCTCCTATCCATCAAGGGGACAGTCCTGTTGTGACGTGTAGCATTGTTCTGTGTCCAATTCCACTCTTGAGCCCCTTTTCAAATATGTAGATGAGTTTTTTAAAAAAACTTCTCATGCCTTGATCCCATCCTACACCCAAGATTCGAGAGACGTCATCACCGAAATAGAACCTGCTGAAGTGGAGGATGGAGGATCTACTACTTGCTGTGGTTGTTACATCCTTGTGTACTAACATACCCTAAGAGTTAGCACTAATGCTCAGATGCCTTAAAGACCTGGCTTTTCTGCGAGGCATTTGGCGACCGTTAATCCTTTTTTTTTCTTTCCTTGTCCGCTATCTTTTCAGTGATTTTACTGTGGTCTCACCATGCCGCGTATATTATGATTTTTTTGTTTTTGTTTGTTTATTCAATTATTGTTGTTGTTTACTGTTGTTTCTTTGTTGTCTCTAATTCTTATTGTTATAAACTGCCCGGAGTTCCTCCGGAAGATGGGCGGTATATAAGTATTAAATAAATAAATAAACATTAGCTAGATCTCACTACTGGAAAACAGAAAGCAAGCAAACTATACACCACTATCTACAGAAGACCCACAGACTTGAGACTGGATAGTCCTCTTCCAGAAGGGCATGGGCCATGTGGACATTGTTATAAAACAATGTATGTGAGTTCACACACGGTCTAAGTGTTAAAAAATAAATATGCTCCAAACAAATTCACCTCCTGTCACAAAACAGGAGTAGCGGAGGCCAGCGGTGGTGAACCTTTTGAAGTCCAGTTGTTTTGGACCACAACTCCCACAGTCCTTTGTCATTGGCAATACAGGCTTGGAATTCTGGGAGTTGTGGTCCAAAACATCTGGACTGCCAAAGGTTCACAACTCCCACAGTCCTTTGTCATTGGCAATACAGGCTTGGAATTCTGGGAGTTGTGGTCCAAAACATCTAGACTAGAAGGTTCAACACTAGTGGTGGAGGCCATTAGATGTCCATGTGACAAACTTCATGTTGGAAAAAAAAATCATCCAGATAGCCTAAGATAAATATTGGGGAACATCTCAGTAGTATCAGATATTTAAAAAATGGGAACTCCACTCATAAGCCCCTCTGTTGAGTGGAAGCACTGAGTAAAAGGCTTCAAGGTTTGCATTTTAGATATTGTTTCTACACAGTATGGTATGGCTCTGCTTAGAAGGGAGATACAGTGGTACCCCAACTTAAGAGCAGCTCGACTTAAGAGCAATTCGACTTAAGTGTGGGAAAATGTTGGCATTTTAACTGCTGCCTTATAAATTTTAGATATGGTCTGCTCGACTTACAAATATTTTTTTCATTTTTTAGCTTATTATTTCAATTTTTTTAGATATGTACCCCAACTTAAGAGTAGTTCGATTTAAGATCATTTATTCGGAATAAATTAAATTCGTAAGTCAAGGTATCACTGTATATTCGATAATCAGGAACAGGTTTGTTTTCCATGGCTTCAGAGACTAGGACTTGGGGCAATGGGAAAAAACTATAGGAAAAGAGATTCCATTTGAACATTAGGAAGAACTTCATGATGGTTAGAGCTGTCCTGCAGTGGAAGATGTTGCCACAGAGGTTGGTGGATTCTCTTTCTTTGGAGGTTTTTAAGCAGAGGCTGGATGGCCATCAGTCGTGGGTACTGTGATGGGGGTTCCTGCATGGCAGGGGATGGACGACCCTTGAGGTCTCTTCCAACTCAATGATTCTATGATTCTATGATTCTATAGGTTGTGTACATTGGCTTTTGGAGTCTGTGATATTTCCAACACTCAGGACAAGGAAAGTACTGCATGGCATGGGTCACTGTCCCCAAGTAACATATAGGCAGGGCGGGGTGTGGTGGCATAGTGGGAGACCCCCCCCAAAAGGGTGGCACCATGAAGGGGCCACAGAGCTCCTTGAGGTCCATGCTGGTGGCGGTGGCAGCGGTCAGACCAGCACCCTGTAGCAGCTTGGTTTCGAATTGTCGGGAGGGGAAAGAGGAATGCAAGAATCAGCCATGGGGTGCACTGGGTAGAGCAGCTTATGTGCCCCTAAATAAAATTGAGTCCGGAGGAACTGCCCTTCTTCACCTACCCATGCCACGCCACTTCCTGGAGGATAGATCGATACGTCATCCTTTTCTTATGGTCTCACTGCTGGAGCTATTTATCTAGCAGTTTCATGTGCTCCTGCCTCTGCGCATTAAAAATATGCTCCTTTCTCACAACTGGACATTAAGCATTCAAAAGGAGCTGGGTTCAGACTTAATATATGCAACTTTCTCAGCAGAGCTCACAAAAGTGCAATATTCATGGTATGTATTTTCAGGACCTCCTGAAAACCTGTAATGGTGCTTCATTCTTTAGGCGGAATGTGCTATGCTAATGAAATCATTTCAATTATATCTATGCAAATATATTTATTTGACTAGAGGTTGTACAACATGAAAATTCAACTGTGCGTCCGCTTATAATGTTGTCCATAGGAAAAAGGATGCCTTAAATGTTTTTCTTCATCTCTTTCCTGGGAGGGGTGATAGGGCAGCACTCTTTCAAATATCTGAAGGGCTGCCCTCTAGAGGAGGACCAATATTTGTTCTCAGTCATCCCAGAGTGCAGGACGTGCAGCAAAGGGCTCAAGTTAAGCTTTTTGGCTGAATAGCAGGAAAAACTTCCTGACTGTTAGAGTAGTACAACAATGGAACAAATAAGCTTGAAAGAGGGCAAGTGCTCCAACACTGGAGGCTTTCAAGAGAAGTTTGGACATCTTTCAGTTTGTATTCCTGTCTGGAGGAGGGGGTTGGACTTGATGCCCTTGTAGGCGCCTTCCAAATTCTATGATTCTATGATTCTATCATAAAGAAGAATGCCATGATCCAGGCTGCTAGAGGATTACAACAATGGACCCAATGACCCTGAGAGGTGGTAAGTGTTCCAGTACCATGGAGGCATTCAAGAGAAAAAAATGGACCACCATCTGCCAGATCAGCTACAGTTGAGTTCCTGTGCTCAATGGGCTTGTAGCAACCCCCCTTCCAACTTCACTGTTCTACGATTCTACGATAGCTTTTGAAGAAGACTGAAAAGGAGCAGTCTTGAAATCCATCATGCTTTTAATGTGGAATAAATACCTGAAGGACCGCCTCCTTCCATACGAACCTACCTGGCAATTAACATTGAGCCAGGGGGCCCTCTTGAAAGAGCCATCCCTCAAGGAGGTGAGAGAGATGGCTTGCAGACACAGGCCTTCTCGGCAGCTGCCCCCAAGCTATGGAATGCCCTCCCAAGTGAGACCCGCCTGGCGCCAACATTGATGACATTTTGGTGCCAGGTAAAAACCTTCCCGTTCCGGAAGTTTTTTAATTGATACAACATAGACTGTGAGTCCTCTGATGGTAATTTCAGTGTAATGATTTTAGTGTAAGGTTTTTATTATTGTTTTAATCATTTATTGATATTTGATGTTTTAACTGTTTTAATTCTTTGATTGTAAGCCTCCCAGAGATCTTTGGGTAGTGGGCGGCATATAAGTTGGAAAAACAAACAAAAACAAACAAACAAACAAACAAACAAACAAACAAATAAATAAATAAATAAATAAATAAATAAATAAATAAATAAATAAATAAATAAATAAAAAGCACGTGCTCCAATTTTGGCATTCTGGAACTATAGTCACTTCTTGGCTTAGGAGAGTTCTAGGCAACCAGCACAATTCTGATTGCATGGTAGCAAATCAGAGCGCTTTGAGACGATAGAGCTTAAAAGATTTTGCCGATGATCTACCACCTCCACTCTCCAGATGACTACGAGAAGGGCTGAAATAAAGGAATGACTTTTCATTAAAGCTTTGGGTAGCCACGTCCAGGTGGATTCAAAAGATCGGTTGCTCAGTGTGGTATATCAAATGAATGGATGAAAATCAGCTACTAGACAGCAGTGCAGTTGGTTTGATTTTATACGGTCATAATCTCTCCGAGCTGGCGGAAACACTTGCAATGAATTTAATAGGTGAGGTTATGCTCCCCAACCAAATGGCAGTCCACCGACATCTAGGGCAATGCTTATGGCCACTTGCAAATTCTAACACATGGCTCCACCCTGCTAGAATATGTAGATGTCACACAACCCCGCATGTATATGTATGAGTACATAAGAATGAATGAACTGTATTATTTGCATAAGAGAACATGTGCAATCAAAGCAATTGTGTTGGGTGCTTTTTTTATAACAACAAAAACGTTTCAGATGTATAAGAAAAAGTGTTGATACCCCAGTGTTCAGAGTTTCCCCTTAAAACCTTTGTTTTGGCTATCCTTCACGTTACAAACTAGAAGGAAAAGAGAAGAGGAGAAGGCAATTTTAATGTAATTTATTTAATTTTTATTTAAAATATTTCTATCCCGCTTTCCTCCTCAAAGGGACCCAAGGTTAGCACAGCAACCCACATTGTAATAATCTTACTTATTAAATATTTTACTCTCTCAGGCACCAGCTATTTACACAGTTTAACAGGGTGACATTTAGTCTTAATTTCCCTTTCCATCCTAAAAAAAATTGCAAACCAGCAGTCCAGATTATTTTCTAAACCCTATTTCTTCTCAGTTGACGCATTATTATATTTTAATAAGGTTTTCCAGATTTCAATAAATTGACCATGCCTTATTTCTCTATATGTTATAATCTTAGTAGTCAATTTACCCACCAACACTGATTGCCATATCCTATTCATCACTGTCTGTAGTGAACCTTGCTGTCAAATATTTATGATGCAATGAGCATGCCTTCACCTGATGACAGACACACATGAATATCAAGGGAGAATATTATTCATAATCTCTTATTCATAATTATTCATAATTATGGCATTATTATGAAAAAAATATTCATTATTTTTATACTCATGCTTACTTAGCTGAGCACAGACTCTCAAAAAATCCAACACACCCAACCAATCCTTCAACGCATTAACAAGGTTGAGGTACGAAATGTTTTCTATCCTATTTGTGGAGAGGAATAAATTATTAATATATCTATAAGTAAAAGAAACCCGCTAACAATTTATGGGGTCACTACTAAGCACATCCAAATCTTGCCTGATTTTGGAAGCTAAGCAGGGTCGGCCCTTGTTAGTACTTGGATGGGAGACCACCAGGGAATTCCAGGCGCTGTAGGCGCCTGGGATAGGAACTGGTAAACCACTCCAGAAAGAAAACTCCATGGACATGGGGTCACAAAGAGTCGGTCACAACTGTAATGACACCACACCACACACACACACACACACACACACACACACACACACACACACACACACACACACAGATTTTGCAAAGGCAGGCGAACAGTGGTCTGTGGACTGATACATCAGGAGGAGCCCTTAGAGTGCAGAGGTTAAATTGCAGCACTAAAGTTGAGCCTTAGCTCAGAAGCTGAGTTCAATCCTGATGCATTCAGGTAGCCGGCACAAGGTTGCCTTGACTCCAGTCCATCCAAAAATTGGGATTAATGTCATGTGGGCAGGGTTTTGACAAACAGATGATCACCTTGAAGTAGAATCGGACTGGCCAGGGGGTTTCCTCCAGAGATTTAGAATCACTGCAAGAGAGGAATGTTTTCTGGAAAAAAATATATATTTACTTTGAAAATGTCCAGGGGAAGAGAAGGACCCTTGTGGCCAGAAAAACAAAGTGAGCAGATTGATCGGCACCCTCCCTGCAGCCTTACTGCTGGACTACAGGTTGCACGTGCTCTTTTTAGCCTTAACACTGCCTTTTAATGTTTTAAGATGCCTCTTCTAATTCCCTATTCTTAAACTTGAATATGTCTCCAATGTTCTGGGCTGCATATTGTCCCTCAATCCTGTAAGCCACCTTGGATCCTTTACCAAGGAGACGGGAGGGGCAAAAATATTCAAAATAATAATAATAATAATTCCTAACCCAGATAACTCCCACTTTATCTGTGAGGATGGAATCCCAACACACCTGAAGGGCACCACGTTGTATTTCATCAATACGTTGTCTACATCAGTGGTCCCTAATTTTGGGTTTCCCCAAGTGTTCTTGGACTGCAATCCCCAGAATCCACAGCCAGAAAAGCTGATAGGGAAGGCTTCTGAGAACTGTAGCCCAAGAACACCTGAGTCAGCCAAGGTCGGGAACGACGGCTGCGAAGTTTTTGTGGCTGTCGGCGGGCGGACCCCAACAGGTCCGACGTCCGCTGCATTGGCTGTTGGAACTTTACAAGCCTCTGATGTAATTAACCATGTGCTCCGCTCCTTTGGCCGCACACGGGAAGGTGATGACCCGGTTGTTGACGAGAACAATCGAGCCGTGGAACCCATCTGCCAGGTGGCACCACGTGACCGGGACGCCGTTGTCTTCGAGGCGTTTTTTGTATAAAATGCCGTCGTCCCGCAAGACGTCGTACTGAACGGTGAGGATGAAGGTCTCGGGAAGCTGTCGAAGGACGGCGTCTTCCACCAAAAGTGGCGAGAGGAGCGGGCCACATAGCTGGTCTATGAGATCTTGTAGCTCGCCGAAAGGATGCTTCGGTTCGGGCAAAAGTTTGACCTCTCTGGATTTGAACTCATCGGGGATATTCTCTGGGCCCAGCCATTTTCTGTACTTCATCTTCTTCTCTTTAGGCACATGGGCCCCCTGCAGGACCACGTCCTGCAAAGAGGTGTTTTTCTGGAGATACTGGAGCGCAAACTTCACCCCCTGCCTCTTTGTCAGGATGGGGACCTGCGCATTCTGCATGTAGGAAGGCAAGCTGTGCGTGACCACCTGGAGAAACGGGTAGATCAACATTTGAGCCCGGAGCTTGGGAATGTCTTCTCGCTGCACCATTCGCTGGCAAATGGCAGCAGCGAGGATGCCCCCAAAGCTGTCGCCACAAATTATGACGCGGCAGGGATCCACGCCGTAGCCCTCTGCATGCTTCATGAAGTAGACAGCGACATCTAGGCACTGCTTGAACTGAACAGGATATGGCTGGTCAGGAACGAGGGAATACCTGTAAAATTTGCAAAGAAGAAAAGAAAGATAGAGTAGGACCACAGTATCAGCTGGGGATTGGTTCCAGGCCTTGCCATGGATAACGGAAACTGTGGATAAAAGAGGACCCACCCCAAAAAAACTGCTGTTTTGTGACAGTAGCTTGCTTTACAGTGGCTGTTCATGACAGTAGATTGCTTTGCCGTTGCTGATTTATTTATTTATTTATTTATTTATTTATTTCCTTTGCCAGCCATGGATAACTGAATCAGTGGCTGATGAATCATTGGATACAGGGGCCCTACTGTAATCATCTCTCCTGTCATTGCAAGATGGAACAAGCTAATTCGATCCCCTGACATTGAGGAAAATGTGGCTGATCAGTTCATCGGTTCCTTCCTTCAAGAAAAAGTGGAGGATGAATCCAAATTTTAATTGTTCCACCATCTTGATGAGTACTTTTATTTTTATTTTTTATTATTGTTGATATGTTCTATTATGTGTTTGATTTTTTTTAATTTTGTCTTTTGTTTTTCTATGGTTGTTAACCACCTGGAGTTCCTTTGGGAAGACAGGCGGTAAATAAATAAATACATACATAAATAAATAAATACATAAATAAATAAATTCTCCTCCTCTCCCCAGGGGTTTTCGCTCATTGTGATCTAGTCTCAGGGGAGTTGAAATGCTATACAATTTACTAATGCCTGCCCTTTATATTCTGGCTTTCAGACATGCATCCTCAGAACAAGTTCTATACGGAATCTTCAGTGTGCTGTACTTTTATATGAGATTTGTGCAGTTCACAGTTCAAATGAAATTTCCCAGGGGGCATTTTTCAGTGATCACAGAATCATAGCATAATGGAGTTGGAGCGGGCATATAAAAACACTGAGTACACATGACCAGGGAATTTGCCACGTCAGCATACTCACCCAATGGACAAAACCACCGAATCGCTTTCTTTGGAAATGTAGCGGCACAGTCGTTCATAGGAATCTGGGGAATAAATTTGTTTAGATATATATTTTGCTCTCACAAATTAGTCAATGTTATTGACTAAGACACTAAATACATCCACAGTCACCCTATGCATAGCTCACTACCCCAGCATAATTAATAGGATAAAAACTCCATGAAAGCAGCAAGCAATGCCACCGCTTTCCTCTTCATGAATCTTGTTGCAAATTACCCTGTGTCATCTTGCAAAAAAAAAAAAAATTTGGCAACATTAGGACACAGCTGTAACATAAATGGAGCCTGTAAATTCCAAGGGCCAAAAATCCCTTGCTCTGAATTTATCCCTTTCAAAGTAGAACCAAGAAGGAGATGTGCTTCCTTTCCCAAAAATTGCTACTTGTGGTTTGGGAGGTTGTAAAATGTTTATAGATGAAACCAGGATTATTTGGCCTTCAAAGGAAGGAAGGAAGGAAGGAAGGAAGGAAGGAAGGAAGGAAGGAAGGAAGGAAGGAAGGAAGGAAGGAAGGAAGGAAGGAAGGAAGGAGCTGATATTGGATAAATGGAAAGATGGATGGATGGATGGATGGATGGATGGATGGATGGATGGATGGATGGATGGAAGGAAGGAAGGAAGGACAGACCTGGTTTTAGGCATGGTTTTACATGAAAGAAGCAGGTCTAGTTTTAAAGGATTATTGCTTCATTGTCTTGTCCATTTTCATTACCAAGGCTTCCCAATGTTCCAGCGCCTCCATGCATGAAGATAACTCCCCTCCGTTGTGTCTGGGAAATCTTGGGCTGGTAGATCCTCACTGGGGTACCCTCAATGTCTTGATGACCGATGGATAGACTTGGATCTTTGGAAGGAGGGAACACATCCAAAAGTAATTTCACAATGGCGTACTCATCCTTGAAGATGCCTATTTTCCATAATACATAGTCCTATTTGAGATGAGAGAAGGAAGATTTAGTGCATCAAACATCCTATGCTTTTACAAGTATACTAAAAAGTATGGGTTCCAAAAATAAGGTTCCATTTTGTTAACAAGGTACAGTTCCAATATTTCATAGATACTCCCACTGAAAAGTTAATCAAATTGAAATCCAGAGGTCTTACATGGTGGCTTTAACTATTGACAGGGCTATATGTTCATTCATTGATAACTGCTGCAGGAGAGTAAAGTGATCATACTGTACTGTGCAGCAGAGCAAATCAACATTTTAGAAGGCAATTCTAAAAACAGGGGCAGCACAAACAAAAATTTGTAACTTGCAGATCAGGTTTTGGATCAGCACTCAATCTGACAAAACTGTAGCTGTGCCAAATCTGGGGTGTCTTGGAGAAAGAATGTTGAAGTTACGAATTTTTACAAAAGCAAATCTGCCTTCCCAATTTAGAGATAGGTGACTGTAAACTACACCAGACTCAGTAAGGAGCCCATAACATGAAGTATCCATCTTGGTTATCTTCAAAGTAAATAGTTGAACCTATCTACTTTTCTTTACTTGGAAATAATCCTGACTGTGAGGGCTGAAATATTAGTTTGCAAAAAAGTCTTTTCAGTTAGGAGAAACAGCAATTCTTTATAACTAAATTGATTTGTCACTCCTTTAAAATGATCTAAAGAGACTCCCCTAGGATCTAGATTCCCCATATTTGCAGGGATGCTTCCTCTACAAGCCCTGAAAGTTTGGTGAGAATTGGGGTTCAGACATCTGAGCTGTGCACCCTCAAAAATCTCTCACCCAGGAAAGTGCCCCCTAGGCACCTAGAGACACCAAACTGCAGAGAAACCTCTCCCAACTTTCCTGTACAATCCCACTAAGTTTGGTGAAGATTTGGTTTCAGTTACTTGAGTTATACACCCACAAAGGGTATAACTAAATTGTCCTTTATTAGCTGGATTGTGGAAACCCAATATCTTAAAAATTCATCAATTCATATTAATCTGGGAACTTCATTCATGATGAATACAAATGGACAAATGTTGACAAATCACAACCCCCATGTCAGGAAACCCTGCTTTAAAGAAAGCAAGCTTTAAAGAAACTTCTAGAAAGGTCGACATCACTGGATTTTCCCCAACCGTCTCTGAAAGCAAGCAGACATTTCCAGAGCCGTTACTGTCCTAACCTGGCAGATGCTTTGCTAAATCCACCAGCTTGTCACCTTACTTAATACTTTCATCATGAAATGTTGACTCTTGATGCAGTCTTATTTTGTGCAACTGCAACCACTTTGCATATTGCTTTGTGTCTCGAGTTTATTTTAATTTAAGAGATTCATCTGCTTTTATTGTGGATGTGGGAGGCCGCCCAGAGTGACAATGCTGCCAGATGGGTGGGATATTTATTTATGTATTCAATCTGTATACCGCCCATCTAGCCTCGGGGCCACTCTGGGTGGTGAGCGACAATAAAATAAGCAACATTTAATACAGTCACCAGGATAAAAAAAAGAATGAATGAATGAATGAATGAATGAATGAATGAATGAATGAATGAAATTTTGCCTTGTATCTTCAGGAAATCAACCCACCATTGTGTACGGCATGTTCCAAGTATTTCCATTATGGTGAGACTTAAGGAATGCAGCTTTAAACCAGTTTTCAAAAGAATGTCACAGCTATGTTTCTCCTAGAGATTTCAGTAAACATGGGCTCAGGCATTTTGAGGCCAACCCATCTGCTAACCGAAGTTTTTCAAAGCAGAAGTCAGCTCAAAGTCTCAGGGCATCTGAATTTTCGAACCTTCCGAGCAACACCCAATGAGCTGACTCAGGGAACTTTTCATCCCCTTCATGGCGAAAGAGTCTGTTGGAGGTTCATGCTTCTAAGGAGATTATCTTCAAAGGAGATTGACTGCTGTTAATTGAAGTGACTTTGCCCCTGAACTGGTTCATTGCCCATAAACCAGTTCATTGGAGATCTTCTGAGAAGAATAGCTTTGCATTTTGGATGTATCACAAATAGTCAGTTTCTGATATTCCTAGCTGTGTTAACGTGGAACAAAGGTAACCATGTTGCACCAGTTTTGGCCACTGGTCTTTCTTGTTATCTATCTATCTATCTATCTATCTATCTATCTAATCTCTCTCCTTCCTAATCTATCTATCTATCTATCTATCTATCTATCTATCTATCTATCTATCTATCTATCTATCTATCTATCTATCTAATCTGGATTTCAGGCACTATGTCCTATAGTTTTGAAGCTGAAAGCCAGTTCACATGTCTGCACATGGCATTCAATACTGTACATATCCAGTTTTACAGGCAAATTATCCTTGTCTGAAAATGGCTTTATACGCCCTTTTTAAAAGAGTCCATTTTTAGTGGTTGCACATTTATGTAGTTCCACCTATTTGTTTCAGGACTGCACTCAGTACCTCCATGGTTGGATCACCTGTTTAGCACACAGCTGTCTTCTAGTTCTCTCTAGTGGCCAGTTCTGATATTACACATTAAACACAGCTGTACAAATACAAGAGAACCTAACAAACATTTCCCTGACAGCCAAGGAATTCCAAAACATGGAGGGGGTGGATTATGTCAAATCCCCTTTGCCAAATGCAGACAGAGACAAACACCTGTTTGACCAATCACACAGTCTATTCCTTTCAAGGGAGTTCTGTTTGAAATGTCATGTTAACTGTCTCACCCATCTGCACCCAACAAAATATTATCTGGCAGGAACTTTTGTGTACCATGCTGGCTGGATAGTAGAGCTGTTTAGGTTGCTGGCTATAGAGCCAGAGTTTTTTTTTTGGGGGGGGGGGGGTGTTAATTCCCCCACTGGATCTCCAGAGAGAAGAGCCAGCCTGTATGGCCTTGGGCAAGCTGTGCAATCTTAGAAGATTGAACTTTTTCTTCCCAGAAAACCCTTCTTGTGTCACCCCCCCCCCCCTGCAACAGCCTACCATGGCTACCCTTTCTTTTGAATCTGATGGATGTTCCATTGTGTAATGAGAGCAGCCCCCTGCCGTCTTCTGAAAACCTCAGCTGAAATCCTATGGAGTGGTTATGCTCGTGTAACTTGACCCCAAGGTCAGCTCGAAAAAGCTTGTGCAACTTGACCACAAGGTCAGCTTGAAAAAGTTTCTTGAGACTTTGGTCTTCACAACTGCCAAAGTCTTAAGAAACTTCCCAAAGAGAAACAACAGCAGGAGAGAAAAGGCAAAGGAGCGGGGGTGGGGGGGATAGATATTCAGATAGAGACAGGAATAAAAGGTTCAAGACAAACAGAACATGGGGATAATAGAGCATGTTGCATAGAGCATTCTTTCACTAGCCTTTCACAGGCTAGTCTGAGAAGCCAGAGTATCCTACCCCAGAGGAGAGATCAAGTTGTGTTTCCTAAAGCAATCACCCTGCAGATAGAAGCAATGAGTTGGCGCATAACTCAATCCGGAACTGGGTGATCATGTCCTGTATTCCCCCCCTCCCCCAGGGGTTCTGGGAGTTACAAACCAGTGCAGGAAAGTGGATTGAGCACCAGACTAGGACTTGGGGAGAAGTGGGATCAGATCTCCTCTGTGCCCTTAATCACACAGAAATCTGATCTCCTCTGTGCTTGTAATCACACAGAATTCTGAACCCTGATATCAGGCCAAAGGCAGCAGAGGTTCAAAGGGTGATTGCTCCTTCCCCACCCAACTGCTGGAGATGAAGTGGCACTCATAAAAACAGGTCTTCAATGTCCCTGAATCTTTTGAAAAGGCTATTAAGGTCCTCCTAAGTTGTGTTCCACTTGATGGTGCATAAGAACAGCAAGAGTTCCCCTCCCCCCAAATTGGCTCTTATAAAGTCTAATGCAGTGGTTCCCAAAGCATCTTTGCTACCACCTCCTCCCTCCTCCCTCCTCGGCCAGTGGGTCTCTCGGCGTGGGGTCCAGGATCACGCCTAACACCTTGCCCATGCCTGGGCCCATAACCCTGGGTGAGCCACACCCCTGTCTTTGGACACCCACCGGGACAGGAGTTGCATACACAGAGGCAGTGGTGCACCAGGGTAAATGGGATGGGGAGAAAGGAGCTGAGAGTCGAAAAAATTGGAGAACCGCTGGTCTAATGCAATCACCCCTTCCAGCTGAAGTAACTGAATGATTTCATTCAACCTTTCATTCATCCGTACCACCTTGGTGATGCCGGGAATCTTAGTCTAAAAATGATTTCCCAGCTTATTGCAGGGCCATAAGAAAACAAGACACATCCTGCCACTGAAACTGCCTCATGCCCTATTTTCTCTCTGCACCAGCTGGCACTGAAAGGCAGCCAACTCACCAGCGAGAAGAGCCAAATCAAGACGAAATAGGAGGCTTTCAGCTTCCACGGTTGGCAGACGGCGTGAGGCACGTCTGTTTTGGAGAGGTAATAGTGGGTGGTCCAAGCCAGGTGGAGAAGTTCAAACAGAATCCCCAGCTCAGTGGCAACTGCCAACGGGATCCACAGAAAATCCATGCCATTGACACGGAGGCACCGCGGTGTGAGGACAACGGGAGCTTCACCGCATGTTCGTTCAGGCGCCTACCCATCAGGGAAAGCGCTCCGCTTGTTTCGGCAAGCAGGAGGATTACGACACACGCGAGATCAAGCTGATTCCCTTTACACCTGAAGACGGATTAGTCATGGGATTGACACGGGGCCAAAAGGCTCAAAGGGAGTTGTTGGCGGGCAGCCCATTCCTAACTTGTTTATTTTATTTTACTTTAGATTATTTTTACCCCGCCTTTCTCCTTGGAAAAGGACCCGAGGCTTGTTCATTGAACCTTCTGCATGTTGACGGAGAGGAAGCATGGGTGGGAAGAGTGAGGTGCTAGAGGGTGCTAGGCGGACCTTGGTAGACCACCTGGTAAGGCACTAAATGTCTTGCGAGATGCCCAATGCATGAAACTCCTGCGTGTGCGGAAAACCTTGAAATCAAGTGAAGATCAACTTTCCTTGTTGCAGCTGCAGGATGCTGATTCTGACACCATCACCGAAACTTGTCTAATGATAGATTGGCCAAGATGGAACATCTAATTTCTAGGGTGTCTAATTGAGGAACGTTGTGTTATGCTCTGGTGTTCTTTACATGCCTAGCATTTTCCCTTGTGTATGTGTGACAGAGAGAGATATGCGAACAGGGTCTTGTCGTCGTGGGTAGTGCTAAAGGGGTCTGTATTTGGAAAGTGTTGAGAAGCTTCAGTCAACGCAACTCACTGGAGTCGGGTTGTGGACTGGAGAGGGTTGTGTGTGCTATGTGTTGTGTCATTACAGTCATGACTGACTCTTTATGACCCCACGTTCATGGAGTTTTCTTGGCAGGAGTACTGGAGTGGCTTGCCACTTCCTACTCCAGGTGCCTACAACACCTGGTATTCTCTGTTGGTCTCCCATCCAAGTACTAACCAGGGCCAACCCTGCTTAGCTTCTGAAATCAGGCGAGATCGGATGTGCTTAGGGCATCTAGTTATAGGGATCACCTAATGCCCCCCTCCTTCAGTTGCAGCAGCTCCACTGGTTGCCTAACCATTCCTGGGCACAGTTCTAAGTGCCGTTTCTAACTGATAAAGCCCCAAATGGCTTGGATACAAGCTATTGCTTCTCCCCCTATGAGCCACCTTGAGTGTTAAGATCATATCTTGGTCCCAACAACCTCACAGGCACGTCTGATGGGGACAAAGGAGAAGGCCTTCTCTGTGGCTGCTCCCAGATTCTGGAACTCCCTCCCACTGGAGACCCAGCTGGCCCCATCTTTGCTGTCCTTCTGCTAGCAGGTGAAGAGATTTCTCTTGATGCAAGTATAAGTAGCTGTCTAGTTGAGAGTGATTTTTTAAAAAACGGATAGTTGTGCCTAGTTCTTTGACATTTCTTGGGTCCCACTTCCATCTTTAATTGTTTGCCCACGAAGTTGTCCTCTGGAAACTTCAGAAGGATAGCTTTCTGGGTTCTAGCTCTTAGAATCATAGAATCATCGTAGGGTTGGAAAAGTCCTTGGATGACTTCTAGTCCAACCGTCGGCCCAAGGCAGAAAGAGCTCATACCATCCCAGACAGATGGCTGACCAATCTCTTCTAAAAAACCTCCAACGATGGGGTACCCACAACATCTGGAGGCAAGTTGTTCCACTGTTGAATGGCTCTCACTGTCAGGAAAGGTCTCTTTATTCTGATGAGTTTCCACCCATTGATTGACCTGAAATCTGTCTCTGCCTTTCATTACTGAGCCAACATCTATCTATCTATCTATCTATCTATCTATCTATCTATCTATCTATCTATCTATCTATCTATCTATCTATCTATCTATCTATCTATCTATCTATCTATCTATCTATCATCACTTCCTTCCTTCTATTCATCCATCAATCCATTCATTTAATTCCTTCTATCTATCTATCTATCTATCTATCTATCTATCTATCTATCTATCTATCTATCTATCTATCTATCTATCTATCTATCTATCTATCTATCTATCTATCTATCTATCTATCTATCTATTTACTGTGCCATCTGATCTAAGGTCATTCTGGGTGGTTACTCTGGGCATCTTGTAACTATGTGTTTTGTGTCATGTTGACCTTTCCCTTTATTCCTGTTCAGTTTTGCTTTCTTATTCCCAGCCCAGCGCTTGCATCAGAGATCTTTGTCAATGTTGCGACTCTCTTCCAGAGCCTTCATTAACCACCCCAAATGTGATAAGCATTCCTGGCATCCATTCGTCCAGCCCAGAACTCAGACTCATGGTATTCCACTTGTTACCTCCTCCTAGTTTGAGAAGGAACCATTGATAAGCACTCTCTGCTGAGTATGATTCAGTCACCACCACCTGTAAATCCACCCACAGTTGGTTCCTAACCAGCCTACACAAAGCTTGCTAGTCAGACTATCATGGGGCTCCTTTGTCAAAAGGTTGAGTGAATTCAAGATATATTACGTCCGTGACAGCAATAGGGGAGGTCACCTGATCAAAACATTGAAATAGGTTCAGTTTTGCAGGATTTGTAACTAAATCTATGCTGGTTACTAGTTATTATCGCATAGTTTTTCAAGATAGGTCACAGAATGACGGCTTTATCCTCTACATCAGAATTTTCCCTGGGATAGATGTCACGGTGACCGGTCTGTGGTTCCCAGTTTCGTCATCATGGTTGCCGTAGCGATGAAAAACAGGTTTCCATGTTTATAGCAGCAGATAAGAAAAAGGTGAACTCCAAATCACTTCTGTTTATGCCGCTTTCCTCCCTAGATTCCTCCAAAGGAACCAAGAAATCCGATAGCTCATTAATTTAGCAATCAGAAACCTTAGCCACCAAGAAGTCTTATGCCTTTATTGATTGGGAAATAGGAAACTTTACCCACTAATACATTTAATTTAACACCCACTTAGTTGGTTGATAAGAAACTTTAAGCAATCCCCTGGTTGGATCTTGTAAGTCTGGGAAAGGCGTGGTTTACTCTCCCGTCTCGTAAAAATGCAAAACAAGATGTCATAACTTTCCCAAATGATTTGGTGTAATTATCTGACAGACAGAAGGGGGGGAAAGAGTATGTGTGGAAACCCAGACTCTTTGCAGCAAAAGCTTTTTCTAGGACATAAAGTACTGTATATTAAGAGTCTCTGCTGACTCCTGCACTCTCCCCAAGTCTGCTTTATGCCAAAAATTGTCACTTAAATACTGGAAGTGACACAGACATTGGACGCTGCCAGGGTTCTGGAGTGTGGGAACTAGAGATGGGCACGAATCAGAAAAATGGCATTTCGTTTGTCGTTTGTCGTTTGGAGGGTCCATTTCTGTTCGTTTCTGTTTTTCGCGAATTTTTGAAATCATTTTCATCTTCATTCATTTTGTTACCATTTCATTACCATTTATTTCAATTTTTTGTGATTTTTTAAAGGATTTTAAGCAATTCACTCATATTGCAGTAATGGAAACGAAATGCACAACAAAAATTCCGGTGTTTCTCTTCGTTTCGTTTCATTTTAGAGACAAAATTCATTTGTCGTTTCGTTATGTAACGAAACAAAAAACTGAAAACGGAAACGAAAAATTGTTCATTTCGTGCCCATCTCTAGTGGGAACAGTGGGAAGAGGAGAAAACGGTGGCCCTGTGACCATCTGAAATACACTCCTTTGCCATGTCCTTGACATTTCTTCCATTCTTGTAACTGATGTAGATAATAAAAGTGGCTTGGGGTGCTTTGTCCCTGGAATATTTTTGCTAATTATGTATAATCTTGACTGCCTGAGGAGCCCTACTGAGAGTTGACCTGTAGCTGCTTCTTCCACTTATTAAGACCAAGAGAAATTAGATTCCTTGTATATAAGAAGACTCTTGTAAATGAAAGAGCTCCTCTGGGGTAGGGATTCCTCAAGCACAGTAGACGGACCCAAGGATGAGAAGAGTAGGCTATGCAAACCTTCAGATCTGGTCTAGGAAAACATAGCCTGTAGCCTTCTTAGGTACCCTTTGAGACTGAACCTTGCGCATGAGAATGACCTTGCTTTAAAAAGAAAATTAAATTAAATTTCACCTTGGACACAAACCGGGAGTTGCATTCAATTACATCCAACTGAAGATCCATTGAAAGGAAAAAGACTTATTTGAAGATACATAGGGGATAAAAGGAAACCCACTTGGCCAAAAACAGATTTTTGATGTTGCTCAATGAGCAAGATCCATGCATGCACCAATTAATTATATGGTTAATATCCTTAATTAGTTCACTACACTGTTCCTTTACCTTGGATAAAGCAAGGTAAACCATGCAGAGATCTGGATGAGTTTCAAATAACATCAGTATGAACCTCTAGGTCAACCTCTCTCTCCCTCCCTCCCTCCCTCCCTTCACTTTAAAATGTCTATTACTGAACATTGCACCTAATAAAAAAAGTACATTGAGATGCCCTCTGCAATACATTTGTACTCTCAATTTATAATCCACATCCTTCACCCTAAACCAACAATGAATGGAACTTGCCCCTTATTCCTTTGCTGTTAACAACAGTAGCTTTGCTCTACTACCTGGCTGATGCATTATATTGTTTGTTTGATTTCCTTTCCAGTTGGAAAGTAGAACAGGTGATACCTTTAGGCTACTAGAAAAATAACAAAGAAGTTGCTAATATTTTGAGAGCAATCACCCGTTCTACTTTTGTATTTGGTTTTTGTGATGGGTCCTCAACTTGTTTTCCAGTTGGAAGAAGGACATTGTATGGATCATCATCATCATCATCATCATCATCATCATCATCATCATCATCATCATCATCATCATCATCATCATCATCATCATTTTCTGGGGCATGTTAAATAAAATAGAGTAAACTAGGAAACCTATAAACAAATACAATCCAGCAAGTCAAGGTATGCAGTGGATCACACATAAACAAGTGTCATACCACTTGTAGGACCCCATTGACTTGTTTTGGATAGCATCTGTGTTCTCTGAATCATCACTTTCCAGAAAAATGGCCACTTTCTCGACCTGATTTTTCTCCAAATCAGACCAGCCCTCCCTCCTCTTAAGGAACCTCTCCGAGAAGCCAGAGCAAAGGTCATTACAGAAGGTGCAATGCTTTATTTATTTATTTATTTATTTATTTATTTATTTATTTATTTATTTATTTATTTATTTATGTGACTACTCAATACAAGATCATAATTTGGAGGGAGTCTTCCCCACCTAGTGAGTGGCTGCAATTTTCCTCTTTAGTAGAGATCCCTCTTAATCTTCTATAGAATACCCTGGGTGGTAAAGCCTTGGCTTCTTTGGGCATTAGGACTTTTTAAAGAAATAAACACATTCAACCCTATGCCCACAACTGACTGGAAGCTGTGTGCATAAAGGTAAACGGATGTTACTAGCAGCATTCAACAGGCCTTGGTGTTTTTAATATCTCAATGTCTGTTTTTCGGAAAACAGTGCACATGGTCCATTGTATCAGTGGCATCCCATGCCCCCCCCCCATGAAACCCAACACGTTTTTGCTTGCTGTGCCGCAACTGGTTGATATGGTAGTCCAGGGAAGGGAGGAAGAATCCTACATTTGCGGTAACGAAAGGGGGGGGATCTCCATCCTCCGTTCTATGAAACACAGTCCCACCCACTGTTGGTCATCGAAGCCTCATAAACTTTTGATGAAATCCACCACATGGTCTACCCCTTGGTGGCAGAACGTAAAATTGAGAAACCAGCGCTTGTAAAGGAGAAGAACGCCGTGGAAGCCATCCGTCAGGTGACACCAGGAGATGGGGACACCATTGTCCTCTAATCGCTTCTTGTAGAGAAGGCCGTCATCCCTCAGGATGTCAAACTCAGAGGTTAAGATGAAAGTCTCAGGGAGCTGCTGGAGGACAACGTCCTCGGATAAAAGCGGGCCTAGAGTTGGTCCCGTGATCGTTTCCATCAAGGAATAGACGTGGTCCAAAGGGTTCAGGGACTTCTGGTGTTTGGTGTAGTTGCCTCTAACTTTCAGCTCCTTTGGAATGTGGTCTGGATTCAGCCATTCCTCGTACATCTTCCTTCTCTCTTCTGGGATGTGCGTTTCCTCCAAGGCGAAGTCCGCAATCGTTGTGTTCTTCGTAACGTAGAGGAAAATGCAGTATAGGAAATCGGCCTGGGCAACAAAGGGGACCCAGCGGTTTTGCTGGTAAGACAGGGAATTGAAATCGACACCTTGGAGGAAAGACCCAATGAGCATCTGAGCTCGAACTTTTGGCAGGTCCGCTCTCTTGGTCAGCTTTTGGACAATGGAGGCGGCGGCCGTCCCTCCGATGCTCTCCCCGGCAATCACAATTTGAGCGGGACTGACCCCGTAGTCTTCCGCGTTCTTCATAAAGTATTCCGCAGCAGTGGCGCAATCCTCAAACTGGGTCGGATAAAGATACTCGGGCGCGAGACGGTAGCTGTCAAGACAAACCATTCTTGTTTCATTGCAAGGTTACCTCTTTGCCACACCACCAACCACTCTCAGAACATATGTGCCTGTTTCCACAGAGAGAGGGGATCCTTCTCTCGCAGAAAACCGTTGCATGCCTTTAAATGTTGATTTAAAACGATGAGCTGTACAGCAGAAGTGCAAGGGTTTAGAGAGCAGAATTTGCTTCAAATCCCCCCAGAGTAAACCAGCCCATATTATTCTCATCAACTGGCACTCACAGTCTTAATAACTCACTCTGGGACATTGGTAAGAGGAAGAATAAAAGGCTTCATTCAACTCACAGCGGAACAGAACAAAAACGGCATATTGTACCAAATAAGGACTGCTTACATGGCATAAACTGATGATTTATAAATGTCAGCAGACTAAAAGAGAGGGATACAGAATAGAGGCATTGCTCTCTCTCTAAGATCAGAGGCAGAGAAGGAACAACTGGTTTCTGTTGGATTGATTGGCAGTCACCTCAGCCCAGAAAAGTCCCTCCTAGCCAAACCTACTGAAGGTAGCATGCAAATCTGAAATAACTAACAAGAATGGCCACCTTCTTTGGGGGAGTAAATGGCTCGCCTCTTTTCTTGCAGTAGAACCGTCTGGTACCACTGAGACATCTAGGAAGTAGCAGATACAAAATTCTAGCTGCCAGACAACATTAGAGTCACTCACCCTACACTTACAACTACGGCGTCAGCTTTCCAGGCTATGGAACGGCATGCTCTGTCATATGCATCTGAAAGAAAAATCGTTGCTTTAATTTCCATGACTGTATTGGTAGGTGCACTGCTTATTTTTTTATACTACAGTGCTGTTTGTGTTCCTACTATTTCATGTCATTATTGTCTTGTTTCATCATAAACCACCCACAGTTGCCCTGGAAGGAAGGAAGGAAGGAAGGAAGAAGGAATGAACGAACGAATGAACAAATGAACAAATGAACGAATGAATGAATGAACAAAAGAATGAATTAATGAATGAACGAATAAACGAACAAAGAAATGAATGAATGAATAAATGAGCAAGTGAATGAATGTATAAACGAAGAAAGGAAGGAAGGGTGGATGGATGGATGGAAGGGTGGATAGAACGAATGAACAAACAAACAAACAAATGAACAAATGAATGAACAAATGAACAAATGAACATACGAACGAACTAACAAATGAACAAATGAATGAATGAACAAATGAACAAATGAATGAATGAACAAAAAACAAATGAATGAATGAACAAATGAGCAACTGAATGAATGTATAAATGGTGGAAGGAAGGAAGGAAGGAACAAACGAGCAAGTGAATTAATGAATAAACAAAGGAAGGGAGGGAGGGAGGAAGGGAGGGAGGAAGGAAGGAAGGAAGGAAGGACTGATATACAGGAAACAGTTACCATGCGAGAATTTGTTTGGTGGCTCCCTGTTACGGAGAAATTTGTCAGGTCTCATGTCACTGGCTAAAATCTCAAGAAACTGCTGCTCCCCCTCAAATCCCCGAGCAGCAAGACAAAACTTTGGATAATTACTATGGGAGGAAGGCAACATTCCCCAGTTTCCCTTTTACCCCCCCTTTTAGAAGAGAGGGTCAATCATAAACATTGTTATATGTTAATTTAACAATTTAATGGCTAATATATGTAGCCCCCGGCTTTGTAGTTCTTATGTGTATGTGTGTGTATTCGCGTGCATAGGCACGCATGCACCAACACAGCTCTCTCTGCTTTTCATTCAACGCCCCTCTGATAAAAGAATCCAGCTTTTCTTACCAATGCTTCCAAGGGTGCCATTTCCTCCATGAAAGAACAGGATTCCTTTCCTTTTTTCAGTTGAAGGCCTTTTGGGGTGGTAAATCCTGACGGGCACATGTTCAAAGTATGTGTTTGTGATGGAGAGCCTCGGGTCTTTTCCTGCAGGGATTCCATCGACAAAGATCCTCATGAAGGCAAACTGACCACAGAGGCCCAATTTCCACAAAATATAGCCCTGTTGTGAGAAATTGTTTATTGAGAAACATTGAAGTTAGGGCGACGGATCAACAATGCCCACGTCCACCTCCCGATAAAATGTTTTGGCAAAAATGGCTGAAAAGGCCACCTCCTTCCATTTACAAGGTACAGAAAGTAGTGCTTTCCTTCCAACGAGGAAGCATCCTCCAGTGTCATATTTCCTTCTCCCTGGCACTGGCCAATCAGATAGGGAGGTTGGATGATGCAGTTCCCCGCAAAGCTCCTGATTGGCCAGCACTGGGGAGAAGGAACAATTATGTCGGAGGCTACTTCCTCATTGGAGCTCAGCCCCTTGCAGGGGCAGAGCAAGGTAAGGGATTGGCTGGTTGCATTTTGGAGGCTTCCGAACACCAGCTGGGCTCCTGCGGGTCATTTTGTAACCAGTAGCTTCCGAAACATATAGCCCACCCCTAGTTACAATTTTTTTAAAAAGTAAAACTGTTTCCTCCCTTCAGAAATAGGTGACCTCAACACTCTTGTTTATCTTGAAAGAAAATGTTTGGTTCCCCCCTTCCCGCAATTCATTTTATTTGCTTGGAAAGCATGCAGGCTGCAGGGGGTGAAATACTGATTATTTAAGAAGACCTTTCAAATTTCTTGTCACACTGAACAGGTAGGGAACAGCCTTTCCAGAAAGAGTTGTGCAAAATAGGTAAAATGTTGTTGCTTTGAAGGTGGGAAAGGGGAGATATTTGCCAAGCTGTTGGGCATGGAAAGATCATGGAAACAGAGATTTAAAAAAGGTTTCCTTTAAAGAATTTTTTTAATGGCTTGCTTTAAAGAAAGCACAGTGACTGTCCTCCAGAAAAACAGACATTTTTGCTTTCGATGCTCAAGGAATTAGCATGCAATTTTGTTAGGCATATTGAAATAATTTCCATGTTACAAAAGCACCAATTAATTATGTTTGTCCCAGCCCTGCATGCTTTTTGTAAATATTGGAGATGGGGAGGTGAGTCGATAGACTCACTGACAAGTTTGACTTATCTCGCACCCACTACTTGACTTGGACACAATTCAGTTTTATTTTTTTCATTTAGGATCAACTTGGAACCCACACACCCTCCCTTTTTTCCAGGGGGATGGGAATGGTTTTAATAGGGACTCAGACTTGGGACTTGAGATTTGAGACTTGAGTAGAGATGGGCACGACTTAGCGGTATTCCCGTTTCCGTTTCCGTTACTCGTATAGCAAAGACCAGGAGCTCGACTTGGACTTGCATCGGTGCTAAAGTACTCCATAAAAAAGTTTTTGCTACCAAAACAACGATTAAAAGTGGAAAACTGGGCCCTACCAGACTGTTTTATTTGGGGGGGGGTTCCCCGCCCCCCTCTCCTTGGCTATTGCTTGCTGCGCTTGGTAACATTGTCTCAGGATTTCTGAGGCCAGTTTCTGACACTAGTCTTCTAAGAGGAAACCAACTCCAGTCCTGTGTTGATCTGAAATGTTGACCTGTCCATCAGGACCCAATTAGTTGACTCTCAGGAGGACTTGTTAACTCCAACCTGGTCCAACAGAGATTCATGCTTGCAAAAGGATTCTGTTTTTAAAAATGAATACAGAACCCATATTCAAGTCAAGATAACCTATGGAATACTCTTTTTGTGTTCTCACAAAGAGACACCAAGCAAAGGGGAAATCCCATAACCTGACTCATTTTTTCCAACAATTAACCACCCAAGTACAAAGCAATTATTTGCATATGAATCAGGCACACACACACACACACACACACACACACACACACACACACACACACACACACACACACACACACACACACACACACACACACACCTCTTAGATTCAGCACCCTCCCTTGCATATAGCTTCTTGTGCACATGAAGAAAGATGCAAACATTTGTTCTCACCCATGCACCTCCAAACACCTAATTGCTATCTGATTCTTACTCTTGGCTCCCTCCTGTCTAGCTTCTTACGATCAGACTTGGCAGTGAAAACCAACAATATGAAGAGCAAACTTACCAGAGTGAATATCATGACCACCAGAATGTGCAGGATCCTGACCTTGAGGGGTTGACAAATCCCGGATGGCATCTGGGTGGTGGAGAAATGGTAAAAAAGTGACCATGCCAGCAGCAAGCAGAATAAGATGGCTACCACGCTCGCCGCCTCCGAAAGGAGAGCTAAGAGGAAAACCATGATGCTCCAGAGGCAATGAGGTGGCTTTGCGTTTCTGCAATCAAACAAGAGTCTAACAGAGACATGTGAGTCACAGGCACTTCCCACTGCATGGGTGGAGCAGTCCGAAAGACCTGCTTGGAGGCGTGTCTCCCATTGACGTTTGGGTCTCCTTCTTTTGCCAAGATGCATCTGGCATTCTCCCAGGCCACACCCAGGCCATAAGCTCCTTTCGCCTCGATGGTTCTAAAATGATCTTGATTGCCCAAAAAGATGGGCTGTGCAGGAGGGAAGATCCATGATTCTCCTTTTTTGCAACACGACAAGGATTTGCTCCTATTCACGATTGCTCCACTGCCCTGCCGGCAGGGCGGAAAAAAACCAGTTTGGTTGGGCAAATGAACCAATATTACCCACGTGTCATGTGTGAATGGCCATGTATAATGTGATTTTAAATATCAGCAGAATCGATATAACTGGGGTTCTTTTGGCCCATGCAATTGAGTCCAAATTTGCGCCCGCCCCAAAACTGGAAAAAAAGGAAGTCTTCCAGCAGTAGCATTTGCCACTGAAAATATAATTTCAACTGTCTAGCTCAATGATGGTGAACCTCTTAGAGAACGAGTGCCCAAACTGCGATTCAAAACCCACTGATATTTCGCAAAGTGCCAATACGGCAATTTAAAATGAATACAGGTGGCTTTAAAAGGGCAATGTCAGGTGCCCACAGAAAGGGCTCCGAGTGCCACCTTTGGCACCCGTGCCATAGGTTTGCCAACACTGATCTAGCTGGAACCCACTTAACAAGATTTCCGAGTATGAGTTTAGAAAGACCATCAACGTATGCTCTCTGAGTCCTATCAACTCAAATTGGTCCTCTGCCACAATGCACCAGGTTTGGAGAGGAAGGTCTCTGCAATTTATTCTCATCAGGGTTTGGTCCACCGGAAGAGGCAAGCCATGGAAATAAGTCTTTTGTCAGTTCTTCTGGGTTGTCCAACTTTGTGTGGCTGTACTGAAGAGGTCAGCGGTGTTTGGTGTCCATTTTTTTTTTGGATGGTGCGGGATTCATAGCAGTCAGGTTTGGAGAGAGAGAGAGACGGGGGCACAGGGAAGGATGAAGCCAAAACAGGGGTCAATGCACAAAAAAGCTCAGGCAGGCATGAAAACAGGCATCGATAGATCTATGCGGTACACAGAGACGTTCCGCCAGATATTGCCTTAACCACGCTTTCACTGTGAAGCTGAGCTGAGCAGCTGAAAACTAGATCTTGCAGCAGGCTAGAAATGTTTTTAGGTGATGCTCTTCTCCTCACACACCACACACACATGCACATGCATGCACACACACACACATGTACGCATGCGCACGTGCACACACGCACACGCACACACACGCACGCACACACAGACATTCAGAGAGAGAGAGAGAGAGAGAGAGAGAGAGAGAGAGAGAGAGCAATCTTGGAACATTAGTGTGACATCTCTTACTGTACTGTCCAGTCTTTTAATTCACTTTTTAGATACTTTAAACAAAACCTCTGCTTCAAGAAGGCACAGACCCTTAAGGTCATTCCTAACTTTGAAAGACACAAAGACAGAGGCATAGCTAGGGTTTTCAGCACCCAGGGACAAAATCACTTTTTGCACCTCCTCCTCGGAAGCTGCCTCCTCTCTCTCTCTCTCTCTCTCTGGGCGCTTTTACATGACCCCTAAGATCCGCTGGTCCCTTAAATTCGGACCAGAGATCTTAGGGGGTTTGTCGCTCTTCCTGCATCCCCACCCCTCCGCACTTCCTGGCTGCTGGCTCCGTGAGGGGAGGGAGAAAACAAGGGACAAAAGAATGCAGGCTTACCTCCGGTGCCGGTGGACGCGGCCCCGTCGTTGTGATTTCTTCTCTTAAAGGGGCGGGAGGCAAAAAACAACAACAAAAAGAAGCGAGGAGAGCCCGGCACATCCGCATCAAGATTTTTCACCCTCGGAGAGCAGGTACATGAAAAATGCGCTGGGACGCGCTTAGGTGGGCATGGTCGCACTTAATTTTCAGTAAACTCCAGAGCTGGTGGGTAAACAATTTTAAGCTCCGGAGCTGGGAGCCATTTGGGGCGTAGTTTAGGGGTCGTGTAAAAAGGCACTCTCTCTCTCTCTCTCTCTCCCCCCCCCCCCCCTCTCTCTCTTAGGGATGAGACAGAGCAGCAGCCGGAGCAAAAAGTGTCAGGAAGACCTGCTGATTATTGGGAGACTGTGTGTGAGTGTGTGCTGGGGAGTGCACCACGGGGTAACTGCATGTTATGTATGTGGGAAGGGGTGGCCCACAGGCAGACATGCAGCCGGGCACCCCCAGATGCTGCGCCTGGGGACAGGTGTCCCCCCTTTGCCCTTCCCTAGCTACGCCACTGCACAAAGAAGGAGGAAATAAACCAGGGATGGGTTTTCTTTCTTATTTTGCTGAAGGAAACAAATGCAATAACTAAGGCCACGGTCTCACTAAAGTTTTCTGTGTGTCTTAATTTGATGCGTACTTTTTTCGGGCGGTCACATGGTGTTTGATGCACAGTTAGTGTCCTGTCGACAGGGTAGTATTTTACTGCCCTGTGCCCTCCTCTACTTGCTTACTGCACATATTTTCCCTTTTTTGTGGGGGGGAGTTGTTTTTCTAAGTCTCTGTTGCCTGACGCAAAGGAATTGGCTAATTACTGCATATTTTCTGGGGTCGCACCTCGTTAGATTAGCAAAGAACTGCGCATCTTTAAGGGAAGTTTTTTAATCCAACCCCTATTGGTGGTTTAAGAAACTTCATTGAAAGTGCGTTTCCAGGGGTGTGGTTGGTCGGGGGAACAAATCACTTCCCTTTGTGGTTAGGACACGATCTCTTACTGTGCAGTTCGCCGCAGCAAAAATACGCAGAAAACGCTGGTGAGACTGTGGCCTAAGAATCCTTCTTGATGCTGGAAAAAGCTTCCTTCTCATCTGTAGCCACTAGGGGGCACTTATGGCCAAACAAAGAAATATAGAATTCTCTCTTGGGTGTGTGTGTTTGTCCACCTAGATCAGTGTTGGCGAACCTATGGCACAGGTGCCAAAGGTGGTACTTGGAGCCCTTTCTGTGGGCACTTTGTGAACAATTAGTGGGTTTTGAATCTTAGTTTGGGCACTCAGGCTGTAAAAGGTTCACCATCACTGACCTAGATTAAAAATGTGGTAAATACTATGGGTTTGGATTGGGTTAATTCATGCTCCCCCCCCCATAGATCTCACGATGCAACGTGAAATTAAAATCAGCCCAGAATCTGCTGCCTCCATCCATAGTTCCCCACCCCCCCTCAACCATTGGGGCTTCTAATCCCTCCCCCATCAAGATATATTTTCTCATTGGTTCAGGGATGTATTCGCTTGGAAAGGGAGGGTTATGCTGGCGTACACACACAAAGTGGTTCATCGCTAAAGCACTTTTCCACTTTGCTTGTTATGTGATGAGCCAAGGAAAACTCACACACAGCAGGTACAGTGCATACTCTCTCTACTGCAAAGCCGCTGTCTCCACACCTCCTCCTCTCCTTTACAACTTTTACAACCACTCTCAGTTTGTATATTGTGTCTCTTTTCACACTTGAAGAATAGAAAGCTGTGTTGGGGAGAGGGTCTCTTTTTTTCAAGCCAATAAGCTAGCAATTTGAGGAAACTGGGAAGAAGGCAAAACCTCATCGCAGCTTGTTAGCATTGTTCTTTGCAATGGTACCACCTGCAGGGCTGTAAACAGAACTGCAAGCCAGCAGCCAGCAAGGCTTTCTTCCTCTCTCTTGCCTCTCTCCATGTCAATCGAACAGACCTTATTATTGCCTATGGTGGTAGTGGTGGGGTCCATCCGCTGCACTACCATGGCCTCAGTTGTCCCCTCCTTGTGTTGCTGCCCTGCACTTATCTGAATCCAGCTCCAGCTGCTAGAGCTGCTGCTGTTAATGCCACTGCTGCCACCATTGCCATCACAACTTCAGAAGAAGACGCCTGTGTCAAATGGCAGCTGAGCCTGGCAACTCCCCTTTGAAGTCCTCTAGAAATGGCCCAGATTTGAAATACCCTATCATGTGGGAGATAGCTGCCTAGATGCCCTCAGCACATCTGATCTTGCCTGATTTCGGAAGCTAAGCAGGGTTGGCCCTGGTCAGTACTTGGATGGGAGACCACCAAGGAATACCAGGTGCTGTAGGCACCTGGAGTAGGAACTGGCAAACCACTCCAGTATTCCTGCCAAGAAAACTCCATGGACATGGGGTCACGAAGGGTCAGTCACGACTATAACGACACAACACACACACACACACACATCCTGTGGGAGGGGAGGCCAACCACCACCACCTCTGATTGGGCAGGAGACGGCTGTCCTGGGATCCTCAGGGCCACCACATTTCACCATGGGAATGACATAGACAGCCACCAAAATGGCGGCCATGATGGCGCCCTTGCACACTGCTTGGACAATGAATACAGCCCACTGTTGCTTATACAGGAATATTTGTACCCTTTCAGTCAGGTCACCCAACATGATTTTGGTTCATTTCCTTTACCAGTTGTGAAGTACTCAGCCTTAACTTCCTAGGGAAGGGTAGTGACCACAACCATGACACCTATAGCATTCTATTTTTAATATGCATCTGAAACTTTTTGCCTTGGGGGAAACTGCAGAAGGCTTCTCATAGACATTTGACAAAATCCGCAACTGCCTTCAGTATTTCTATGCCAGTAGGAAACGTGTAAATGCCTGCATTCGTGAAGTTGATCACCCCGTGGAACCCGTTCTCGGCATGGAACCAGCTGACTTTCACCCCGTTGTCCTCCAGCCGTTTCTTGTACAGCAGCGAATCATCCCGAAGCACGTCGTATTCGCAGCTCACAATTAAAGTCTCTGGGAGCTGACGAATAACAGAGTCTTCCGCAAAAAGTGGAGAAAACGAAACATCCAAGATCGCAGAGAGTTCCTTGTAGACTTCAGGCTTAAAAGGAGCAAGAGGGACTTGTGCGTAGCCCTGATGTTTAAATCTGTCGGGAATGTTGTCGGGATGCACCCACTTCCCATATCTTAGCCTCATTTCGTCTGGCACATGAGATCCCTTCAGGACGTCACGCAAGAGCGAATGGTCTTTTCCGAGATAGTGAAGCCCATAATAAATCACATTCTGCCTATACAAGAGAGGGAACGTGGCATTTTGCTGATAGGAAGGCAGGTTGAAGTCCATGCCTTGGACCCCTGGGTAGATCAGCACTTGAGCCCGTAGCCTTGGCAGGTCTGGTCTCCCCATCAGTTCTTGGGCAATTGCTGCAGCAAAATTTCCCCCAGCGCTGTCCCCACCGATCACGATTTGGGAGGGGTCCACCCCATAGTCTTCTGCATGCTGCATGAAGTGCACTGTGGCTGCGTAGCAGTCTTTCCGCTGGGTGGGGTAGGGGTGTTTAGGAGCGAGGCGATAACTGGAGAACCCAAACACAGAAGGCAAGTATTAATGTTTCTATCTATCTATCTATCTATCTATCTATCTATCTATCTATCTATCTATCTATCTATCTATCTATCTATCTATCTATCTATCTATCTATCTATCTATCTATCTATCTATCTATTTGTATACCACACCAATTCCCCAAAGGGAACTCTGGGCGGTTCACATAAAAGACATAAGAAATCAATAACAACAACAACAACAACAACAACAACAACAACAACAACAACAACAACAACAACAACAACAACAACAACAACAACAACAACAACAACAAAGAAAAAAGACACCACAACAAACAGGTAATTGACAAGAGGCATAAAACAACTGATAACATGCACAAACCTCAAGAGGTAGATAGATAGATAGATAGATAGATAGATAGATAGATAGATAGATAGATAGATAGATAGATAGATAGATAGATAGATAGATAGATAGATAGATGGAATAATGTATTAAAGTATTAACAAGGTCAGGCAGCGAAAAAGAGAAAGAACGAGAGAGAATTATGATGGTGGGCAAATTTTAAAGTCAATTTTAACGTCAATTCCTGCATTTATACATTGTTTGAAAATCAATTTTTTTTAAAAAAAATAAGCCAACATAGATTTTTTTAAAAAAAAAAAACATTGGCATCCTCAGTAACATCTTTCTTTACGGCAGTCTAGTTTTTTTTACCAGTGAAAGCAATCTAACTAAAGAAGCAGTGGGCCCGATGTGGTGTATTGGACAGAGCTGTAATTCTCAACAGGTGCGTCATAAGCCCCTGAAGTCATTGCAACGTGTTTTCTGGAGCATCACAAAAAAGTATTGTAAGTATTTCCTCTAATTTCTTCTTTGACTTTTCGGAGAGGAATATTAGCATTTGCGTGCCTGTGTCAGAAGCAGGCCCTTTGGGGGGGGGGAGAGCGAAGCCATTACTTTCTGATAGGGGAAGACCTTACGGAATCAAAAATGCCCTTTTATACCAATGCGGCAAGGATATTTCAGGTTACTTGGCTATTAGAAAAGGGGTTCTGAGATTGGACAAAGAAGACCTCGGGACGTGGGAACTCGCTGGGGGAATGGAGCCCTGATAAATTCTAATTAGAGATGGGAACGAAACGAACAATTTTCCGTTTCCGTTTCCATTTTTTCATTTCGTTATGTAACGAAACGACAAACGAATTTTGTCTCTAAAAGGAAACGAAATGAACAGAAACACCAGAAATTTTGTCGTCTGTTGCTTTTCCGGCAATGAACTCTGCTAAAAAAAATCGTGGGAACAAAACAGTCGCGAACGGGGATTTTTTTGCAAAAATTCGCAAAAAACGAGCCAGGACCCCCTGATAAATACTAATAAAACACCATAATTCGTGCCCATCTCTAATACTAATCAATAATCATGTGCCATCAAATCAATTCTGACTTATGGACACTCTTTTCAGAGTTTTCCAGATAGAGAAGGGTCAGATATGGTTTCCCATTCCTTTCTTTTTTTGGGGGGGGGGGGTGCCCTGGGACATGTTCAGCTTGCCAAAGGCCACCCAGGCTGGCTCCTTTCCCAGGAGTGTCTGATAAGGCCGATCTTACATCTCTCACATACCTTGAAAAAGAAGGGTTTTGTATAAATCAGTTTTGGGACAAAGATGCCATATAAATGAAAGGAAAATAATGAATTAAAATCAGCCCGTTTTCCATCCTGTGACGGTTGGTTGAATTCACTTACCCCACGCACACAACCACCGAATCACTGTCCTTGGCAATTTTGCTGCAAACGTTTCGATAGCTTGCTGCAGACAGACAAACAAGCAAATAACATAACATAACATAACATAACATAACAACATAACATAACATAACATAACATAACATAACATAACATAACATAACATAACATAACATAACATAAAGAATTCAGAAGAGAGTTCCAATCCCATCAAGCTCTCATTAGGTTTATCAATTCTCATCACCATTGGATCCCCTGCATTTTTTTTAAAAAAAGATGCCCGTGATCTCTCAAAATTATGCTAAAGGTCCATGGAATGATTAAAAAGTGTAATAATGGAATTCTCAAAAGTGTGATTGGAAGGGATGGTACTGTACAACAAGATACAAAACACAGCAGATCTTCGTGTAAGGAAAAGGAGGCACACTGTGGGGAGCAGGGCAGTGTGTATCCGAAGAAAATCCATTGAAGTAGCTAAACAGTATTCACTTATAGACATGGGTGTTTTGTTTCAGAAGGGGTCCGGTTCTGATACAAAAAAAAAATGCCATTTGGAACCGGGCCCTGCTTATATACCCCACTCTGGAACAAAAATTAATTATTACACAGGCACACATGACTTACCTTCCTGACCTGGGGATCAAGGCTAAGATGAAACTGGCAACCCCAGGAGCAGCAGCCTACCTGACACATCATCTTTCCTTCTCCCTGGTGCTGGCCAATCAGGACCTGTGAAAGGACATGCATCATCCCGCCTCCCAGTCTGATTGGCCAGCACCAGGAAGAAGGGAAGATCATGTATTAGAGGCTGCTTCCTAGTTGGTGTTTTGCCCCGTGCAACCCAAAGGAAGGTAAGTCAGTGGTTGATTTCATTCCGGAGGGTGGGGCCCGGTTCCGAACGGTAGGTGTGCTGCCCTGTTTTGTTTCGGAACTGCACCCCTTCCAAAATGAAACGCTCATGTCTAGAAGCGAATATCATTTAGTCAGAATCCAATCTTCACCAAACTTAGAGAGATTGCAGAGGACAGTTGGGGAATCTTCTCTGCAGTTTTGGTGTCTGTGAGGGCATTTTAAACACCAAATGCAGCAATCCAAAGTTGCTAAACATTTGTTGATTCATATTCATCAGGAGGCAGTAAGTCAGATGACTGCAAATTTACAAATTATCCATCTTTGACAAATTTTGCAATTTTCTTTAATTCATTCCCATCTCTAATTCCCAGTAAAATGCATACAGGAGTGCAGCTGGGTTCACTCACCAATGCTTCCAAATACTCCAGCCCCTCCGTGGTAGAAGACAAAGCCTTTCTGTTTGCCAACAGATGGCACTTTGGGCTGGTAAAGTCTGACTGGCACTCCGTCAAAACACAAGTCTTTGAAGGAGACACTCTTATATGCCTTTGGGTAGCTGAGGTTTAGAAAGATATTGACGGTGGCGATCTCATGGTACAGGTGCAGGCGTTGAACAATCTTCCCCTGATTCGAAATGGAAAATGTCAAATGAAGCTACGGGATTTATTTATTTATTTATTTATTGAATATTCATTGGATCTGTCCTACAGAAAATGCAAAGAGATGTTCTCCTTCCAATGGCTACAAGCTGTATCTGGTCAAGCTTTGCACAACATTGTTCACCTTCAGCTTTCTGTTGGAGAAACTTGTAATTATACCAATGGATGTAACACCACAGCTCATGACATCTAACCTCTTGCTGTGAGGAAAATTTCCCAGCAGTCTCTGGGAGTCCTTCTGCCCTCACCTTGTGCACCCCTTGGCGGTGGAGGAGGTGGCCAGGCTGCCTCTCAAGATGGCCATGTGGGTGCAGGTGCTATCTATCTAGAACACGTACCTCTGGGTGTACAGCCTGCAAGCCAGGGGTCCTCAAACTTTTTAAACAGGGGACAGGTTCAATGTCCCTCAGACACTGTTGGGGGCCGGACCCTGCAGCTCCCTGGTGTGGCTCCAAGGGGGGGGGTGGAGAGGGAAGGCCCAACCCACTTCACTCCACCCCCCACCCAATGCCTGCCATCCTGCATGACAGCCCCACTTCTCCCACGGCTTCTCCAAGAGGGTAGGGGAGGACCCATCCTGTTTACACCCCCCCCAAGATGCTATGGACAATGACAGGCTTTGCATTGGTGGCTGAGTTTTTGGCTCAAGTCTGGGGGGCCTCTGCAATGATCGACGGGCTGCATTCAGAACCTTGGTGGGCCGCATCTGGCCCGCAGGCCATAGTTTGAAGACCCCTGCAGTAAGCTCTTCAGCCATGCACATCTGGAATACTCCTCTCTCAGTATCCAAAGAGCTTATCTTGGACAAATTGTCAGCATCTCACCATCACAGCACATAGAGCAGAACAGCATCTAGCACAGGCTCAATCGTGTTAATGGAAAAGGAGCATCTGTAGCCCAGAAGATAAAAGCCGCTATCCCTTAGGGCACCCATGATCTCTTCTCTGTGACCTTCCTATTACAAACGGACCATGCCCAACCCACAAACTTCATAGAGCTTGACTCCTCATTAGAGGTTAATTGCTGGTATGGTTTGGATCCCCCACTCTCTGCAAACGGAGTTGCTCACTGGGCATGCTCCAGCTTCTCACCATCCTTATCTTGGGCAGGGCCAAGACATAGCACAGAATGGCAGAGAGGATCACCTAAAAGCTATACCAAATTTTCCCATTACTTCCAGAGAGAGAGAGAGAGAGAGAGAGAGAGAGAGAGAGAGAGAGAGAGAGAGAGAGAGAGAGAGAGAGAGAGAGAGAATTTATTTGCATTAGCCCTGCCCCTTACAGGCATTACATAATACATAATGCATTAGGACCTCCAAAGCCACAGCTTCACTTATCTGCAGTCTGAAAATTTTAACAGAAAAAAAAAACTAGAAATAAGTACAGCATTTTCATGGTGTATTTACCATAAATGGGCACTAGAGGGAACCAGAAACCATGCTGTGTGTTCTTGTTGACTTACAACACATTGCATCCTCTCTGTCTCTCTCTAGTGTCCAGTTATGGAAATGCAGGTTGAAAATATTTTTTCTGGATTTTTACATTTTGCCATTGTATGTATAGCATTCACTATGATCCATGGTTTTCAGCACTGGGGTGTTGTGGGCTTTGGATAAGAGGGTCCTTATCTTTTTATAGGAAAATGTGGCTGGTTTGATAGTGAAGGTAAACAGTCCAAAAGTCAGAGGAGGAGAATTTATTGCAAGTAAATGAAAAGTGACTCACATGTTTTGCTGGATGGACATTTTATCAAAAGATGCACAAAGAAGTTATTAATAAGAGAGGAAATGGAACAAACAGATTACAATGCTTAAAATGTCGGTCAAAACATCTGCTGAGAGATGTGGTTAAATGCCTGTCCTGCAGGTAAAACTGTGCTCACGACCTGGGTTCAATCCCAGGTAGCAGGCTCAAGGTTCACTCAGCCTTCCATCCTTCCGAGGTCGGTAAAATGAGTACCCAGCCTGCTGGGGGGGGGCAATGTGTAGCCTGCACACTGTAATTAAAATTGTAAACTGCCCAGAGACGACTTGTAGTGGTATGGGGCGGTATATAAGCAGAACACTTTGCTTTGCTTTGCTTTTTTAAGCATACAGTAAAGGATGATTTCCCTTGATCTGCAAAGTCATTGTTTGCTTTGTTTGTTAGCCACCCTTGACTCGTGTTGAGTTTTTGGTCTCATGTGGTTTAGGTCTCTGGCTGAAGAGCCAGAGGCTAGGGGTCTGATTCCACACTGGGTCTCCCCCCAACAGAAGCTGGACGTGATGATTCGCGTTGTCATTATTTTTATTACATGTTTAGCTTTGAGGCTTGCACTGCACTTGTGCAGCCAGTTTTCCCGACCCACACAATGGCAGAAGCCTATAATTCTGGTAGTGGGTGGTGTGTGTGAACGAGGCTGGTTTCAGCAGACCAGTCGTTCTTATCTCAATGTGCATCAAATTATCACTTTCAGGTTCCTCTGAAAATAACCTCCCACCCATCATTTGGGGATACACGCCAGGCCCTTCATGTTCAAAAATATAGACACCTTTGTTTATAAAAATTATCTCTCTTTTTTTAGACTAAAATTTCCAGGTTTATGGAACCTGTAAGGCTAAGTGATCCCAGTTCACAGAGTCTGGACCGGTTCTGAATCAAAACACGTCGGTGCATTGCGTTACATTTTCTTTCTATCCTTTCACGTGAGACCAGCCAAACTTGCATTTTTGCATAAATGTCGTTACACCTTCCCTTTTGGGAAGCAGAGGAAGAAAGAAGTTGAGATCAGAAGGTTTCTGCCTTGTGTCCTTTTGCCCCTGTGTTAAATAGAACGGGAGATGTGTCACTGATGGGGGAGCCTGAGGCTATGAATATAACACCTGCATTTGGACACTTTTGACTGTAACTGTCTCTGTGTTCCTGAAGGAAGATTTAGCCATGAAATTCTCTCTGACAGGCTGATAGTCATTAACAGAAGAAATGGCAGAAATAAATAAATAAATAAATAAATAAATAAATAAATAAATAAATAAAGCAAGTAAGCAAGCTACGTGGAAGATAAATAAATAAATAAATACAATTCAGTACCACCTTCCTCCTGCCAGAATTAGCCGTGCTTATGAAATATGGCCAGGGAATGGGGATTTTATACGGTACTTCGGGGTTGGTTTTGGTTTGCTTTGCTTTGCTTTTGGGTGGTCTCATTTTTCGAGCACTGACCAGTTTTTACAGGCATGTAAAACCCAAAAACTTTATAGGAATCTTTATTGTCATTGCCCCCTTTCAGGAACAACAAAATTTTGTGGCTGCTATATAAAAACTCATTTAAAACATTTCACATAGACTTAAAAACAGGTACAACACATAATATGACATATAAAATGACTAAAATATGACATATAAAATAAGCTGACTTCAAAGTCCAGGATTTCCATTGAAGGCCAATATTGCTCTAAAAAAGAAGCTTTTTATAAGTGGTCTACTGGGCTTTTTGTATACAGCATAAAAATAGTTATTCATTTCTTTTATTCCTGCATCTGTTCTTTATGCTAGAAAGTCTTTTATGATGTGTATAAATTGTTCTATTGTGTTTACAGATATTTATTAGTTGTCCCTTTGTTTTTGTAAAGTGAAATACAGCCCTGGAAGAAAGCTTTTTCAGCCGAAACGTGTGAGGCATCTTTTCAAATAAAAATATATCTCTCTATTAGCATCCTGAGCCTCAGTCTCTTCTGACTTACTAACTCCATTGGATGCTACAGTTCTTGTGGTTTATTATTAATGATTCCTGTGCTGGAAAGTATGACATGGCTTGTCAAGGAAGGTTGCGGGTATGCATGTGGATTTGTGGTTGGGCCTTGGGCGCCCTTTAAAACAAACGGCCGGCTTCCATTCCTACTGTTAAAATAACATGCCCACATCTTAAGACTTGACTGAGATGAATAAATAAAGCTGACACCCCTGAAGACAAGTCACCAAGAGATTTTAAATATATATTCAATCCCTAAAATCCATGGAGGATTTTTAAGTATGATATTAACTAGATACCGGACTCTGACTTCTCTCGAAGGAGCCACAGAAAGTGGCAAACTTACCACATGGAGGATGTAGACGAGGCTCCAGTGAATCAGGCGAAGCTTTAACGGGTGGTCAAACTCGGGAGGAATGCGAGTCCATCTGAGATCGTAAAGAATTGCCCACAAGTATAGCAAGAAGGAACCAATGAAGATCACTCCTCCTGCCCAAAACAAGACGGTGCTGAAAAGGTCCATGACTCCTTTCCAAAAAAGGCACCTGGCAAAGACAGAGTAGATAATACTGCTTACTTGGTTGAGTCCACAGCGATCTGTTTATCTCTCTCCAAGTTGTGGTGCTGTAGATTCCTCCCTCTGATTGATACAATAATTTCTAGTTACAACATACTCCTCCACCTGTCTGTTGTGACACCCGCTACTGATAGGACAGTGCCTTGGATACATCCGACGATCCAGCCCAGTCGTTTCCAACCGTGGGTCAACCAGGTGTTTTGGACTACAACTCCCAGAAGTCTTGGCCAGCGCAGCAAGTAGTGAAGGCTTATGGGAGTTTTAGTTCAAGAACACTTGGGTGAACCAAGGTGGGGAACCACCCGTCTAAACAGGAAGATGCCCTCGTTGCAAATTGTGGAAACGGAGAATCCTTTTAATTCCACCCCAAATGGCTCCCAGCTCCGGAGCTTAAAATCGTTTCCCCACCAGCTCCAGAGTTTACTGAAAATTAAGTGCGACCACGCCCACCTAAGCGCGTCCCGGCGCACTTTTCATGTACCTCCTCTCCGAGGGTGAAAAATCTTGATGCGGATGTGCCGGGCTCTCCTCGCTTCTTTTTGTTGTTGTTTTTTGCCTCCCGCCCCTTTAAGAGAAGGAACCAGGAAGTGACGGGGCTCCCGGAGGTAAGCCTTTATTCTTTTGTCCCTTTTTTTCTCCCTCCCCTCACGGAGCCAGCAGCCAGGAAGTGCGGAGGGGTGGGGACGCAGGAAGAGCGACAAACCCCTAAGATCTCTGGTCCGAATTTAAGTGACCAGCGGATCTTAGGGGTCGTGTAAAAGCGCCCATAGCTTATTGGGAGTTCAGTTCCCCACTGTTACAAGGGCACAGTCGGTTTTCATATGGGACACCCAGGTAAGCGCCCATCTAAAATTGCAGGTTGAAGGCCCTTCAATCGAAACCTTGAGATAACATGCTGGCATTTTGGGGTAGTCCCATTTCCCAGATACTGAGCACGTTCAGAAAGTTTAAGGTTGAGTCCCAAGATGCAAAAAGGAGCAGGTTTTGCGGGCCCTTGAGGTGGAGTGCTGAAAATCTGCATCCTTAAGTTTATTTTCACCACCCAAAGAATATGGAAGACTTGGGGTTCTGTTTCCTTCTAATATAGCCATGTTCTTTTCTTTTTAAACAATGCTTGCACAACCTATTTTACTCTTTAAACAGTTTTAGTAGTTCTAAAGCACTTCAATTGTTTTATGCATTTTTAATATATATATATATATATGCATTTTTTTTTAAAAAATGAGTTTTATTGGGATCTGTGACTATAAATAAAAAGTGATTGATTCCCCACTGTGCATCTTTGATAAAGACTAGGTTCGAGGATCCACCAGGAACTTTTCAGCCATGCAGTTTTTAAGATGATGGGGAGGTAGTAACGATGACGATAAAATGCTACCCAGTACTTCAAGTGATCATGTCCATTCTCTTTGCAAAATTGTGTTTTTAAAAGCCTGTTCAGAGATTCCCCTTGAAAATGAGCATCCCTATTTGCTCCAGGGAGTGAGAGGATATCACCACATGTGAACGGAAGCTGTTCGCAGGTGCACTTAATTTGAAGATTTATTTGAATCGCAGGGAATAAGATCCGTGAAACAAAGGTATTAAGAGGAAAAGCCAATGTGTTTCTAGCACAATGCAATATGATGAAGAAATGAAAAATGTAATACGTAATGATCTGGATGCAAACATCAAATGGAATTATGGTGAGGCCGAACAGCAGAATTATTTCCAGGCTGGACTGGGTGAAACAGTATTGTTTAATGGCTGAAGGGCTTGTACAGGTTGAGATTTTCATTCACGTAGGAATAATTAAGAACTGCTGAGTTAGAAGGGACCGTCTGGTTCTTCAACAAGTCCAGCCCTTTTCAACTTTCAGACTCTGGTTCGACACCCCCGGAAGCTACCTGTTATTTAGGGTGACATCGAACCCTCCAGCAGTACATAATGATATTGTGCCATCTTTTAGTCAATGGCAAACTAATATATAACAGGGCCCTACTCTGCAAGTTATCAGGATCCCCCAAAGTCTGAGCAAGTGGAAACAGTGTTCCAATGGCCTCTGGCAGGTCATAATTCCTGGCTGCCACTTCCAGATGTTTCAGCAGCTGTAAATACTGGGCACGTAACATCTCCACCTAGTGGACAGAATGCAGGGTGGATGCGGCAGATAGAGCGAACCATCCACACCTGGAGCTGAGCCCTTTAAAAGTTCCTTTTAAAATGCTGATAACAACAAATATTAAATTTTAAACCAAATAAAGAGGAGGAAATTCATTGAAAAATACAAGAGTGAAGCTTGACACCAACAATGTGAGCTTGGTATAAACCAGTGGTTCTCAACCTGTGGGTCCCCAGATATTCCTGGACTGCAACTCCCAGAAGCCTCCTCCAATTGCTGCGCTGGAAGGGATTTCTGGGAGTGGCAGTCCAGGAACATCTGGAGACTCACAGGTTGAGAACCACTGGTATAAACCAAGGGTGGGGAACCTTCTCTCCAAGTGTTTCTTACCATCAGGCAAAACCTTATTTTGGAGGCTACAGTCAGCAGCACCTGTCTGCTGTAGCAAAATCCATCACAAATGCTTCCAGATGTCTTCCAGCTGTTACCGGTAGAGATGGGCATGAACCCAGGGCACAGCAATTTTGTAAGCATTCATGGTTCGTCTTTATTCACCAGCCACGAAACTTCATGAACAAACTAGTCCATGGCCCGTGCGAGTTAGAGAAGCAAAAATTGCAGAGCGTCTTCCGGTGACTCTTCTCCCAAGGATTTGTGGACAACTGAATTATAGGCCCCCCACCCCAACCCCAAAGCGGGTCTCATATGATTATGACTGTCCTTGGGATTTTCAGCCTTGTGACTCAGGGAGCAAGATGTCTAGGGAGATTCTCAGTCATCCACGTGAGGTTATCCAGATGTTAAACCATGGCAACTCATCTGAGTAGCTTCTTCAGTCTGAGGAAGGTTGGCCGGAGGCCAACATGGTGGATAAATGGGAGGTCTCCTACTAACCTTTTTCAGACTGAAGAAGCTACTTGGATGAGTTGTGAATCTAACAAGAAAAAAAATGTTGGGGCATGAGCAGCAGGGTGAGACAGGAAAATGCCCGGACCACCTCTGGGTCTGACAAAAAGAAGTCCAGTTGCCACTAGACATGGGCATCTCATGAAAAATGACACATTGCTTCATAATTTCATAAGCTTACAAAAATTACAAAATGAAATGAAACAGGAAACAGTGTTTTGTTACGAAATGAAGCGAAACACTTCGTTCCCCCTTTGAAAATGAAATGCTTCATTGTTCTGTAAAATGGTTCCCTTGTAAAAAGCTACCCACCAAATTTAGTGTCTTTAGGACTCAGGGGAGCCATTTTATAGAGTAACAAATCGTTTCGTTATTGTGTCATTTCATTATGAAGTTTTCAAAAATTTGTTTAAAAACACAATGAAGCAAAATGCAAGAAGAAATGAAGCAAAACACTATTTCATCATTCCATAAGCTTACAAAACAATACAAAATGAAACGAAACAGGAAACAGTGTTTGGTTACGAAATGAAGCGAAACACTTCTTTTCCCCTTTGAAAATGAAATGTTTATTGCTCTGTAAAATTGCTCCCTTGTAAAAAGGCTACCCACCAAATTTGGTGCCTTTAAGACACAGGGGAGCCATTTTATAGAGTAACAAATCATTTCGTTATTGTGTTATTTCATTATGAATTTTTCAAAAATTTGTTTAAAAACACAATGACGCAAAATGCAAGGAGAAATGAAGCAAAATACTATATTTCCATTTCGTACCCATGTCTAGTTGCCACGATTCAACATTACCTGCAGCTCTGACTCAGTCAAGTGACACTCCCTGTGCAATATTTAACTCCATGACAGCGGGCTTTCTTTTATTATAATGTTTTATTCTGATTAACTGATTGCATTCAAGTTAACCCATTTATTTTAAACAAAGTTTTTGATTCATTGATTGATAGCTTCATTGTGATCAAAGACCAGAAACATCAAACAATTTAAAATGAATACAATTTGAAATTTGAAGTTCGTACAAAATTATACATTCTTCCATTAAAATCATAATCAACCCTTCCTTACAGGTCCATAATTTATATACAAAACTAAGCTGACTCTGGGTCCTTAACATAAGATAAAACCATGTCCAGTTTTATAAAGGTATCATTATCTGTCTTAGGTCGCAGCCCATACATCTGTTTGTGAGTCACTATTGCTGAGCACAATGTTTTTATTTTACTTGCATAGCATAGGTGCAATGAGAGCTTTGGGGGCCCCTGAAATTTGGGACCTGGTCACATGAGGAAAATGTCAAGAATTAGTTATCCTGGGTTATTTTCTTCTGGTCACTCAACACAGAGTCAAGATTGTGACCATTTCCCTCCAACAAGTTGACTGGATAATGTTTTCCCATTGCCACGAGGGCTGTGTTTATTTGTGCGTCTGTTGAACCAGTGCATTCCTTACCAATTTTGCAGGTGGAAACAACACAACCTGCTTATTTTCTGTGTTGGATGGTATAAGGCTGCTGCCACTGCTTCGATCACTTTACCAGCTTTGGAAGGGTGGAAGGCTGAGTGAACCTTGAGCCCATCAGCAAGCTGGGTACTCATTTTACTGACTTTGGACGGGTGGAAGGCGGAGTGAACCTTGAGCCGGCTAACTGGGATTGAATGCCAGGTCGTGAGCACAGTTATATCTGCAGTACAGCAATTTAACCACTGCACCACGAGGCTAAGTTAAGGGGATAAACGGATCCTGAAATATAGAGAGGAAATATACCAGCACCATGGTGTAACCAGCTTCATTGATTCAAATGCAAAGAAATAAATCACTACTGCTAAAACCAAGACATTCATACCAGTACATGCATCACGTAACAGCAAACCCATACACCAGAGGCACAGAAAATATTGGAAGAACTATACAACATTCTCCTCGCATGACCAGGGCCTTAGAGTAAATTTATAAATAAATGCTTAGTATATGTTTGGCCGGAGAAATCAACTATCCAACAGGTGAGTGATGGAAGTAGAAGCAGCCTATTCATAGAATGATAGACTCATAGACTCACAGAGATGGAAGAGACTTCAAGGGACATCCAGTCCAACCTCCTGCCATGCGGGAACCCCCATCAAAATACTCCTGACAGATGGCCATTCAGCCTCTGCTTAAAAACCACCAAAGAAGGAGACTCCACCACCCTCCTTTGTGACAGCATCTTCCACTGCTAGACAGCTCTAACCGTTGTGAAATTCTTCCCAATGTTCAAATGGAATCTATTTTCTTGTAGTTTGAAACCATTGTTCCAAGTTCTAGTCTCTGAAGCCGTGGAAAACAAGCCAGCCCCCTCTTTGATAGGACATCCTTTCAAATATTTAATCATGGTTATCATATCCCCTCTCAGCCTTCTTTTTGGAAGGCTAAACATTCCCAGCTCCCTAAGCCGCTCCTCGTAAGACATTGCTTTCACTCATTTAACCATCTTGTTTGCCCTCCTCTGGACCTGTTCGAGGTTGACAACATCTTTTTTAAAATTGAGGTGTGCAGAACTGGGCACAGTACTCTAGGTGGGGTCTGACCATAGCAGAATAGCGTAGTGTTGTTCACAGGCATGCTGAGAAATTATCTTCATTGGCAATTGAGAACACAACTCAAAGGTCTTTGCTTGTCCTTCAGAATGGAGATAAGAATCAGATGTCTTTCCAAACCTTTCCAGCAATACCAAGACCTTATCACAATGTTCCCACAGGAAAATAATAAGAATAAACCTGAGTGTTGCAAGCAGATACCCCAGGCCCAAGCAACTACCCTTAACAAAACCATTGGAGATCTAATGCCCATAAACCTGACCAGGGTTATGACCTTTCATTCCAAATTGTCATTACTATACATTGCATCATTGATGCCTTACAACTCATCTCTCTCTACGAAATACTAGATGGATTCATTTCTCATTTCCCACTGTGGGAGATGTGGTCCATGTCACAATGGTGACACCTAATGCGTTGAGGACAATAGATCTCATAAATTTTTGACAAACTCCGCCACACGGTCCATTATTTGAATCCCAGTGGGAAACTGGAAATAGGATGGCTGAATAAAGTTGATCACCCCATGGAACCCATTCTCGGCATGGAACCAGCTGACTTTCACCCCATTGTCCTCCAGCCGTTTCTTGTACAACAGCGAATCATCCCGAAGCACGTCGTACTCGCAGCTCACAATTAAAGTCTCTGGGAGCTGCAGGATAACAGAGTCTTCCGCGAAAAGTGGAGAAAAAGAAATATCTAATGTCTCTGGCAGTTTCTTGTAGACGTCTGGCTTAAAAGGGGCAAGAGGGACTCGTGTGTAGCCCCGACGCTTAAATCTGTCAGGAATGATGTCTGGATTCACCCACTTCCCATACTTTGGCCTCAATGTGTCAGGAACATGAGATCCCTTCAGGACATCATCCAAAAGTGAGATGTCTTTTCCGAGGTAGCGCAATGCATAATAAACTACATTCCGCCTGTACAAGAGAGGGAACATGGCATTTTGCTGATAGGAAGGGAGGTTGATGTCCATGCCTTGGATCCCTGGGTAGATCAGCACCTGAGCCCGTAGCCTGGGCAGGTCTGGTCTCCCCACCAGTTTCTGGGCAACGACTGTAGCAAAGGTGCCCCCTGCGCTGTCTCCACCGATGACAATCTGGGATGGATCCACCCCATAGTCCTTTGCGTTTTGTATGAAGTGCACTGTCACGGTGTAGCAGTCCTTCTGCTGGGTGGGGTAGGGGTGCTCAGGAGCGAGGTGATATCTAGGGAATCAAGAGACAGAAGGAACGCCTTCACTTGTCAAATTCTTTTTCTAGTCTCATGGAAATCCGATGAAAACCTTTATGAGTAAAGGGTTAAACTTAAAGCGTGGAATAGACAATCTTTGCCAGTTTAGTCCCACAAACATATTGGAAACATTATTTATTTACTTACTTACTTACTTACTTACTTACTTACTTACTTACTTACTTACTTACTTACTTACTTACTTACTTTTACTTACTTACTTATTTTTAAATTTATATACTGCACTAATTTTCTGAAAGGGAACTCTAGGTGGTTTGGTTTAAGGAAGGATATTCCCGTTCATACATTAGGAAGAGTTCGTTCTACACTCATGATGAAGGACAACAAACACATCAACAAATTGAATATGACATTTCAGTACTGCTAGTATAGACTTGATCAAAGACCTTGGCTTTTGAGTTGATAGCACTGTGCAGCATGTTCCGAGCAGGCATTATGATCCAAGACCACCGCCAGCTTGCACATGTCATACAATGCACATGGACTGTGCACAGGAGTGATTGACTAATGGACTCACCAACCCATCTACTCCATCTAGTCTTCTGAATGAGGTGCCAAGGAACTGCCTAGCTTCTTGAATGAAGTGAGGAGGAGAAAAGCATACAGCATTTGGACCAGTAGAAGCTCGTGGCTCTGAGGTCCATGGGTCACTGACGTTGTTCCCTGTATAGCCTGGACTCCAGTTGAGCTGTCCTAGGTGCTGAATCTACTTGCTGAATAGGGTATCTAGTCCCTTGGATATACAGTGGTCCCCCTCTTTCGCAGTTCATATACTGTGGTCCCGGTTACTGGGGCTGCCCCAAACGGGCCTGCGAGGGCCTTCCCAGGCCTTCTGGAGGCCCCAAAAGGGCCTCTCTGTGAACCAGAAGTGACTTCTGGGTTGCCGAAAAATAATTTCTGAGGCTTCCGAGGGCCTTTCTAGGCCTGTCGGAGGCCTCAGAAATGATTTTGGCAACCCGGAAGTCACTTCCAATTTTCATGGAGGCCCTTTTGGTATCTCCAGAAGTCCTGGAAAGGCCCTCATGGGCCCATTCAGGGAAGCACAAGGCTTGGAGTAATTACAAGAGCCCCCAGTTAGGTCCCCCAGACCCGACCTAACCCGCATCCACATGTCGTGGATTTTCAATTATTGTGGGTTGGGTCGGGTCCCTAACCCCCACGATAGGCAGAGGGTCACTGTATCCTACAGAAACTCAAGGTAGGCCTCAGAATAGACTTACTGTCCCATAGCCATCAAAGCGAACCACCACCATGGATTCAAACAACAGAAAGACAGACAAACGGACAAATCACACAGCCTATGTTCACTTACCCCACTGCCACAACCACTGAGTCACTGTCCTTGGCAAGTTTGCTGCAAACACCTTGATAGCATTCTAACGGGAGAAAGAAAAGCATGGTGAACAAGGGAACACCCAGAACAAAACAAAAATCCTTTCAAAGGTAGCCATTTTAAATGTTTAGAGGAGGAACAGCCCAGAAACAGAGATGTGCAGATGAAATGGAAGAAAACTGATAGCATGGCAGCATCAGTTATTTCCCATGGATTTGACCTGCATTAAAGACAGTGGGAGAGCAAGATAGGTGATTTAGAATTTCAACGACTCATTTGGAGTCACAAGCCATCAGAAGTGGGGACCGCTGTCAGCCTTGACAGCTTTAAGAAAGGATTGGACAAATTCATGGAGAACAAGGGTATCCATGGCTATCATGATGGATGCCTAAGGACAACCTCTGTGTTGGAGAGAGAGGCAGGCTACCTCTCAATGCCATTTGCAGGGCATCATAAGCAGGTGAAGACATCTGCTTGGGAATACCCTGAAGCAAATGGTGAGCCACTGTGTGAGACAGAATGCTGGACTGGATGGGCTGTGGCCTGTTCCAGCAAGGCTGTTCTTATGTTCTTATCTGAAACTGCCTTTTTCATGCACTTAACACAAACTTGATTGAATAAGAAAACAGGTTTGTGAAATGTATGTATCTGAAATTTTGAATATTCTTGTGAATTTCAACATGACTGACCCTAAGCTGAGTGATAGACGAAGAATGGGATTTTTCTTTGCTTTCCTGGGGGCACATTCTAATGCTTTTTTGTCTGTTATAGATGCTCAGAAACTAGCCTCCAAGGAATTTCTGAAAGCTTTGAGAATTTAGAGATCAGAGTTACTCCCAGAACCTGCCATGTCTGGTGTCAGTAGGAGAAAGACATTGCATGCCAGACTGAGAAGGGTTGTTGGCACAATAACAATCTCGCATGCATATCTAACGCATAGAATTGTGGGGGAAAGGATTCCTTTTCTGAAGATGAAAAATGTATCGCAGAAAGAGACAAGGAAACACACTTGGCAACTTTTGAAAGCATATGTCCTTGGACCACAAGCCCCCAAACTCTGACCATCACAGCTAGAGCTGAAGGTTTCTGGTAATTTTGATCCAAAAACATCTGGATAGGAAAGCGTGGAAGACAGAGCGCTTGCGAATCCCCCTTCTCTTGGCTGATCTCAGAGATGGAGACCTGGCAAAAAGATCTGCCCTGATAATTAAGGTGAATAGAAAAAGGGAACCGGGAGAGAAAGGGTGGAGTGAGGGAAGAGCTAGATCAGGCCAGATCCAAGCGCTCCCCAGCCAACGGACACAATCACCGTGGCACACAAAATTACGGTAACATGAAGTGGCAGAGATTGTTAGGTGCTGTCACTTTTATTCCCAATTAGGGTGACCTTTGCGGGGGTGGGGTGGGGGGAACTTTGTAAGATGTTCAAGGAATGGCTAGCCACTAGCACCACCACCCTCTGTGAGTTTCCATAGATCAGGCCTGCCCAACAGGTAGACCGCGGGCTACTGGTAGCCCATGAAAGGTTCAAAAGTAGCCCGCTGGCCATCGATAAAAAAGTGAGGGGATAAGTTCTCCACCCCTCCCTCCCCCATCCCAAGGACCAACACTGCCCCAGCAAAGTTCTGGGTCAGCCAGCCCACTGTCTCAGCCGAGCGGGGCAGTTCAAGGGCCATGGCGCATTGAAATCTGTTCCCTCCAGAACAGATTAATTGGTTGTCAATGCATTCCTATGGCTGCTCTACTTACAAATGTTTTTAGTTACGAGCACGTGCTCGGAACAGATAAAATTGGTAAGTAGACGTTTTAGTGTAGTAGCCCTCAGGCACTTTGGGCCGGAAAAAAGTAGACCTTGACCTGTTCAAAGTTGAACAGCCCTGCCATAGATCAACATAGATTTGAGCTCAGGTCAAGTCGTAACCCGACACTCTGTCCGTTTCGACAAACTGCCTGTCCAACGTGAAGTTCATGTGAAGTAATTTCAAACACCTCAGGCCCTGAAGGGGGTTGGGTTGGTCACCGATTGGACTGGCTTACTCTCTGCTCCACTAGCCCTCTGCCATTTTAGTGAGTAAATGGCTTACTGATACTTCCGAGCACTCCTGCTCCTCCATGGATGAAAACAAACCCTTTCCTCAGGTCCGTAGATGGTGCCTTGGGCTGATAGATCCTGACGGGAACCCCATCAAAATCCACATCTTTTGCAGAGAGGCTGGGGTGTATCTTTGGGTTCACCAAATCCATCAGGAAGCGGGTGACAAAAAATGGTCCACAGAGACGGAACCTTGCAAGAATCTCTCCCTGTTTGAAGAAGAAGAAGAAGAAGAAGAAGAAGAAGAAGAAGAAGAAGAAGAAGAAGAAGAAGAAGAAGAAGAAGAAGAAGAAGAGACCTGACTTCAATTTGATTGTTTTACAATAACAAGATTCCGGGAAAGTACCCTTTAAAAGCTGCTTGATGGACTACCCTGGGGGGGTGTCCAAACTTTTTGCAAGGAGGGCCAGGTTTGGTGAGGTGAAAATGTGTGGGGGGGGCAAACATTCAGCCACATTTGGCCCCCTGGACCGGACTTTGGACAAGCCTCTAGGATATGCAAGGAGGCGGGGAGGACACCGCAGCAACGGAGCCAGTGGAGGGGAGGCTGGACAGATGGCTGAGGGAGTTATGGACAGAGGCAAGGAGGGCAGGCTAACCATAAGACTTCAAGCTGACATCTCCATCCAGTATGGGGAGGGGCCAGCTGGCGGGGATGTGTGACAGGCTGAGCCGGTGGGGAGAAGAGGCCGCAGGTCACTCGAAATTTGAAAATGGGCCACATTTGGCCCTCAGGCCTGACTTTGGACATGCCTGGACTACCCTTTCTTAGAATTCCTCAACAGACATGGGGATTCTGGAGACTGTGGTCTTTTGGTGACATCCCGGTATCTTGTGTGACCTCACAGGTGGTGTAACATTGACACCCAGAATGGCCGCTTTTGGCATGTGTCCTTCAGTTTTTTGGGGGACTTGAAACCCCAGAATTCTCCACTCATAGAGTTCCCCCTGCGAGACCCACAATTTAGTTGTGCTCTGCTGCAGAAGGGCTGGGCTGGAAGGATTCTTGGCCTAGAAGAGGCTAAACTCCAGCCTATTATCCAAATCCTTAGGAAAGGAATTTGCTTCCTGCTTCTTTCTTCATAGTCACGTGACCTGCAACACTTCCCAGTAAGCTGTCTTCTACCCACACATTAAAGGTGCAAGTGTCCTGTACACATTTTTTGCGGTGGTTATTCCATGGGGATTAATACCTCTTGCGAAATGACAAAGGTCATTTGGACAAAGGTCAAAGCATCTCATCCCCTGAGACACAGATTCTGAACTAGAGATTAGGGCAGGTTCTTTTGGCATCAGACAGATCTGCAGGCAAGGACTGGATTGGGGGGGGGGGGGCTCTTAGTCAACAATTATAATACACATAAATTTGTCTCAAATTCCTTCAGTCTACCAAGAAACTCTGTTCACAAGAAATAAAGCAGAGGTAAAATGTATAAACATGATAAGCACCCATCTCAGTGGATTAAATCTTAGCCAATCTTTCTTAAAAACATTTCTACATGTTGTAATAATTATGTTATTTTCTGCTATTACTCTCCTTTCCAACTAACCACACTCACTATTTCAGAACAAAGGTAAAGTCTGTCATTCTGTACATTGCTCTATCTTGTTCCTCTGACAATTTTCTTTAAGCATTGCTGGTGTTTACAGAACCCGATGTCAAAAGAACTGAACGCCAATTAAGGGTCTTAAATCATTACTCAGTGAGAAATGCACCCGGACGCCACTGTAGAGCCTCTCATGAATGTATTCTATCTCTTATGCCTGTTAAAATGGACATGTTCCACAAAAATATTACATTAAAATATAGCCATTAGCCTTTAAGGTGACAGACGGTCTTTGCTTTGCTATATATTTTGTTGTTTTTCGATGTTATAAATAACTTTTTAAACATGGCACTTGTTTTTTTAATAGCCTTGGGTCTCTTATCCAAGGAGAAAGGCAGCCTAGACATGGAAGGAGACCCAACAGAGTCCAAATGCAAAATCAAGAACAGAAAAAAAGACAATTGTATAAAATTGACCTCTGACATGTTCTTTAGAGAGGCAAGATTTCCTCAGGGGGCTGAACCGGTCATATTGAGAGACTAGACCTGGTGTTATTGCTAGTTACAAAAGATCCATTGAAACAAACAATACTTTTTAAATGAATGGGGTTTGTGTCCATTTTGACTCCAGTCCCATTCATCTCAATGGATGTAGTCTAGTTTAAACTGGATATGCCCACTAGGCAGTACTGTAAACACAATACTTCCTTCTTTGCATACTTTCCCCTTCTAGCTCCTGCCCTTCTGATGCATGGGATGAAATATGATGACGTCCATCCCTTCAGCATCATTTTAAACCCTCCCAGCACCCCAAGTTGGCATTTTAGATGGTCTGTTTCCTCCTTTTGGTATTTTGGAAATAGTGGTGGGGCGCGGTTGGCCCTCCAGATGTTTTGGACCACACCTGACTGTCCTTGGTCATTGGCAACCAAGGTTTGGGATCCTGGGTGTTGTCGTCCACCACATCTGGAGGACCAAAGGCTCCCTGCCTCCGTTTGATTTCACGCTCCCTGAATACCGACGGAGGGATGAAAACGCAACTTGAGGATAAGGGAGACTTACCAAAGTCATGGCTATAAGCAATGCACAGTGAGCCACACGGAGCTTCAGTGGGTGGTCAAATTCGGGAGCGATAGTTGTTTTGGTGTAATCGTAATAAATCCCCCAGATAATGAGTAGGAGGACACTAAGTGCAGCCACTCCTGCAGTCCAAAGCAAGATGGTAAATAGAAGTTCCATGCTCCTCCTCCGTGAAGCAGCAGAGGCCAAAAGCTGCCTATACAGGACTCTTTACTAGCCGGTGTCACAGAAGCAACCGTGTGGTTTTCTTCCGATGCCTAGCGTTCTCTCTTGGAGACATCATAGGAGCAATAAGCACAAGTGCCTCCTCTTATGCAGCCAGGCACCTGGCTATTAAACCGTTGGGAGTGTCTTTGTCAGGCCTGCGTGTGTTGCAATCCCCGAGTTGTTGACATCCACCGGAATCTGAGATGGAACGTAAGGATGGCTCTCCTGACAATGGAGAGATCTGTGAATCAAAGGATGAAACAAAGGCACCTTTTATTATTTCAATATTCAACAAGAGCGAAAGGATGGAAGGGCAGGGTTAGGGTTGATAATCTCACAACAGCCCCCGGGCGGAGGCAACAATTTAACTACCGCTGCTGTACAGCCCGCTTAGAAAACAACCGGACTTTTCACCATCTTTTGATGCCAACTTTTAAGCCAGTCTAGGAGGCACCGTCTACTTTATCCCTGCCTCTGCAGGTGTCAATGGATCCATATTAATTCGCGCCTTTAATTTATGCATCCTCCCAAAACTGTTTTCCACACACCCTGTAACTCCTACCCTGGCTGCCTTTGCTTGCTGAATTGTTTGAATATAATTTTAATAATATGTGCAAATGCTAGTCAAACTGATTCCAATTTCCTGTCCTGTGGCACAGTTGGTTCATTTCTCCACTTTCTTGCTTCTGTTCTTATCTTCGCCTTCGGACCCTTCTGGTCCTTGAAGTATGCAATTGGTCAGCTGAGTTTTCATAGAATCATGTTCAAGGCAGGAATGCCAATCATAAGATGTCCTGTTTTAGACTCCGGAGCTTAAATGGACGTCAAACAGCAGATTGTAGTTGGATTTTTTATCAATCTATGTCAGTGGTGGCGAACCTTCGGCACTCCAAATGTTTTGGACCACAACTCCCAGAATTCCAAGCCTGTGCTGCCAATGACAAAGGACTGTGGGAGTTGTAATCTAAAACATCTGGAGTGCCGAAGGTTCACCACCACTGATCTATGTAGTATTTCTGTTCATTCTTGCCCCCAAGTAGTTGAAAATGCAACTTTTTTTTTGCCTTAAATCGGTCTAAGGACTGTAAAAAATATTTGACTTGACTTGGTGTGTCCTCCACTCTGGGATGATTGAGGAGCAATCCTGACTTACTCTGTAAGACAGCCTTCCAAGTACAGTAGTTGACACATGCTATCCTATCATTCCTCAGTCCCCCCCCACCACCACCAAGGCTACACATGCCATGTTCCTTCTTATTGCCCTCTTCTGGACATGCACCAGTTTGTTCTCCATTTCTTCTCCACTGCAACCTGCTTACATTCTCAAGGTCTTTCTTGATTACAATCTCAAGTGGTTTTCTTTAACAGACAATATGCATTAGGGCACGTTTCCGAACTGAAAGCTGTGCTGCGTGATTCAGAGCGGTATAAAAACCTTCTCTAGTTGTCACTTACTAATGGATTTCAGATAATAATTCCTAGGTGTGGCAGCCACTGTTGTGCACAGTGGAAACATTTAGCGGAGCTCCGAAAAGTCCTTTCTGGGCCACAGTTCAGAGAAACACCCAGCAGTATGTCCAGCACCCATGTTGTTTGTGGTCTTGTGGGAGGTATAATCTAATCATCTCATTTTCCTAAACTCAGCGTAGGTTCTCCGTGAGTTAGCAATGAGATGCAGTCCCATGGACCTAAATCTGATCTCTTATAGAGTCTTTGTCTGGCAAAACGCCAGTTATCTCCGAGTTCAGGGGTGGCAAACCTTTGGCCCTCCAGATGTTTTGGACCACAACTCCCACAATCCTTTATCACTGGCAATCGAGGCTCAGAATTCTGGGAGTTGTGGTATAAAACTTCTGTAGTACAGATGGGCACGAAGTGAAAAATGGTGATTCATTTCGTTTTGTTTCGTTTAAGGCTTTGGTTCATTTTGTTTCATTTTTAATCAATTTTTTTCAAAAAAATTCATTTCATTGGTTCATTAATTCATTATTCGGTTTTACCCGCTTTGCGCACAGGCATCCCAATGCCCCAGACCAGACGGAAAATATTTTTAAAAATTTTAAAATTAAAAAGTGCAATCTGAGAAAACACATAATTGGATGTTTTAAGCATTCATCACCCCCCCGCTAGGTATTATCAGGCAGAAAAAAAATTCGCTGGGTTTTTAAGTATATTCAGGACGTTTTAATACCTTAAAAATGCCATTCTGCACAAATTCGCCGCCACTAACAAAATGATGCAGTAGCCATTTTGTCCCTCCTGTTTTAAAAAAAGATCTCTTTAAAAACACATTTTAGATGTTTTACATCAATGGCATCAACCTAATAGCTATAATCAAGCATTTAAAAAAATTTACGATATTTTTGAATTGTTTCTCATCCGTTTAAAGGGTTTAAAAACAGCTAATTTCGTAACAAACCAATTTTTCCCAGTTCGGTTTGTTTCATTTAGATTTTACTCCTAGGTTCATTATTTGTTTTGTTACGTAATGAAATTAATAACGAATAACAAAACAAATAAGAAATTTGTTTCGTGCCCATTTCTATTCGGTTCGCCACCACTGACCAAGCTCAAAACCCATTGAGAGAATTCCTGGGCCCAGCTGAAAGACGTTGATGCAGCCTTCCAAGCTAGGTGAGTTCCAGAAATGAAAAATACACTACGAGAGGGTACTAGGGCAATCATCCATTGTTGGAGTCCACGTGTATCTGTTTTAATCTAGGGATTAAGAGCATTCTGATCAGTCTAAGACTCCATGGCTATTTGGTTTTGCAAGCCGGAAGAAGGTATATGATCCTCACTTTGGCAATTGACTCTGTTCAAAGATAGACACCTTCATTTCCGCACACGCCACCACTGGAACATTTCTGCATCTCATAATAACAACAAAGCAACTGGCCACTCCAACAACAACCTGTTCATGGGCGGGGCTTAATTTGCCCAACTGTCTGGTTACTTGGCGCGAAAAATTTGTGCCAATCCAGGTCCTGGGGAGGCAGGGGCATGGGGAGCGCATGAGACTAGATATCTGTTTCCTGATACCACTCCCTTGCATCTGGTCCTTGAAGTACCCCGGTTTTAACCCTGGAGATGACACATCTCCATCATGGTTTGTAACCTGGGATGGACTTTTCCTCCAGAAATATGTCCAATCCCCTTTTGAAGGCACCGAGGCCAGATGCCATCACCACCTCCTGTGGCAGGGAGTTCCACAGACTAACAACAACACGCTGGGTGAAAAAAAACATTTTCTTTTGTCTGCTCTCACTCTCCCAGCCCTCAATTTGAAATGATGCCACTCAGCCCTCAGATAATTAAAAACCTTGGTTAGGATTAGGATTAATACCGTTAACAAGTTAACCTCAGGCCGAAACGAGGGCTATTTTGGGGCTAGTTGATTCACTCAGGCTCAAAGGATGCGGAACAAGTGGGCAGCATCCTTTGGAGGAGTAAAGCTCACAGACTACGCACTGAGGAGATGTCATACCTCTTTGCACTACAGGTTTAGGACCCCTTGACAGTTATTTGAGTTCAGCATTGTTATTATTCAATAAAACATGGCCCTGTTTTTCCTAACATGAAGTTGTCTTGCCTTGTTATTTCCGGGCTGGGTGGGCAAAGCTTCATCAAGGAAGGGTGCTTTTCCTGTCCAGAGCCACTGGTGTCCATGAGGCCAGCACTGAAGGTGGGTCAAGCCACGATGGTGGGGAGCTATGATCTAGAACCAAAAGTTGACCCAAGCTTGCAAGACTATAACATGTGCAATTGGCTAAGGTGACTGACTTCCTGTTTCTCTTTCCCTGTGTGTAGGTGGAGGCCAGCGTATTTGTTGCTGACTGATCAGCAGCATGGGTAACCTCCAGGGTGCCCTTCTGAAGGTCAGCACAATGCCACTCGACAGATGCCACAGCTACCCATCAAGGCATATGCTTTTACGGTGAGCTTCAACAGCAACAGCATGCAAGGGACAAGCTGGGTCACTGGCAAAGGGTCCAAGCTGCTGAGAAGCATAGGTACCAATCCCAACATACCAATAATAAGCCTTTCAGGAATAACCGGTTCTCGGATTTTTGCATGAGAGGGATAATAACAATAACAACAAACTATTAATTAAAACAAAAAACATGCACAAGATAAATGAGGTGCAGAGGTGTAGGATGCTTGCTATGCTACCAAGCTACGCCCAAGTGATTGCAACCTACCAATGAGTGACCTTCAATGGATCCAGTTCTCAGCACCCAGCTTGCAAACCCAAGACTGGGGCTTCTTGTATTCGATCGACCTGGCTCAGATCTAGCTGCCATCAATTTTTCTCAGCAGCATTGTCTTCTAATGTGATCCCTGCCTTCTCTTGACGGGCCCAATTCTCAATAGCCTGCATTTTAATTTTTTTTAATTTTTTTCATTTTCAATAATTTTTTAAAATTTAATTTGATTTAATTAATTTTAATTAATTAAATTTAAATTTGACTAATTTTAATTAATTAAATTTAAATTTGACTAATTTTAATTAATTAAATTTAAATTTGACTAATTTAATTTTTAGTTTTTAATTTGAGTTTTAGAAGAGTTAGCTGTGTCCGTCTGTGCTAGCATGGCAGGGCAAGCGCAACAGCAAAAGGGAAAACTTGACAAAAACTTGATGGCACCTTGAAGACACACTGCTATATCTTTCATGGACAAGTGCATGAGAAGACCAAGTGTGAGGATGTGGAATTCATTCTCTTTTCAACTCCTTTCCTATTCCATTGTAATTGCAACAATTCCCTTTGTGCGTCAGTCAGTAAAGCTGAATTTATGACCGAAACCCTATATTTCTCTGTTTATTTTTGTTTCTCCTCTTTTTATTTTATGAGATTCATCAGTCACCTATGGAAGCTCTTCTCTCATTTTCTAACCCCAAGAATAAGTAGGTTTGTGGTGTATTCTTTTGTTTGGGTTTGGTTATTGAAGGGTTGAGTTAACAACAAGGAGGAGGAGGAGGAGGAGGAGATAAAGAAGATTATGACATGTTTTTTAAAATGCTCTCATGTGCTTTCAAAATGGGTCTCTTCATTTGTGAATTGCACAACTGTGAATGCTGTGTCACACAGCACCTTTGTGCTGCCATTTTAAAACACATGTTCTAGTCTGGCTTTCCACTCGGTTATCACTGAATCTCTGTTTGCTATACTGTCATACCCATGTATCTGCAAGGGATAGGTTCTGGACCGTCCTGTGGATACCAAAAATGGTGGCTAAGAGCGAACATTCTGTCAGCATCTATTTGTTACAGTAACTTGCCTTGTGGCAACTATTTATGACACTAACTTGGTATGTGGCACCCATTTGCAACAGTAACTTACTTTCTGGTCCCTATTTGTGACACCAAATCATTTAATTCATTTTTGGTAGCCAACCGCGGATCACTGAGTCAGTGGATGCTGAATCAGCAGATACGGGCATACTACTGTATCCTGGTCCTTACCGAAACCTCCTCTCTCTCTTTTTTTTTTGCTGGCATCTTTTCTGTTCCTCTTGGGCTGTCTCTTCCCCCAGTAATGACACCACATACTATACCTCATCCTTTCTTGCACAGTTCCTCTGTTTATTTTGTTTCCCCCCCAGTTTGCTCATCCTCATAGTCCACCACCAATGGTTCTTCATTTCCTTTGGGATCACCGTTGACGTATGAAGTGGAAATGAAGTCCAATGATAGAAAAAGAGAAAGTAGGTTCTGAACAGGACAGGGGAAACAGAAACTTTCAGATAAACTCAGCTGGATGTCTAAGAATCCTCACAGACATTCTCTCTCACACATTGTTTCTGTTCATGTCTTCAAGGCATGAGGACCCCTATGGGGTCTGGGGAAGAGGGAGAGGGTGAGGAATGGGAGGGGGCTGTTGAGGAGGAAGGCTATGAGGTAGAAAAAGAGGCAGTGGACTGGCCAGCAGAACCCCCAGAGTTGGGTTCTCTGCTTGATCACTAGGTTTGTCTCTGGTAACATGTAAACAAACAGAAAGACACTGGAAGACAATTGAACACTCTGGCTGACACCTGCAGGGTCACTGAATCAATGGAACTTACATAGAGACTCATCAAATAGGTGTACCTTCAACAGGCCTACACTATTTGTAACATACTACAGGGTTTTCAGCCTTTGCCACACTGAAACACATGCTTCCAAAGTGCAGGCAAGTGTGACGCAGACCAATCTACAATCTACTACAGCCAATGTTCTGCAGAAAATCAAGTTATTCCTCTCCTTGAACGGCACTCCATTTGTTTTGGGCATGGTCAACCCTCCCAAGCACAAGGAACCAAACCTCCATCCACATTTCTTTCATCCTACCGAAAAGGAGGATTATTCTTGCTTTGGAATGGCCACTATGATCCTTGAAGAGAATAATCCCACAGTAGCACTATAGAAAGTAATATTCTCCTGTTATAGCAGTCCCACCGGTTGGCAATCTGTTCCCGGGCAGGATTCAAAGTGCTGGTTGTAACCAATAAAGCCCAAAAATCGCTTGGGCGCCATCTTCCTTTTGCATCCTGCTCAAGTGTTCAGATCATCAGGAGAGGCCTTTGGCATGGTCCCACCACCTTCACAGGTGTATTTGTTGGGAGAGAGCCTTCTCCATCACTGCTCCCAGACTATGGAACTCCCAGCCACTGGAAACCAGGCAGGTCCTATTTTTACGGTCCTTCTGCCAATAGGCCAAACCTTTCTCGTCAGGCAGGTTTTCTCTGAGTGACAGGCTGCCAACTGTGGATTTTAAACAGATTGTTGTGGCCTACTGCATTGGATGTATTTATGTCTTCTTTAAGTGCCATGTCCTCATAGAACATTGGCAATCAGTACCATAATCTGTTTTTTAAAATCTAAAGCTGTTCTAAACAGAGAAGCTCTGCCCACTGTGAATCATTGGCTTAATGCAGGCATGTCAAAACTTTGGCTCTCCTGATGTTTTGGACCACAACTCCCATTCTAAGCTTAGATTGCCAATGACAAAAGACTGTGGGAGTTGTGGTCCAAAACACCTGGAGGTCCGAAGTTTGGTCATGCCTGGATTAACTATTTCTCAGTTCAGGTAGACTCAGATCATGCCTACATCACTCTTTAAAATCCAGTCAACTAAATGCCTGTCAAATAAATGTACTTTGGGTGTCTTGACTCTCCCATGCAAGATTTAAATTTAAATTTAAAAACTTCCGCAACAATATGGAAAATTGTAACACTGTACTCTCATAGAAGTTGGATTCAACAGGATACCTGATGATGAAGGTTTTCCAGATAAGGAACAATATCATTCTGTACTGGTTTCACTTTTATATTTATCTGCTTGGACAAGGACAGATATTTCAGCTACTGTAAACATTTGAAGTCAGCATGCTGCAAAGCCTTTAAATAAACATTGCCTATGTTCAAAGAGAGTGCTCAGATATTTGAAAGGCACAATCGATCTTAAACTGAAACTTTCTGCTTTAAATTTAGTGTGTTCTGCTTTAAATTTAGTGTGTTGTGCTGAGGCAGATTGGACATCATGTCCTGAAAATAGAAAATAATTTTCTGGATACATAATTTATCTTGGGCAAGCATAAATAGCATGGAAATCAAGAAAACAAACATTCATTGTGTGTAGTACAGCCGAGTCTGTTACTACAACTTTTCAGAAGTTGGTCCCACTAGAATATTGCTGAAGTAATAATAATGTGGCAGATATTTTCACAAAACCCATATGTTTTTAAGAGAACAGTTGGGTATTCATTTCAATTAAATAGATGGGGTATTCAATGATAGACAGGAAAAACATATTGTATTAGGTAGAACAGATATGTTTACAAGTGTTCATATGTATGTTTAATTGATTTGTTAAAATGGAGTCCAGTATATAAAACTGAGTTACTGTGACACAGATGTGCAGTTTTTTTCTACATGCTGCCTGGTGTGCAGAATAAGATATAACAGACAAAGTTGATGTAATCTAGATGCAATAGCATGATGTAACCAGTTTTGTGATTGGTTGACATGAGTTTAAAAGTACACCAGAAATCAGTAGTTTTGGGGCCTTTGGTGAGAAGGTACTCATGATGTCATGCTCTCTGTCTGTACAATGTTGTGTTGATATACTTTCTGTTACTCTGTGATATGATGCTAAAATTCTATGATACAATAACCCCCCACCCAGCGCGGGGGTTAGGGACCCACCCCACCCGGGATGCATGAAAATCCCTGATATGCAGAAGTGGGTGGGGGGGGGGCTGGGGGGGGACGATCACGCGCCTGTCCGAGAAGTCTTGAGGGTGGCATGCACCAGCGGCAGCAGGGGGATCTGACCTCCCACCGCTGCCCGCCCGCACCGCCCAAGACTTCTTGTCCGGGGCCATCTCCATTGAAATGCATTGCCAATATATTTCAATGGAAAAAAATTTCCCCATTGGAAAACATTGGCTCAATGCATTCCAATGGGGAAAATTTCTCCATTGAAATCCATTGACTCAATGCATTTCAATGGAGATTGCCCCCCCCCACATGGCCCCAAGGCTTCTTGAGGAGCACGAGGGGTGGCGCGGAGTGACCCGATCGCCCCCAGCCACCCCCCGCATGGCTCCGAGGCTTTGCGGAGGAGCGCGGAGGGGCGGCGCGGAGCGACCCAATGCCCCCCCCCCCCCCCCCTGTGGTGCAGGTACTGCGATCCCATGATGTAGTGGGACCGCGGTACCTGAACCGCAAAATGGTGGGGGGGTGACTGTACCTGTATATATGTAATATAGCTATTTTTAAGAAACTCTGGCTGCTTCATGTGGATTTTGTCTCCCTAAGGTTTTAGCTTCCACTGGCAGAATAAATCGCTGAACTCAAGTCAGTAGGTCACATTGGAGAAAAGCATTGCAGACATCAGAACAAGTAAGTGCACATGGTTTTCAAAATTTAAGAAATATAACTGACATTTTAATCTCGGAAAACACAATATGACATTGCTGTTATCATTGTTATCATCATAGCATCATCACCGTCATCCTATGTTATAGTAGCACCAACTACAGGGTGGAAATGATCCAGACGCGTGGACAGCGATGACACCATGCTCAATATTACCGTCAAGCCACTTGCACGTTCATCCTGAACCTTTGCCATTGCTATACAGGGTACTGAAAATATTTTCAAGACAGATTTAGTAGCTTTAGTTTAGAGGTTGAACAAATACCCAGGGCGGACTCAAAATCCTTGCAAAATTGGTTTCATTAGATCTGTTTTCATTGGGATCTCTGGGGTGGATGTAGTATGAAAGTAATGAGGGGGCCCTAATCCCAGAGGGACCCCAGAAGTGACTATAGTCCACATTTTTTTTTAAAAAAATGGTGGCATTCTGTTGTGGAACAACACTGAAGAACAGCCCTGCTGGATCAGGTCAAGGGCCCATCAAGTCTAGCTTCCTGGGTCTTACAGTGCCCCTACCAGGTGCCTTTAGGAACACATAAGACAACAAGATCCCTGTCTCCGGATGCCACTCCCCTACCTCTGGCACCTGGAGGGACCCTCCTTTTAAGCCTGGAGATGACACGTCTCCCCATCATGGTGTTTAACGTGTGGTGAATCCATTCCTGTTATGATGGAATCTTTTTAATCAGGTCAACTCAAGGCTGGGGACAGCATCCTAAAGAGGTGAGCACCACTGGACCTCCCTTTACCCAGAATGCTGTGGACAGACTCCAAACCCCGACTTAGTTTGCCTTCTGGCTCAAGAAGTGCATGCTTCTTTTAGTTCCATTGGCTACCGGTCTGTTTTCAGGCTCAGCCGCAAGTGTCAGGACCTGATGGACAGCCAGCTTTGGATCATCCTATCAGAAAGACTCCCTTCTCCTAGATAAGCCTGCCACGATTTCAAGGAAAGACACCAGGGAAGACTGGAGATCTTGAGGTAGGACCAGGAAAGGAAGCAGTCTGATCTGCTACAAAGACATTGCAGTGATTTTGATGGAGCAATGAAGGGTCATGTTGAAAGAAGTTCTTTCTGAAAGTGGGAAGTGGTTGTATTTCTTTGCTTGGGGCTTCTGGAACCAGAATGGGCCGCTACTGCACTTCCATGAGCAGCCACTTTTTATTTTGCATCGCCTTATCTCCTCCTGTGGTCACGTGGCTACAGCGGTTCAGCGTTCTGCACTTCAGCGGTTGCTTAGCAATCAGCTTCCCCGTTCACACTTAGCTGAACCGCTTTAAACCTAGAGGCTTTAAAACTAAAGGCGGTGTAGTATGTCCACAAATACAGCCAAATCGCTTTAAAGGGGGGGGGGGGTTTGCAGGAATTAATTTAAAAAAACACCACCCCCAGTGGTCGTCGCTAGAAAAATCAATACAGCGGTCAAAAATGGGCGTGGCCAAGGGGACTCTTCAGAAACAGCGGTTTGAAAACCAGACAGGGATTTTTAAGGCGATTTGTCTTTAAGGAAAAAGGTGTTTCAAATCTAAAGTGCGGTAGCAGTCTTAAAGCTTTCTTTTGTATACCACGAGGGGGCACTTAGGGAGCTTGGGGGTGGGAACGGAGATTAAATATATAAATAATCCCTTAGGACACATCTGTCCTCCTGACAGGCGGTAGAAATCAGGAGATGAACCCCACGGAAAAGGAAGAGTCCTCAGTAGTGTTTGTAGACACCGTAAGAAATTCACCTTCAGAGGCCCCTTTGCTTGTCCTTTAGAATGGCCATAAGAATCCATTGCTTTTCCAGGTTTTTCCAGGACTACAAAGAACTGACCAAAATGGACACACACAAAAGAGAACACATTTGTCTCCCATTTCCCGCCGCGGCGGAGGTGGTCTGTGTTGTTGCGACGGTTGCATCTAATATGTTGAGGACAATAAATCTCATAAATTCTTGATGAACTCCGCCACGGTGTCCAGTATTTGGATCCCAGTGGGAAACAGGAAATAGGAGAGATGAGTGAAGTTGATCACCCCGTGGAACCCATTCTCAGCATGGAACCAGCTGACCTTCACCCCGTTGTCCTCCAGCCGTTTCTTGTACAGCAGCGAATCATCCCGAAGCACGTCGTACTCGCAGCTCACAATTAAAGTCTCCGGGAGCTGAGAGATGACACAGTCTTCTGCGAAAAGTGGACATAAAGAGATTTCCATGACCTCCGACAGTTCCTTGTAGACATTGGGCTGAAAAGGAGCCAGAGGGATCCGTTTGTAGCCCCGAGACTTAAACCTCTCTGGAATGTGGTCAGGATTCACCCACTTCCCATATTTTGGCCTCAGTGCATCCGGAACATGGGATCCCTTCAGGACATCATCCAAAAAAGAGACATCCTTTCCGAGATAATGGAGCCCGTAATAAACCACATTGTGTCTGTACAAGAGTGGGAACGTGGCGTTTTGCTGATAGGAAGGCAGGTTGAAGTCCATGCCTTGGAGCCCGGGGTAGATCAACACTTGCGCCTGTAGCTTGGGCAGGTCTCGTCTCCCCACCAGTTTCTGAGCCACAACGGCAGCAAAAGTTCCCCCTGCGCTATCTCCCCCGATGACGATCTGGGTTGGATCCACCCCATAGTCCTCCGCATGTTGCATGAAGTACACGGTTGCTGAGTAGCAGTCCTTCTGCTGAGTGGGGTAGGGGTGCTCCGGAGAGAGGCGATATCTTGGGAATCAAGAGACAGAAGGAAAACATTCACTGGTCAAATTAATGGTGTCCAGGAGGGCACTAATATATACAGTAGGACCCCCATATCCACGGATTCAGTTATCCACGGTTGACAGAGGAAAAATAAATAATTCAGCAGCCGCAAAGCAAGCTACTGTCACAAAGAGCAGCTGTAAAGCAAGTTACTATCACAAAACAGCAGGGTTTTTTTTTTGGGGGGGGGGGGACATTTTGGCATTCTCTATTATCCACGGTTTCCGTTATCCACGCTAAGGCTTGGAACCAATACCCAGAGGATACTGGGGTCCTGCTGTAGTGCTCATAACAGCACTCGACATTCCCTAAGCCAACTCAAAAATAAATTTATAACTATGAAACTGGACCTCAGATCGGCACCACACTTGGTGTGGTTGTAGCAGAATGTCTGCCACTGTTCTGAGCTCCTCATGGGGAGGACTACGCAAAGGTGTTTCAAGTTGTGTTTTACTCCATGCAGACCTAATCAACCTTGAACTCCTGCAGATTTGAAAAAGATAAAATACATCGATAAGACCAGATTAGTACACCTGGTAGCATTCCAGGTATTCACCATTCTTGAAAAACAACCCTGAGAATTGCTTTGTGTTTGAGCGAGAGGTGATGATGAACTGAAGGAAAAGGAGTCAGCTTCCTGGATTTTCCTTTGCATGGTGTCACTTTGAGAATGGTAGTGAGCACAAGAGGGGATCTCGTAGACCATGGTTGTTCAACTTTGAACAGGCCAAGGTCTACTTTTTCCGGCCCAAAGTGCCTGAGGGCTACTACACTAAAACCTCTACTTATGAATTTTATCCATTCCGAACACATGCTCATAAGTAAAAACTTTAAGTAGAGCAGCGGTTTCCCATAGGAATGCATTGAAAACCAATTAATCTTTTCTGGAGGGAACAGATTTCAATGTGCCATGGCCCTTGAACTGTCCCGCTCGGCTGAGACAGTGGGCTGGCAGACCCAGAACTTTGCTGGTGCAGTCATGGTGCTTGGGATGGGGGATGGAGAGGTGGAGAACTTATCCCCCTCACTTTTTTATTGATGGCCAGTGGGCTACTTTGAACCCTTGGCGGGCTACCAGTAGCCCGCGGTCTACCTGTTGGGCAGGCCTGTCATAGACCATCTTGCCTGCTGCCACCAGTGTCCTCAATATTCAGGCTTCCCACTGCTGTGGAAAGTATGGCATCCCTTTTTCCTGCCAGCAGCACAGGGATGATATTGTGCAGCAAAATTGAGCAGAGTCCTGGATTTTGGAATCGTGGGTACTGTAGAACAATCTGTCCCATTTATCTACTAGAGGTCCCTCCCCCATTATGGAATTATTTTGTAATCTCATGCAAATCCTTTTAAAGCCTTTGTGGGGAAAAGAGTCATCCTGAAGTGGAGAATAGGCAACTGTTGACCGTTTAGTCCCACAATCTGACTGGAGGCATCAGAGCATGTTTGATGGAAGCTATGTTTCAGGTCTAAACTGGAGCTGGTACACGTGGAGCCATTGGGGAGTGAGATTTATTGCATGTCCTACATCTTCCTCCCTAGCTTGAACTCTTTGCGTTTGAGTTAGTGATATCATCAGTTCAGGCCAACCAGTGCTGGGCAGGTGGATTCTCCGTAAGAACAATGGAGGGATGATGATACAACCACAAAGGGTTCGAAGGCTGCCGCAAGAAGTGTTGCCGCGGAGGGTTGTTGAGTCTCCTTCTTTGGAGGTTTTTAAGCAGAGGCTGGATGGCCATCTGTCGGAAATATTGTGATGGGGGTTCCTGCATGGCAGGGGGTTGGACTAGATGGCCCTTGAGGTCTCTTCCAACTCTATGATTCTATGATTCTATGATTCTATGATTCTATGATTCTATGATCATAGTTTGAAAGCAAAAGGTAGCAACTAATAAGAGAAATGCTGAAAAAACTGATCCCAAAGGGCTCTTTGGTTTAAGGAAGGATATTCCCATTCATATATTAGGAAGAGTTTGTTCTACACTCATGATGAAGGACAACATCACACATCAACAAATTATTTTCCTTTGACATTTCAGTACTATAAGCATAGACTTGATCAAAGACGTTGGCTTTTGAGTTGATGGCACCGTGCAGCATGTTCCGAGCAGGCATTATGACCCAAAGCCCAAACGTCATACAATGGACATGGACTGTGTACAGCAGGGCAGTCCAACTTTGAACAGGCCGAGGTCTACTTTTTCTGGCCCAAAGTGCCTGAGGGCTACTACACTAATACCTCTACTTACGAATTTTGTCCATTCCAAGCACATGCTCGTCAGTAAAAAAATGTAAGTAGAGCAGCAGTTTCCCACAGGGATGCATTGAAATCTGTTCCCTCCAGAACAGATTGATTTCCAATGCATTCCTATGGGAAGGCTGACCATGCATACGCTTCCCTTGCACCCGCTCGATCATCTGGCAAGTGGGGGAAGAAGGGGACCATGCCATGGCCCTTGAACTTCCCTGCTCATCTGAGACAGTGGACTGGCAGACCCAGAACTTTGCTGAGGCAGTGGTGATCCTTGGAATATGGGAGGGAGGGGTGGAGAACCTATCCCCTCACTTTTTTATTGGTGGCTGGCGGGCTACGTTTGAATCCTTTGCTGGCTACCAGTAGCCCGTGGTTTACCTGTTGTGCAGGCCTGGTGTACAGGAATGATTGTCCAGGGCGAATGAAGTCACCAACCCATCTGCTCCATCTAGTCTCCTGAGTGATGTGCAAAGAAAGTGCCTAGCATCCTGAATGAAGTGGAGGGGGTGGGGAGGCAGCCTTCACACCAACGGAAGCTCTTCATGGGTCACTGAAGTTGTTCCCTGTATAGCCTGGACCCCAGCTGAGCTCTCCGAGGTGCTGAAACTACTTGCTGAATAGGGAATCCAGTCCCTTGGGTATCTCCTACACCTACAGAAACTCAAGGTTGGTCTGTCCCATGGCTACCAAAACCAACCACCACCATTGATTCAAAAAACAGAAGTACAGACAGACCGGTGTGTGTGTGTGTGTGGAATCACACTTGTACCCATACGTTCACTTACCCCACTGCCACAAGCACTGATGCACTACCCCAGGCAAGTTTACTGCAAACATCTTGATAGTAATCTAGAGACAGAAAATAAGAGTTTGGTGAGTTTAAAAAAAGTAAGAGAAATGTTTATTTGTTTTCACAAAATAAAAAGCCTCCAGGTGGCGAAGGAGCAGGGAGGAAAGTACAGCACTTGTGGTGCTGAACTTATGATTTGCCCTGAAGTGCTAACAAAGTGCTTCATGCCCATCTCTAGTCCTGGTGGCTAAGGTATCTCAGAGTAGAAAGGAGAACAAGGAAAGAGTGGACCAAAGGAAGAGCTGAATCGTGCCAGATTCAAATGCTCCCCAACCGAGGGACATAATCTCAGTGTCACATAAAATTAAACTAAAATGAGGTGGTGGGGACTGTTGTGTGTTGCCTCCCAATTGTGGTGTCCGTTTTGCAATGATATTTGTAAGATGTTCAAGGAAGGATCAGTCAGGGAGACTCTTACATCCCCCTGCCACCAGCTTTCACAAATGAACACATTTTTGAACCCAGGTCTCTCATTTGATACTGTTTCCATTGCAACACCCTGCCTGTCCAAAGGAAGGTGTGTGAAAAGTGATTTCAGGCACTTGGAGGCTGGGAAGGGCTTGGATTGAGCACAGGTTCAGCTAGCTTACTCTCCGCTCAGCTGTCCCTCCCTCATGTTGGTTAGAAATGTTTGCACTCGCACTCCTACCTCCAAGCATTCCTGTTCCTCCATGGAAGTAAACAAAGCCTTTCCGTCGGCCAGTAGGTGGTGTCTTTGGCTGATAAATCTTGACGGGAACCCCATCAAAATCCAGCTCTTTCACAGAGGTGCTAGGGTGTATCTTTGGATTCCACAGAGCTAACAAGGAACGGAGAAATACAAATTCCTTGCAGAGGCCGAACAGCTCAAGAATCTCACCCTGTTTGGAGAAGAAATTTAAAAAGAAGAGAAGTACAGACTTGGCTTCAGTTCAGCGCTTTCACAACAACTAATGCAGGGAAGGTCCCCTGAGAAAGCTATTTGATGGACTACCCTTCTTAGAATCATACCCGTCAAGTTTGGGATTTGAAAATAAGGAATTGTGGTCACAGTATCGCTGCCCCTACCACTTATTGAGCATGCTTGATGCTTCAAGCATGCTCAAGAGCTGTCCCCAATATGGTGGTGTCCATATGGCGATTCCTAACATGGCCGCTGCCATTTGTCATGTGGTCACAATATCCAAGCGCCTAACACCTACTGAGCACCCATCAGGTCTATAGAGATAAGCAACGAGACAAGAACATTGGTTCATCTGTGCACCCTGATGCAGCACTGCATAACCATGCAGCCATGCAGCTTAGAATAAACATTGGTCCAGTCTTCAGGTACAACACTCCAAAATGTCTCCAGATAGTGAGCCAAGTTTTGAAAGGGAGCATTATAAAATTTTGCAAACAAATAAGGGGAGGAGAGAGAGAAAGAGAGAGGGAGGGAAAGAGAGAGAGGGAGGGAGGGAGGGAGAGAGGGGGTGAAACTTCCAACAAGAATTCAATTGAACATTCATCTGTAAAGATACAGAAGAAGTAGAGAAAGAGAGCAGGAGGGAGCAGATATGCATGAAGCAAAGAAGAAACCAAGCAAATGCAACCAAATAGAATGAGCGCCAGGTGGCCAGAGAAGGAAGCGCTGCTGTGTTCTGCAGGCTTGGCAAAAGGATAATAACAAAGAAGATAAAAGAGAGAGAGTGAGTCAACTCTCGGCACTTGCTGAGAGAAAGGGAGAATGAGCAAGCTAGACCTGCAGCCACAGAAGGCAAGAAAAGGCAAAAGAGAGAGAGAGAGAGAGAAGCTTCATGATCCCTTGCCAGTCATTGAAAGAACATACCTGTTTTTAAGTCAAGGCACACACACCCCTTTGCTCTGTGGTCTGCACTCTTTCTGGAAGACTATCACTGCATTACTTTCTTTAAAGTAAGCCTAGTTTGTGCATCCCCTTCTTCCATTTAGGGTAAGCTATGACCTTTCCCAGTCACCGGAACCTCCCCCTTTCGCTCCAGATTTTGTTGAAGCAACAGTTATTCTTGGCAAGCCTATACTGCACATGCTTAGTGTTAGCAGAAATCACTGTTTCTCCCATTTGAAAGGCCTTTTCCAGCAACCAATATTTCAGCCCTCATTGCCAGGAAATAGGGGATGAAATATTGGTTCTTTTAAAGAGGTTAAATAGGGAAAGGCAAATGGGGGAAACAATTCTATTTCAAGATAACCAAGACTGGTCCTTACAATTTATGTGAACTGTTTTAAATCTGAGGCAGCTGGGATTTGTAGCTGCCAGGACAGAAAACATTCAATCAGCTACTGGGTAAAAACAAAGCACAAGTAAGAATAGTAGTGTCGCTAATGACACAAATAGATTAAAACTGAAAGGATGTCTAGCAGCTGATGTGCATAAAGGGAAAGTAAGGTCCAACACAGCACAACACATACAACTGGAATATAGAATACAAGCAGTATGAATCAAGGTAAACTGGCAATGGTAAAGCAAATAATGGATTATTTCAACACTGTAGGAATTGATCTCAATGATTTAAAATGGTTTGGAATGGGACATTAGCAGTCAGAAAATGTTTTATTTTAGAAGTGAAAAGTCAGAAGAAATTGAGAGGCTCTAATACTGAGGCCTAGTGTAGCACAGGCAGTTAGGGGCTATAATACAAGGTCTGAACAAATCATAAGGATCAGGCCCCTTGGAAAACCCATCAGCAAAACCATTCAGCATCAAGTATAGAAGCGGAAGAAGTTGAAAACAGTTGTGCAAGAATCTAGAAAGAAACTGATCACACATCCAAACAAGACATAATGATAATCATAGGGGACTGGATTGCAGAAGGAGTCTAATTCTAGTACCTAATGAGCTTCTGTTGTGCAACTAAAAGAAACTAATCCATTTCCTAATCATTACCTTTTAGAAACCCATCATAATCAAGGCTGATTATATCCTAAGACTGCCTTAGAGGGCTATTTCCTCTGAAGGATAACATCACAATTCACGATAGACATTTAGGAGATCCAATATCCAATAATGCCCTGTGGTGCTAACCACTGCCACCTGATCTACCACTCATGTTCCATATGCCCGTCAGGAAAACCCAGGTCCAAAATTTCTGTCCAGCCCCATGAGGTGACCTTACAACCCCTGCCAAAGAGGGACTGGACAGAGCTGAAAGGGATGGTGACCTTTTGTCCCTCTCCCGGTGTCAGCAAGGGTGGTGGTGATGCCATTGTGTCACGCCCTGCTGTACCTCGTAATTATTGGGGAGAGTAAATGCTCCACCCCCTATCAGCTGCATCGCAATAGGCCTTTGGAGGTGGCACGGTTGCATGACATCTGCCATGAAACTCTTGCGATGAAAAGCTAAGCCGCCCTCCATTTGTGGTGATGGCGTTCAGGATTGTCACTTAGGTGGGTGGGGGGACAACTGGAGACCCGTCCTATATTACAGGGCTTGCCTCCTCCCTCCTCTTCAACCCACCCACCCCAAGGATGAAGGTGTTTGCCGACCAGATTTCCAGAATCGAGCTCCAGCCCAGTCCTGGAAAAGATGGTGGAAGACCAGGCCTTTGAGATAGGCTTTGCTGATTGTCAAAGCACTGCGTGGCTGGTATACCAAGCTTTGCTGGTTTTCAGAGGATTCCATCGCTGGTAGACCAGGCAGGCATAGAAGGACGTCAAGGTGGTTGATGCACTAGGTCTCAGGTTCACAATGAAGCTCAACCCTATGCTGACTCTGGCATAGCTGCCCTCCAAAGAATGGAGAAAGAAAGGAACTGGAAGAAGCTGCATCCAGAATGGTTGCTAGTATACTAGGTCATGGATAGACCACTTTCCCCTACTGGGGAGCTCAGTAGACCAGGGGCTTCATTCTGTGCTTAGTACCCTGGTTTCCGAAACACCTGCTTATGGCTCTGACTTCATTGCTTTCATTCATTCCTTCTATGGACCAATCACAAAAGAAACCAAAATGACATGCAAAACACAGAGCCAGCAGAAGGAAACGGCTAGATAGCATGGTGGTTGAGGTCTCCGGTTGAGGAGCCAAAGGTTGGCAGTTCAATTCCCCACTGGGCCTTCTTGAGAGGGGAGGGACTTGATGACGTATGGGGTCCCTTCATCATCATCATCATCTGTAGTAGTCGTCGTAGCAACAGCAGTAGTTATGACAGGCAGATTGAGAGGGCCCGTTTTTAAATATGTAAACTAGAACTATTATAACCTGGTTAATACTGTTTGTGAGAGCCACCTAGGGAGCAGGAGCCTACCTCTGGAATAAATTCAATACATTGGCTCTCTCCTGTAAAGTTTGGACTAAAACCCGGAGTAGACTCACCACTCCAACAAAAGCAGAAGCACTGGGTTCTTCAGAGGAGCACCTTCATGGTCTCCAGACAATAGCTATACTTGATTAGTGAGTAGAGGGGTCTGGCCTGTACTAAGAGAAGTGGTAACTGCACCAGTGACTGTGGCCATGGCTAACAAAGCCATCCAACTCATGCAACAGTCTTCTGCATCCATACATGGGCTGGTGGTGGTGGTGGAAGTCAGTTTCTGAAGCAGAAAGCAGGCCCTGTGGGCAACCATAACACTCCCATCAGCATCTGGTATAATCCATCCTTTGCAAACTTTCTCCCACCGCTTTTGGTGTCATAGTCATGAATGCTACATTGCTTGGGAATGGACATAGTGCTCAGCATTGTCCTGGTACAAAGGGAAACAAAATAAATAAACCAAGAGTTCGGAGGAGGATAAAATGACGTTGGGGTAGTGAGGCAAGAGGTATCTCATCAGGGTGTTGGTGAAATTTCTGCTAAGGTTGGATTGGGACAGAATGGTTTCTCCTGACCTACATATCCGCTGTATTCCACCTACAGAGACACCATCAGATCCAATGAGTTTTTTTTTAACAAAGGACCTCTGTGTAATATGGTATCATCATCGCTCTTGTCTGCTTTCTCAACAACGTTTCTGGGCTGGACCACCTGAGTCATGATATAAGGCTTGACTTAGCAGATTCTGCCTCAGCTACTGACACCATCTGAAGTGAGGGCAAGCTGACATCTCACTCTTTTAAAAATGGACAAACCATTGGTAACCTTCTGTATTTAAGGCAAGACTGAAATACCTCTAATCTCCCTTCCCACCCCCCAAAACATAGCCAATATCTTCTTCAATTCTCCAATCCCCAACCCTCATACCAAAATGTGAGAAAATGCCAGAGCCAAATATTTTTTGGTGAATCTATACCAGTAGTGGTGAAGCTTCGGCACTCCAGATGTTTTGGACCACAACTCCCATAGTCCTTTGTCATTGGCAATCTAGACTTGGAATTCTGGGAGTTGTGGTCCAAAACTGCTGGAGTGCCAAAGGTTCACCATCACTGACAGTTTAATGCCATGGTTCTCAACTGATGGGTCCCCAGATGTTCCTGGACCGCAAGTCCCAGAAGCCTCCACCACTCGCTGTGCTGGAAGGGGTTTCTGGGAGTTGCAGTCCAGGAACATCTGGCGACCCACCAGTTGAGAATCACTGGTTTAATTGATACAGTCCGTCTCTATAGTACCTCCCCCCCCCAAGCCAATGAGAAATATTGTCAAATATTTGATTGGTTTATAAGTTGCTTTTCAATGTAACTAAAACAGCACTTGTTTCTGAACAGCCATTGGGTCTCTCGTGCAAGGAAAAAGTATTCACAGAAACGAGATGAGGTGAAATGAAGGCAACAAAAGCAAAATCAACAAGAGAAACCATTGCAAAATGTTGTGCCCTTGGGCATTTTATTTTGGGAGGCAAAACACAGAAGATCCTTCTTCAGGGGCTGAAAATTCCCTTTAGCATGTTAGATCTGGAGACCAAATCTGGCATTGCTGCCAGTTGCAAGAGATGAACAAGATTTTGAAAGGAACATGATTTATGGCAGAACTGACGGTCAGGTCCCATTTATTTCAATGGACTTGGTCTAGTCGACATTAAAATGCATGTGCCCACTCTCCCCAGATTGTAAACATGATCCTTCTGGTCCCTGCCCTTCTGCGCATCACTGGTAGGGACACCGCTAATCTGAACAGACACAGTTCCTTTTAAACCATCCTCCCCCCCAGCGACTTTTACTAGTTTCCATTGGCTAATTCTCCCCCCTTAAATGGAGACTGGAAAACACAACGTCCTGATGAAGGCAGACTTACCAAAGTCATGGCCATGATCAACGCACAGTTTGCGATTCGTAACTTCACCGGATGGTCAAACTCAGGAACGATCGTTGTTCGGGAGCAATCGTAATAAATTGCCCAGATAATGAGCAGGAGAAGACTAAGCACGAGCCCCCCTGCAGTCCAAGCCAAGAAAGTGGAAAGAAGCTCCATGAAGTTATGATGGAAGCAAAGGAGGCCACAGCTGCACTCTTGACAAGTTGGTTCCGCACGGGCATCTATTCTGCACACCCCAGCCTGTAGCTTTCTATAGTTCTCTCATTGAGACATCATAGGAGCGAGTAAAGTAAGTCCTTGCTCTTATGCAACAAGGAAAGTGACTATTAAATGGCTGGGAGTGGCTAGATGTGGTCCTGATCGTATTGCAATCTGTGATGTTGACACCAATAGGAATCTAGTCCGAGAGATGGAACTAACTTACTTACTAGCTTGCTTGCTTGCTTGCTTACTTACTTGTGCACTCATTATATTTCTATGCACCCTCGTCCTATAAGAAACCATTCCATCTCTCCATATGATGCCCTCACAGTAGCTTCACATCCACAGGACAGGAGATTCTAGTGGCAAGGCACACCCATTTCTTTGAGAACAACCCATAATTTCTCATGATCCATGTCAGGAAATATATCTGTGAAGGTTCTCAGCCATCCAGGTGAGTTTATATGGAAGTTGAGTCACGGCAACGGGATTTCTTTTCTTGAGAGATTGAAATGTTTAGATGAAGCAGTTTGGATAAGCAGTGAAATGTTTCAATCTCTCAAGAAAAGAAGTCCGGTTGCCTTGACTCAACTTCTAGACATGTAGCGAAAGGCTTTTCTGTAGCCTATAACGTTGACTGATCTCCCTCTGAAATTCTTTGGTGCAGTCCAGTTACAGTACCCAAAGGACATTTGCGATACGATCTCAAGTGCTTTCCCATTTTCAGAATTTACCTTGAACATCCACAATTTCTTGCTCCATATGAGGTGAAATATGTTTTTCCAACACCTTGAACATCAATTTGTTTGCATGGGATATGGGAGCAATGGTCCTACAGTGACACCTCTTTGCATGGTGACTGGAGTGTACACTGAATGTTCTCAGTCTTGTGGGCAGTTGCTTTGTTTTCCATATTTAATGGTATGTAGTTTGTGAGGATTTTGACAGATTTAGCCTCTGTGGCTTGAAGTAGTTCTGCTGGCATTCCATCTACCCTTGGTGATTTACTTCATCCAGGTTCTTTCAGAGCAGCTTCGACTTCATATTTTTAGAACAGCAGATTCTTCATCAGATGACCCAGTTCAATGGGGGGAAATCATTCTATATATGTCTGCCACCATGATATGCTGATAGTAATATTGGGGGGCTTTAATCAATGCTCTGAGAATCACCCGTATTTCATTTTTCAAAGGGCAATGGAGAAAGGGCAGGTCTCTCCAAGCCCTCCAAAAGCTGTCTTCTTCTTCTTCTTCTTCTTAGAAAAAGGTTAAATGAAACTCAGTCTCATCTCTCTTGAGTCTGACAACGATCCACGGAGCTACTGCAGAAGGACGGTCAAGCCAAAATGTAGTGGAGTTGTGATCCAGAACTAAAAGCGGACCATGTGTACAAGATCATAACGTGTGGAGTTTGGTTGGGTGGGTGGCTGGCTGGCGTTCTGTCCCTCCTCCTATCCGTGTACCCGTGCCAACCTATCTCTAGCTGAAACATCCTGGCAACACAGAAAACATCCATGATATCCTTTTGAAATCCTGCATAATGCAACTTGATTGATGTTGCAGATAAGCATCAGATCACAAGCTGTTCGTGTGCGTTAGCAGCAATCGAATGTGGGTGCTCGATGGGACAAGATAGATTGCTGAAGTATCCAAACTGCTGGCACGAGTATGTAACAACAACAGCACCACAATGGCCTGATTGTCATGTTTTCTAAGGGAAAGAGGGATGGGATCAGACGTGGGAAACCTGCATTTGAATCCCAGCTCAGCCATGAGAACTGGCTAGTGAAACCACTGCTTAAGTATCTCGCTTACTTTGAAAGCCCTATTAGGGCCATTATTACAAGTTGGTCCTGATGTATCATCCTCATCATTTTAGAATTTTAAAAAATCTAGGTTAAGCTTGATGTGTAGCTGTCATGGTGGTGGTTAGAGATGGGCACAAAATGAGCGATTTTTTGTTTTCGTTTTCATTTTTTCGTTTCGTTATACAACGAAAATGAAACAAATTTTTTTTAAAACAAAACGAAAACGAAAATGAAACGACCAAATTTTCCGTGTTTTTCGTTTTCGTTGCAGCAGATGCATTGAACTAAAAAGAATGCTTATGCTAACGAAACAGCAATTTTTCATTTTTGTTTTCGTTTTTTCGTTTTGTTACCTAATGAAATGAAAATGAATTTTTTTGCAAAAAACATTACGAAAAAGAAAACGAACCGAAACGGACCCCTAAACGACCAAACGACAAACGAAACACCATTTTTTTGAGTCGTGCCCATCTCTAGTGGTGGTTATTATAGACCAGCGGTGGTGCACCTTCAGCACTCCAGATGTTTTGGACTACAACTCCCAGAATTCCCGGGCTCTGCGGCCAGTGACAAAGGGCTGTGGGAGTCATTCTTTTTTCCACTGTATTGGTTGCCTTATGTACACTGCCAAGAGTAGCTATTCACTAGATCGGCAGTATAAAAGTCAAGTCAACCAACCAACCCATCCACCAACCCACCAACCAACCAATGAAATATTATTGTTCCGATTTCAACTTCTGTCCTGCCCCATTAGTGTGAACACCCTCTGGATGGTTCACCATCACAGCCATCAAGTCATCATATATATCGCAAGTCCCTAGGGAGGGTTATTGGGGGAAAATATTTCCCCGGCAATCACCACACCCAGGATTAACCAGAAGAACATTGTGAACTGCATTTGCAGCAAAGCACATTTTGGAATGCTATGGAGAGGTGCCTTACTAGAGGTGAGCTCTCCTTGTCTTTCCATGGTGGAGACACCAGAAGGTCAGATTCCACCATTGGCCATGGACATGTTTGCAATAGTATCCAACAATCATCTCTCTCTTTTGCTCGTGCCATTCCACGGGTGCCCCAGCACATTCGTGTTGAAAAGAGCAATCAAATTGTAGCAATCAGAAGATAACATTTACAGGGCATTGTTGAGTTTTCTCAGATTTTTAGGTCTCCGTGAGCATTTTGAAAATACAGCTCCAGGATAGAAGACTGCTCCATGCTGTATGAGGCAGAGCATTTTTTTAATGTAGTTCCAAACATTTTTTTCACTCCTTGGAAGCTCATTTCCATGAACTGGAACTTTTACATTCAGACAATGTTTGTATTTAACATGGTTGTTGTTATTTTATATTTATATGTTGCCACTAGGGATGGACTATTTATTTTGGAAACTATCAGTTCCGAAATGACATGCAGGAGCCCAGGTGGTGTTTGGAAACCTCTGAAACGCAATCAGCCAATCCCTTGCCTTGCTCTGCGCACAGGCGGGGCTAAACTCCAACAAGGAAGAAGCCTCCATCATCTTTCCTTTTCCCTGGTGGTGGCCAATCAGAAGCTGTGCAGGGAAATGCATCATCCCGCCTCCCTCTCTAATTGGCCAGTACCAGGGAGAAGGAACGATGACATTGGAGGCTTCTTCCTCATTGGAGTTTAGCCCCATGAGGGCACAAAGCAGGGGAAGGGATTGGCTGATTGCATTTTGGAGGCTTTTGAACACCAGCTGGGCTCACGCATGTCATTTCAGAACTGGTAGCTTCTGAAACGAATAGCCCATCCATAGCTGCCATTCTAACGATACACATTTTAAAAGGGAATGTCCCTCTTGTTTTCCAAAATAGCAAAGAGGGGGAACCAAGAATTCTTGAAGATGAAAAAAACCCACTTTGAAAACCCACTTTGTCACTCAACGAAACATCCAACAATTTTCACAATCTACACTAAGTACACTAAATTGCAATATCTCAGTCACTTAATGCACAGTAACAAATACCATCTGCTGCAGGTTATCCCTCAAGGAAAAAGAGATGGGGATCATGGCCCCAGGGCATAGAAGAACATTCTGGCTTAAGAATTTAAGACAGTGGTTTGCAGGGGGTACAGCATCTCTATGTAGAATAGCTTTGGGGGGGACAGATCATGCTATTGATTGCCGACGTTTTATGAGGACATGGCACTTGAAGAAGAAGTTCTGAACAGGAGAGGGAAATGGTGGCATTAAAAATCATAAAAATTGTGGTTTTGATTCTTAAAAAATGGGTGGTTTTTTACAATATTTTTGTGTTTTTTGTACAAACTTGTTGGTTTTGTACAAAGCTGCCAAACCAGACAAACGTGTAGTCCGACGAGTGATCTGGCACCGGAAACAGTGTGCCTCCTTCTACCTGTTTTCATTTGAATGTCACTAGAGGTACGGCATGTAGAGGACAAGCCAATCTCAAAGGAATCTGCATGTCACCTTGATGTGTGCAGGATTGTTTATGCATCACTCTTCTATCTTAGCTTGCAATCTCTTTCCAGAGATCAAAGCCAATGGAGAGAAAAAGAGCGACAACAGTTAAGGCTGTGATAGGGTTAGGGTTACAGAAAGGCCCGGACAGGAAAGAGCTACATGATCAGAAATATTGGTCGGAGACTCATGGGGCCATTAACACCAAGTTAACGTTTTGATTTGGGAGGAAGATGTCATGTCATGACACTGGAAATGTAACTTCACACAGGCTAGAACTGTTGCTGCGCCGCAATTGCGTTTGCAAGCTTCCATCTTCCTTGGAACATCCTGCAAGGTCCAAATGATTCTCAAAATTTACGTGCAACTGAATGAAATATATTTGGACGGAGACGGGAGAGGCATCTCGGGGACACTTGTGGGTCACCCCTTCGTGGTGTTGGGGGAGGTTGGCGATCTTGCCTGCTGAGGTTGTAGGTTTTTTGTTTGGTTGACTATGCCATTTTTTAAATGTCCCCCACACCAGTGCTCTGGCCCTAGCGAGAACGCTGGTGGTGGGACATTGAAAAAAGCCTCCAGCCCACCCACCCCTCACTTGATATTCAGAGCTCTGAAGATCCAGAGAGGGTTGGTGGGCTGGAGGCTTTTAAATCCCCTGCAGCACCAGCGCTCTCGCTCTTGCTGTGGGGGAATCATATTTCGTTTCTCTTTTTGTTTTGTAATGGATTTTTTTTAAAAAAATTGTTATTTACGAAACGAAATGAAACAAAACAGAATGAGAAGCGAAATGAAACAAAGCAGTATGTTTCCGTTTTTTGCCCATCCCTAACTGTTACAAAACAGCAGTTTTGGTGGGGTTTTTTTTGGCATTATCTCTTATCCACGGTTTTTGTTATCTATGGGAAGGTCTGGAACTGATCCCCAGCAGATATTGGGGGTCCTACTGTACAGTGGCACCTTGTATAAAGGAATTAATTCGTTCCAAATGAAATTATGTTAGGAATGCATTGCAAACAGATTAATCCCCAATCACGACCATTTTTATGTTGTACGGATTCACCCCATAGGCAATTCTGTTAAGCAAATTTCCCTACCTCCGGAATTTTTTATGTTGTGCAGAATTTATTATACAAACCGTTTGTTATACGAGGGTCCACTGTAATTGTTTTTTCAATATGATATTGTCATAGTGTTTTAATATCTGTTGTTTTATCTCTTGTTAGCTGTCTTTGGGTTCTCTATGGGGAGAACCAATCAATCCCTGCCCCACTGAATCAATGGACCTTGCATAGATGTAGAATAGATTCCTCAAACAGGGGTAGATGCAATGAGCTACTCTAGTGGGAAGTAGAGTCAGCAAAAGCTTCTATGCAAATCTGGTGCCTCTAGGTGCCTTGGGGGACCTTGTATAGTCCAACGAATCAACAAATCAAAGATGGCTAAAAATTCATCAATTCGTATTCATCGGGGGAGTATCAGTTCGTATGATGACAAATCAACAAGATGAAACACAGGATACTCCAGCTGCCCTAACGAGGTTGCAGGAAAGGAAGCACTCCTGAGACAAGAGAGGTGCTTATCAAATAATGCTGGGGAGGTTGTTTATACTTGAGGGATGCATACCTGAGCTTATCGCCAGGGAGGAGTTCGCACACCTGCATTTGCTCAGCATAATGTAGCCATGCAATACAGTGATGCCCAGCTGCAACGAGGCTGCTTCCTCCACTCCACGGGGGTTCGGACTTCTTACACTGACTCGTGACTCACCTTGTCTTCTGTTCCAGAACCAGGCAGGTTGAACCTGGAGAAAAGAAGACAGAGCGGAAATAGGAGAGAGCTTTTCCAATAGAGAAAGGCTGCCCTGGATCTGCACTTGGTCAACTCAGGATGCAGGGCAGGCAACCATGGGCTCAAGTTACAGGATGGGTGAAGACTGGATGGAAGCAGGAATCTTCCTAAGAGCCCCAAAAACAGTGATGGTGAACATTTTAGAGACCGAGCGTGCCCCAACTGCCATTCAAAGCCCACTAATTTTTCTCAAAATGCCAATGCAGCCATTTAACCTGAATCCAGGTGGCTGTGAGCTGCCTACATGCGATCTTGCCTGATTTCGGAAGCAAAGCAGGGTCGGACATAAGAACATAAGAACCTAAGAAGAGCCCTGCTGGATCAGGCCAAAGGCCCATCTAGTCCAGCTTCCTATATCTCACAGTGGCCCCACCAGATGCCTCTGGGAGTGCACGAGACTAGATCTCTGTCTCCTGATACCCCTCCCCTGCATCTGGCCCTTGAGGTACCCCAGTTTTAAGCTTGGAGATGATACATCTCCATCATGGCTTGTAACCCTGGTTGGTACTTGGATGGGCGACCACCAAGGGAATACCTGGTGCTTGTAGGCGCCTGGAGTAGGAACTGGAAAACCACTCCAGGATTCCTGCCAAGAAAACTCCATGTACATGGGGTCATGAAGAGTCAGTCACAACTGTAATGACACCACAGAGAGAGAGAGAAAGAAAGAGAGAGAGAGAGTTGCCTGTGCTCACAGAAATGGCTCCGAGTGCCACCTTTGGCACCCGTGCCATAGGTTGGCCAACACTGTCCTAGAGAGAAGACCGTGACCATGTGAGAATGACCACCACTCCCATCCTGTTGGGCATTGCAGAATTGATTTTTTCCAAAGTACAGAACGTTGAGTTTAGATTAGTTTGACCAGCTTTAGAATACACTTCCTGTTTTCCTGACCAGAGTGTCTGTGAGTCCACCCCCCTCTACTTCAATTGAAGACATGGGGTGCCTTTGAGAAAACAGACATTTCTCTTAGGATGATGGCTCCTATCTTGACACACTTCTCTTCACCTCCACTTCCTAGAACAACCAGCGCTAACCTCTTCCGTGTTTTGGCTGGGGCTGAAGTCTCACTTTCTCCCATGTCGGGAGGAAAAGGGAGAAGCAGTAGACAGATTCGCCCCCAGAGTGGTTAGGGAAACACAGCCCTGGAGCCTTGACGGTCCATTTAGGGAAGGAATTAAGATCCACCAGATGAGCTGGGAACTTGTTCAGCTGGGAAGGCAAGCCGTTCCAGTAGGCCGGTTGCCCTGCTTGGAGGCTCACCTTTTGGAAGGAGCATGTTGTAGTGTGGAAGGCTGAGAGGTTTCTCTTAATGCTGCACTGAACTTCTGATAAAACACTGTTGAAACTTCTGTGGATGCAAAGGATGAAAGTCCTTGACAAGATCAGTCTGTGTGCGCTTGCAGACATTCAGATCGTTGTGTCAAGAAATGCAGTTGGGTTGTCCCAACGGGGGAGATTTAATTTTTTTAAAATAAAACTTCAGGGATAAAAGCAGGCAACTCAGAGAGGAAGTTAACCATTTAGATTTTCTTAGGACCACTGATGCCACCTGCCCTTTTATGCTTGCCCAGCCAGGATGTGAAGGAACCATACGCCCTACCCAGGCAGAAAGAATCAGACATGGGACATAGAATCATAGAATCATAGAATCCTAGAGTTGGAAGAGACCTCAAGGGCCATCCAGTCCAACCCGCCTGCCATGCAGGAACCCCCATCACGGGACTCCCGACAGACGGCCATCCAGCCTCTACTTCAAAACCTCCAAAGAAGGCGACTCCACCACCCTCCTTTGGGGCAGCATCTTCCACTGCCGAACAGGTCTAACCATCATGAAATTTTTCCTAATGTTTAAATTGAATCTCTTTTCCTGTAGTTTGAGACCATTGCATGGAGTCCTATTCTCTGAAGCCTTGCAAACCAGTCCCTTCTTCAATGTGACATCCTTTCAAAGATTTAAGGACAGCTACCCTATCCCCTCTCAGTCTTATTTTTGTAAGGCTAAACATTCCCAGCTCCCTAAGCTGCTCCTCGTAAGACATTTCCTCCATCACGTCCAAATGTCCCTAATGAATGATGCTCTGGAGGGCCGATCCATTTCGCCAGGTAGGGAACCCACTCCCAACAAACTGGGCATTGCTTTAGAACCAAATGCCCTTTTGTGCCCCAGTCATGGAATGAAATGCCTTTTTGTTTCTCTGATGGTTTCTGAATTAGGCACCGGTGGCCACTAGATGGCTTCCTAGCATGGCAGATTGCAAGTAAGGTTGGTTTTTTAAATATATATATATTAGAGATGGGCACGAAATGAGCAATTTTTCGTTTTCGTTTTGGTTTTTTCATTTCATTACGTAATGAAATGAAAAACGAATTTTGTCTCAAAATGAAACGAAACGAACCGAAACAGAAATTTTGTCGTGCGTTTCGTTTTCGTTGCGGCAAATACATTGAACTGTAATGAATGCTAACGGAACAGCAATTTTTCGTTTTCGTTTTCGTTTTTTCATTTCGTTACGTAATGAAACGAAAACGAATTTTTTGCAAAAAATTCATGAAAAACGAAAACGAACCGATAAAGCCTGACTATAGAAAATATGGCATCCTTCTCCTCCTCATGCTTTCCCCAGGGTACCTTTAAATCATCTTCCTCATATATATTTTGCTTTGAAAACACAGCTGTGCAAGCAGGTTGAGTTTGTGATCTGTGGCCCAGCTGGGACAGACTTGCCATGACCCTGACGAGGGCTTTCAAGGCAGGCAATTAATTTAAGGAGCGATTTTACCAGTTTTGCAACCCCAACACCACTTCCTTGGCTAGGCTGCCCCAAAGGAGGGTGGTGGAGTCTCCTTTGGAGGTTTTTCAGCGGAGGTTGGATGGCCATCTGTCGGGGGTACTTTGATGGGGGTTCCTGCATGGCAGGGGGTTGGACTAGATGACCCTGGAGGTCTCTTCCAACTCTATGATTCTAGGATACTATGATTCAAGCACAGGCCTCCAGGGTCCATCGTTTGGCATCTACTTATCTGTTCGTAACTTAAATTACGCCTTAAATGCTCTGGGCTGTATATTGCCCCTCATTATTGTAAAGCTACCTTGGGTCCTTTTCCAAGGAGAAAGGTGGGGTAAAAATATTCTAAATAAATAAATAAATCCCAGCTGGCCATCCTGCAAATATGGTTAGAGCTCCCCCCCCCGTCTCTGTCTGTGTCTGTTGCCATATCTTGTCGAGTTGCTTCCAACATCTAGCGAGCCTATGAATCAGCCATCTGCCCGATGGCCATTCCTCAACCATGCTGTTCCACTCTTGTAAACTCAGACTGGTAGCTTCCTTGACGGAGTCTGTTCATCGCATCATATGTGCTCCTAGACTTTGGAACTCCCTCCCACTGGAGACCAGACTGGCCCTGTTTTACTGACCATCTGCAAACAGGTAAATACCATCCTCTTCAGTCAACCTTCCCTTGAAATGACTGATTGTCCAAAGGGACTCTTTAGAAAGGAATTATTTTAGTCTGTGGTTTTTATTTGTATAAAACAGACTGAGGAAGCTGTTTGGATGAGTAACATAACATTTCAAACTCTCAAGAAAAAGAAGCCCGGTTGCCATGACTCATCTTTCCAGATTGTATTTTTAATATTGCAAAAGCAAAAAAAGCAAAGTGTTCTGCTTATATACCGCCCCATACTACTTTAAGTAGTCTCTGGGCGGTTTACAAATTTAATTACAGTGTGCAGGCTACACATTGCCCCCCCCCCAGCAAGCTGGGTACTCATTTTACCGACCTCAGAAGGATGGAAGGCTGAGTAAACCTTGAGCCTGCTCCCTGGGATTGAACCCCAGGTCATGAGCACTGTTTTACCTGCAGTACGGGCATTTAACCACTGCGCCACGAGGCTCCTGAATATTGCTCCTTTTTAATGCATGTTTAATATAATGTCTAATACTTTTAAACACAAAGCTCAGCGTTCAGCTTTGTTTTGTTGTTGTTGAATACTGCAAGTATGCCTCGCTGCCATTAGGAGAGAGGCAGCATAATAAATATTTTTGATAGAGATGATTATTTAATATACTCTATAGTTTATAAGCTGTCATTGTAGATAAAATGACAGTACTCTATTCCTTCATTAATCCAGTTATATGCCCCTTAATTCACCTCTCCCCCTTCACGGAACTGTGGCACAAAGCACTACACTATTTCCCCCAAGCCTGTGTAGTAAGATAAACAGGCCATAAATTACTGGTCAGTACTTATCTGTGGGAAGGTCACCAGTAGAATGGGGCCCCTACGTGAGATAACCAGACATCTGTGCATCGATTCATCGATACGGGGCTGTCAAAGCGCTTTCGGGGAAAGCAGCGAAGCGTTCCGGGAACTGCATGACAGGGGGCGCTGAAGAATAAGATTAATAGTGTCCGGTGTGTGTTTCCCTCGATAAGTGGGTGTTAACAATGCGCTAACTATGTATTTTTTGAATTTTTCTTTGTTCTTTGTGGGTGACGTACGGGGCCCAGATGTATCCTTGTTTTTTCCTGATAAAGAAGGGGTGTTGGCGAATGTATCCTATAAAGACTGTAAAAGTTTTCATGTTCTTTGCCCCAGTTTTCCGACTGCAAAATTCGGCTGGGCGCCTTGCTGCAGCAAATTAAAGTTTTTCTCCATTTCTTTGAACCTTGGCGTGATCTTTCAACTCTCGGCTCCCGTAATAGCGGCAAAGGTAATCCGGGGTGAGGCTTTCATTTTAAATTAACAGAAATAAATAAAATGTGTGTCATGGAAGGTGTCTCACTGGACTGTCACTAGTTGGCATGTGCAGGCATGTGCAGAGCGGTGCTCTCTCCTAGGGAAAATCTGGGATCCGCACAGTTTTATGGTCACAATGGTAGAAGCCAAGACCAGTTGGCCAAGGCTAGTAACAGATTCTGCGAGTGTGCATGGAAAAATCACACACACACACACACACACACACACACACACACACACACACACACACACACACACACACAAAGAGAGAGAGAGCAATCTTGGGACATCAGTAGCAAGAGAGGCCCTTTGGGCCTTTTCACACGACCCCTAAGATCCGCTGGCCACTTAAATTCGGACCAGAGATCTTAGGGGTTTGTCGCTGTTCCTGCGTTCTCACCCCCTCCGTACTCCTGGCTGCTGGCTGCGTGAGGGGAGGGAGAAAAAAAGGAAGAAAGGAATGCTGCTCACCTCCATTCTGCCATCCCCACACTGCATTCAGATCTCTTAAAGGGGTGGGGGGCAAAAAAAGAACAAACAGAAGCAAGGAGAGCCGGGCAGTCACTACGTTATATCCGCATCATTTTCACCTCCAGAGAGCAGGTACCTGAAACGTGCACTGGGACGTTCTTAGGTGGGCGTGGTCGCACTTAATTATCTGTAAACTCCAGAGCTGGTGGGGAAACAATTTTAAGCTCCGGAGCTGGGAGCCATTTGCGGCGGAGTTTAGGGGTCGTGTGAAAAGGCCCAAAGAGAGAGAGAGAGAGAGAGATGCATCAGTGTTTGGAAAGGAAGCAGCCCACCTCAGGAATGGTTTACAACAGGAGTGTCCAAACTTTTTGCAAGGAGGGCCAGATTTGGTGAGGTGAAAATGTGTGGGGGCCGACCATTCAGCTGCATTTGGCCCCTGCGATGCACTTTTCACAAGCCTCTAGGACAGTGATGGCGAACCTATGGCACGGGTGCCAAAGGTGGCACTTGGAGCCCTTTCTGTGGGCACCCGACATGGCCACTTCATAGCCACCTGTGTCCAGGTTAAATTGCTGTCTTGGCACTTTGCAAAAAAAAAAAAGTGGGTTTTGAATTGCAGTTTGGGCACTTGGTCTCTAAAAGGTTTGCCATCACTGCTCTAGGACATGCAAGGAGGCAGGGAGGACGCTGCAACAATGGAGCCAGGGCAGGTAGACTGGGCAGGTGGCTGGGGTGGGGGTGGGGGGCAGACGGAGGCAGGGAGGGCAGGCAAACCATAAAAGTGCAAGCTGACATCTCCATCCAGTATGGGGAGGGGCCAGCTGTCGGGGATGTATGACGGGCTGAGCAGGCAGGGAGAAGAGGCTGTGGGCCGCTCAAAATTTGAAAACGGGCCGCATTTGGCCCGCGGGCCTGACTTTGGACCTGGTTTACAAGATGCAGAATACCACCGGGCATTGCAATGAAAAGAAGGGTGTGCAAATCAACAGCGAAGCTTGCCTCTTCATTGTACTGGACCCAACTGTCCAGATGTGGAACCCATGGAGAGACCTAAGAAGAGTAAAGAAGGAAGGGTTTTGCAGGAATCCCCAACGGCCAAGATTAGCTGAAGGTGGCGGAAAGGAGGAGGAGACCTGCCCAGAGCCGTCAAACAAAGAGCCGATGGCAACATTGGCTCCCCTTCTCCCAAGGGAGCCTTTGGAGATGGAGCAACCAGTATCGTAACCCCCACCCCACGGGAGGGAGAAGGAGATTATGGGACCGAACGGCCCCTTTCGCTCCGGATGATCACGGCTCGAGGAATGAAAAGCCCATTCATGAGGCCGCCGAGTGGGGTAAATCCTGCCACAGGGTTCCCTTTGTGTCTCTCCCCACCTCACACTCTGACACCCTCTCGCTTGGCCTTGGAAGGCCCAAGGACGGCAGCTCCAAAGCAAAGCTCTTTCTTTGGAGGGGAAGCTAAGACCTGAGTAGCAGTGCCTGGATAAATCTCCGCACTAGAGCCCCTTCAAAGAGTGTACTGGTGGTGGTGTGATTTCTTAATCCTGCCCCCTCAGCCTCCTCCTGAATTTATCTGTCCTAAAAAGAGGGGTGAGGCAGAAAAATAGCCCTTTCTACTCCTGGATGCCTCAGTGAAGATGTTGCATTTAACACCTTGCCAAACCCCTACGTGTTGTTACTCTGCGGAACTCCTTGCCACTGGATGTGGTGGTGGGGTATGGCCTCGATGCCTTTAAAAGAGGATTGGACTTGATTTCTGGGGGGAAACTCCATCGCAGGGTACAAGCCAGTATGGGGAGATGTGTTCTCCCCAGGATTTAAAAGGGGGTAAAGCCAAAAACCAGACACATGGATTGGAACCAGGAGACAGGGATCTTGTTGTTTCATCTGCTCCCCAGTGGGGCCACTAGGAGATTAAAAAAAACTGGACTAGATGGTCCCTTGGCTTGATCCAGCAGGGTACTTCTGATGTGCTTATGTACACTTTTTTCTGCTTAAACCAAAACCAGCAGGGTTAGAGCTATATGGCAGTGGAATAATATGCTGCCCCAAAAGGGGGGGAGGGAGTCTCCTTCTTTAGAGGTTTTCAAGCAAAGGCTGGATGGCCGCCTGTCGGGAGTCCTGTGATGTGGTTCCGGCATGGCAGGGGGTTGGAATGGATGGCCCTTGAGGTCTCTTCCAACTCTCTGGTTCTATGATTCTATGATTCAAGCCACCTCCTATTTTCTCAAGAGGGGGACAATGGGATCTATCAGGTACTAAATGATATCACAGACACACACAGAGACACACACAGACACACAGACACACAGACACACACACCCTTCGGATTCTGTCTTAACTGAAGGGGTGATGACTGGCAGAACACCCTGGAGAAATGCAAAAGAAAACAACATGGGTGGATCTTTCAGTAATGTTCTAGGTGCCATTCTGTTTTTCATGGTGGTGGTGGTCCAACTTCCCGACTTGTCAGAACAGTATGCCGATGGAACCCGCAGCCTCAGGAGGTGGCGGAGCGCTTCAGCGCTGCAAAAGCCTTCGAGAGACAACTGGACAACCCTCTGTCTGATCTGCTCTGACTTGGATTCCTGTCTTGACCAGGGATTTGGACTCAATGGCTTTTGAGATGCCCCCCTTCCAATTCCATTAGTCTCTGATCCGATGTTTCGTTCTATGCCCCGCTCTGCCTTCTCAGTAGAAAGGCTAGCCAATAAATAAATAAATACAAAGAGTTGTGTCCATGACCTCCATGCCACCAGGAGGAGCAAATATTTACTCATCCCAGATTTGTGGCAGTCAAAGGGGAATGCCCCTGCCCCCATGTCCCGTGGCAGTCTATCTTTGGGGGTGCAGTTATACAAGACAGGAGTTGTCTGCAGGGTTTACATCTCACCTCCTTGAAGTCAGCCTTGGGAACCAATGAGGTCAAACTCGGGAACTTTGGGGGGGTGTCCTATTATTTTATTCATTCATTTATTTTAGAATATTTTTACCCCGCCTTTCTCCTTGGAAAAGAACCCAAGGTAGCTTACAGTAATCAGGGATAATATACAGTCCAGTACAATTAAGACATATTCAAGTATTTGAGAACAAGGCATTGAAGGACATCTTACAGCATTAATAGACAACATTACATTAAAGTAAGCATGTCCAAACTTTGGCCCTCCAGATGTTCTGGACCGCAACTCCCACAGTCCTTTGCCATTGGCAATCTAAGCTTAGAATTCTGAGAGTTGTGGTCCAAAAATCAGGAGGGCCAAAAGTTTGGACATGCCTGCAAAGTTACACAGTAGAGATGGGCACGACTTAGGGGTATTCCTGTTTCCGTTTCCGTTACTCGTATCCGTTACTCTACGGAAACGGTAACGGGAATTACTCTGCCAGAATTCGAGCTCGAACCGATGAACGAACAATTTTGGTCTGATTTGTCGTGCTCGTTACTTGCACGCGGCGATTGCGCAATGCCAAGCGGCACAGAAAAAAAGTTTTTAAAAGTTAAAAAAAAAACCGATTCCCGGTCCAAAATGGCGACCGCAATATTTTTTTTGAAATCCTTGCCCAAAACCCCACCAAAGCACCACAGAAACATGCGAAAGTTACGTATTTTAAATGCTTGATTTTTTACAGTAGCAGCAGTGGGTTTGTCTTGCCAAAATACGTCTCCGTTGATTTTATTTTATTTTTTTCTTAATTTATTTTTTTACACCTGCGCAACGATGGGCTGGCCATGGGACGGGACCATGCAAATTTTCGGAGCCATTCCACCAATCGCATGGACAGGTTTTGACTGACACTTCTGGATGTGCCAGAGGGCATAAAAAGCCGAGGCAGTTCCAGTCCGTCACAGTCTGGGCTTGGATCTTGTGGAGGGTGGTCAGGGCTGGATTGCTGCGCTCAGTCTAATTTTGATTTCGCGGTCTCGGTCTCGGTCTCGCTAGGCAGGGAGGGAATTGAATTGATTTTAATTCGCAAAACATAATAATTTCTTTTATTCCCTGTGGGGAATAGCAACACAGTGTTTATTCTTTTTTGTTTTCTGCATTTTTGAGGAAGAGTTCCGTTTTTTATTTGCTTTTATATTTGCTTTAAGGTGGAGGGAAGATTTGAGTGGGAGTGGTAGGGGAGGGGAGGTGCTGCGGATTTATTTTGAAAATATATTATTTTACACTACCATACCATTTCTTTTGTATCCCAATTTCCCACCAAGTTCATTTACTTGGCCAAGGTCCTTTTACCCTGCGCCTACAGCTTTTTTGCTGCTGTTGCGATTGGGGTTTTGGAAGGGAATCCAGCAACCCTATCCTACCCTAGTAGCAGCTTATAGTTTTATTCCATGTATTTTCTATTCTACAGTTTATTAGCAAGTGGCAAGCAACAGCCAAGGTCCAGTACTAGTGCTTAGAAGTGGAGGTTGGAGGGTGTGGATTAAATTATTTTAAAAATATTATACAGAGTACAGACTGAGTAGGCAGAGTCTCCCTCGCCAACCAGTGCACTCAAATTTCTCAAACACATTTGTTGGCAACAAGGCTAGGGCACCTTCCTCTGTAAAACATTTTACAATTTCATTTTACTTAACACTTATAGATATTCTTTCACTTGTCCAACACCTCATTCATTTTTCTGCAGTCAGGCACTCAAACAAACATTTGTTGAAGGGCAGGCACCCATCCACCTCTATAGAACTTTTTCTTCAATTACATCTTTGAAGAAGTTACATTCATCTTAGTTACTGTGCATTATTTGTGAAAGTTGGGTGCTGCCAGATTTTGCAAACCCCTTGCTTCTATTAGCTTGGTTTTTGTGCAGTTGTAACTTACATTTGTGAAGAAGTTAAGTTAGAGTTCTCCTAACCTAATTATACTTGCCCTGTGCATTGTGAAACTTGTTTGCCAGGATTGGCAAACCCCTTGCTTCTACTAGCTTGGTTTTTGTGTTGTTTTTGTGAGTCAACCTCACTCATTTACTCGCCAGTTTGCCACCAGTCTACATACACAATTACATTTTTGAAGAAGTTACATTTCTCTTTATTACACTTGCCCTGTGCTGTGCATTGAGAAACTTGTTTGCCAGGATTGGCAAACCCCTTGCTCCTATTTCCTTGTTTGTTGTGCTGCTGTTGTGAGTCCATCTCACTCATTTACTTACAGTCTACATACACAATCCAATTACAACTGTGAAGAAGTTACAGTTCTCCTAATTACACTTGCCCTGTGCAGGGCATTGAGAGACTTGTTTGCCAGGATTGGCAAACCCCTTGCTCCTATTACCTTGTTTGTTGAGCTGCTGTTGTGAGTCCATCTCACTCATTTACTTACAGTCTACATACACAATCCAATTACAACTGTGATGAAGTTACAGTTCTCTTTGTTACACTTGCCCTGTGTAGGGCATAGAGAGACTTGGGTGCCAGGATTGGCATACCCCTTGCTCCTATTACCTTGTTTGTTGAGCTGCTGTTGTGAGTCCATCTCACTCATTTACTTACAGTCTACATACACAATCCAATTACAACGGTGAAGAAGTTACAGTTCTCCTAATTACAGTTGCCCTGTGCAGGGCATAGAGAGACTTGGGTGCCAGGATTGGCAAACCCCTTGCTCCTATTACCTTGTTTGTTGAGCTGCTGTTGTGAGTCCATCTCACTCATTTACTTACAGTCTACATACACAATCCAATTACAACGGTGAAGAAGTTACAGTTCTCCTAATTACAGTTGCCCTGTGCAGGGCATAGAGAGACTTGGGTGCCAGGATTGGCAAACCCCTTGCTCCTATTACCTTGTTTGTTGTGCTGCTGTTATGTGAGTCCATCTCACTCATTTACTTGCCACCACAGTCTACATACACAATCCAATTACAACTGTGAAGAAGTTACAGTTCTCTTTGTTACACTTGCCCTGTGCAGGGCATTGAGAGACTTGGGTGCCAAGATTGGCAAACCCCTTGCTCCTATTACCTTGTTTGTTGTGCTGCTGTTGTGAGTCCATCTCACTCATTTACTTGCCACCACAGGCTACATACACAATCCAATTACAACTGTGAAGAAGTTACAGTTCTCCTAGTTACACTTGCCCTGTGTAGGGGATAGAGAGACTTGGGTGCCAGGATTGGCAAACCCCTTGCTCCTATTACCTTGTTTTGTTGTGTTGCTGTTGTGAGTCCATCTCACTCATTTACTTGCCACCACAGTCTACATACACAATCCAATTACAACTGTGAAGAAGTTACAGTTCTCTTTGTTACACTTGCCCTGTGCTGTGCATTGAGAAACTTGTTTGCCAGGATTGGCAAACCCCTTGCTCCTATTTCCTTGTTTGTTGTGCTGCTGTAACTTGTGAGTCCATCTCACTCATTTACTTGCCACCACAATCTACATACACAATTCAATTACAACTGTGAAGAAGTTACAGTTCTCCTAATTACACTTGCCCTGTGCAGGGCATTGAGAGACTTGTTTGCCATGATTGGCAAACCCCTAGCTCCTATTACCTTGTTTGTTGTGTTGCTGTTGTGTGAGTCCATCTCACTCATTTACTTGCACAGTTCCTTGGTGCTTTTCTTTACTATCACATTATACATTCCCTGGCCTGAGCCACAAGAAGTGAGAAAAATGAGGAGGGGTCGCACAGCTAGAGGGCAGGGGAGGGGGACCCCTACTAAGATAAATAGGGGCATGTTTCTGAGGGAAGGGACAGGAAGTAGTGCAGAAAGTGATACTGGTGCAACTCCCTCCCCGAGTAGCAGTGCCAGTGGCACAAGCAGCACTGTGCCATCGTCTGTCACCGAGGGAAGCATGGATGAGGCGTACCAAATCCCATCTCCGTTACCTGACAGCCCCACCCTTGATCAGCAAGAAGACAAGGGCTCTGATTCTGAAATGGCATCAGAATCAGAATCGGGCTCCTTGTATCTAAACATGCCAGATTCTGAAGACCTGTTGGCAGGGACAGACTTAAGGCAGGCTCCAGGCAGTGACAGAAGGAGCAGCCCTCTTTCCACCCAGAGTACCACCAGTGAGAGCAGTAGTACTAGTCTACTTTCCCGGCAGGGCAGAGGCCACACCAGCACCACAGCAGCGGCAGCGGCAGGCAATAACAGAGGGGGCGTTACTTTCTGTAAGCCACGAGGGTGTCTCTGGGAGCATTTTGAGAACAGCCCCCAAGATGCAAGGATGGCGGTGTGCAAGATATGCGGGGTGGTCTTGCGCAGGGGGAATGACCCCAAACACCTTTCCTCAAGTGGGTTGCGCAGCCATCTGATGTGGAAGCACCCTGGGACTCTGCCTGGAACCCTGTCAGGCCCTTGCTCTTCAGGGAGGAAGAGAGGGGAAGAAGGGTTAGAGAAAGAAAAACACAGCTCCGCTAGTGAGAGTGGGAAGAGGCAGGCCACTCTGCAGGAAGTGGGGCTGTTGGGTGGGACTTTTGTCAGCCCACGAAATAGGGCCAAAGCACAGGAGACCACCACTCGAGTGGTGGGTGAAATGGTGGCCATGAACGGGTTGCCCCTCTCCTTTGTGGAGTCATCAGGCTTCAGGCACCTGATGAAGCACGTGGCACCATGGTACGAGACTCCATCCCGGCGTACCTTCAGCAGGTGGGTGATTCCCTCCCTTTATGAATCTGTCAGGGACAGGATCCGGGCCCTGCTGCAGGCGGCCAGAGGGAGGAAGATCCACTTCACTTCCAACCTCTGGACCGGTGGGCACCACGGATACCTCTCACTGACGGCTCATTGGTGGCAACCCAAGGAGGTCCTGGAGCCCCGGTCAGCCCATGAGCAGCTGCAGGGGGAGGCACAAGGCAGCACCCCAAGAGGGTATAGGGTGGTGCTTCTCCAGGCACAAAGCATGGAGGACAACGCCACAGGGATCAACATTGCTGACGTTCTCAAGACAGCAATGCGAGAGTGGGGATTGGGGACAGAGGGACAGGTCAATCGTGGAGTGATGGTTACAGACGCGGGCTGTAACATGACCAACGCGGTTCTTGGGGCAGGGTTCCAGGGCATCATGTGTGCAGCACACAAACTGCATCTAGTGGTGGGCGATGCCATTGGCCTGGGTGCACCAAAGGACTCCTGGAGTGAGGGGACCAGGGAGACCAGGGCCTTGCTGGACAAGTGTCGGAAGATCATGGGGCACTTCGCTCGCAGTGTCAAGGCAGCCAGGATGATGCGTGAGAGGCAGGCGGAGATGGGCCGACCAGAGCACGTCCTGATCCAGGACGTGACCACCCGGTGGAACTCCACCCACGAAATGGTCAAGCGTCTGGTGGAGCAGAAGGAAGTGGTGGAATACATCATGTCAACCACCCCAGTCCTGCATGAGGGGAGGGAATTGGACCTTGGTGCTACCGAGTGGCTCACCCTCTCCCAGATGTCGGGTATCCTGCAGCCTTTTGAGGAGACCACCCACGTCCTCAGCAGCTACAACGCCAGCCTGGGCCACGTTCTCCCCCTGGTCAATGCCCTTCGCCAACGCCTAGAGACCAGTATCCAGGAAGAAGGCAATCTTCTCCCTAAGAGCAGGGCATTGGCAGACAGGCTGTCGACCGGCGTGGATACCCGCCTTGGCCCACTAAGAAGGGAAAAGGTGTACCAGATGGCCTGCCTGTGCAACCCTCGCGTCAAGGGTTCCCTGGCGGCCAGCACTGCCGAACTGAAATCCTGGAAGACGGAGCTATGCCGTCAAGTCAGGGCTCTCTCCGATGAGGGCCAGGCGTTTCAGAGGGCGCACGGAAGCCAGAGCGATGCTGAGGAGGAGTCCTCGCAAGGATCCACATCCCTCTGTACTCCAGGAGCGTTCACCCAGAGACCAGGTTCCGTTCCAGCAGCCAACTACCTGGCCTCTGCCCTAGCCATGGCAGTTTCCTCCCTAGTGGAGGCAAGGGAGGAAGAAGTAGCAGACCCCGCTCAGACCATGGTGAAGGAGTACATGGCCGAGCCCCTCCAACCCCTCAGCTCGGACCCACTGCACTACTGGGCCAGAAAGGCAGACCTCTGGCCCACTCTTTCAACTCTGGCGTTGGACCTCTTGTCTATCCCACCCACCAGTGTCCAGAGTGAGCATGTCTTCTCCCACATGGGAGATGTCCTGAGGCCGCGCCGCTGTCGCCTGGACCCGGAGACAGTGGAAAGGTTGACTTTCATCCGTTTCAACATTTCCACCTTGGGATTACCCCAACACTCCAAGAACTAAGTTGCTGCCTGTAACCTAACCTCCTGCCTGCAATCCTCCATGCCCGCCTGCAAGCCTGCCTGCCTCCCCTTGGCCCTACGAGCCTGCCTGCCTGCCTGCCTGGCCCTGTGACTACCTGCCGACTCCAGTGCCTAATGCCTGCAAAACTGCCTGCTTGACTGCCTGCCTGCCTGCCTGCCTACTTGTATTCTCTCTCACACACAATTGAAGGGTACTATTAGTGGCCCAATTTTTCTAGCCCTGGCCTGTCTCCAAACCAGGCAGGGCCACTCAAAGTGTCATTGGAAAGGGTCTGTCTGTATTGGCCCAATGTTTCCCCTTTTGCCATGGCTGGTCTGAGAGAGACCCTAATACCTGCCTTCCTTGGTGCTTCACACCGTTCCCTGCGGTTTAGGCGCCAATCTGCTAACAAAGTGGTGAGGAAGCACTTTACAACAACCTACCTCAAAGACTGAGTATCAGGGGGCAAGCTCCCCTCCTTATAGCCTTAAAGAAATAGACCTACCCAGTTCTCCTGCTTCCACTCTGTCTCCTTGGTTGCCAAAACCCGGTCTCCTGGGGTGGCGGTAGAAACTCTGCCTGCCAAGGCGGAAACAATCCTCCCTACTGGCACTTTGGCTTAGTGCCTTCCCAATCCCTAGCCTTGGAGGATGGTATCCTCTAAGCATGCGCCTAGGCTACACACACATACCTGTAAACCAGACTAGATGCTTCCCTGCCTGCCCGGCCCTCTGCCAACCTGCCTGCCGGTCAGACTCCACCAGTCCCGGCTTTGAGCATGCCTTCAAGTTGCTTCTCATTCAACCTCCTCCAGTCTGCCCTTCTGGCCTCCCAGTCCCATACTTTGTCGTCTGGGCTGGGCTGTGAACCACTAAGAAGGGCTGTGGAAAGGGAAAGACAGGAGCTCCGCTTCTAGTGGGAAGAGGCAGGCCTCTCTGCAGGAAGTGTTGCCGCTGTGTGGGAGTTTTGTCCGCTTCCGCTACCGCTAATTTTCACTCTGAGCTGCAATGCACTGTGAAGAGAGGGACAAGGAAGCCTCCAGGCTTGGTGTTTGGTGGATACTCTGACGCACACTGACTGTGTGAGTCTGTAATTCACACAGACCTAGCTCTGTCTCCTCCGCCACTCTTTCCACTGGGCTGCCAGCTGTGGCTCACAAAGAAGGGAAACGTCCTTGTTGTGTGTGCGTACTCCTGTCCGAAAGTCCCCTGTGTGGATCTTGGTGCTGTGCTGTGTGACTCATTGTGCGCACACTCAGTGCTTAAACATTTTATAATCATTTCTGCCCTACCCCCGGAACAAAGGCTGCCGGACAAGAAAAGTTACTGGTTGCAAATCTAGGTTGTGATTGATGATGATGATTGAGTTATGGGAACACTCTTCAGGAACAGCTGGTGGTGGGCTTAGGGTTAGGGTTAAGGGGGATGTTTAGGCCTCCGCTACTCTGTCCTCTGGGCTGCACCACACTGTGTCTCACTAAGAAGGGCTGGAGTGGAATGAACTTGCGCGTACCACAGTTCTGCACAATAATCGTTTGTTTCTTAGAAATAGAAGAGCCTTTCAGGAGGAAGTTCCAGGCTTGGCTCTTGGAGTTGTGGAACTGCTGTGATTCACTACGAAGGGCATGGAGATGGAATGCCGGCATGGCAGTTAGGAGCAGTCTACCAGCACACAGCTGGGAAAGAAAGTCAGAAAGCTTGGCTTGCTGTCCTTTTGGAAGCCTGTGTGGTCAAAGACTCAGACTCACTCTAGCTCTGTGTCTTCTCCCTGCCTGCCTGTCAGGCTTCCCCCACTTCCGGCTTAGAGGAGGCCTTCCAGCCGCTTCTCCTTCACCCTAACATCATGGTCCAGTTAGTGCTTCAAGTTCAGCCCTGTCACCACTGCCCTCAACTTGCCCATGCAGCAACCACGGCTGCACCCGCCTCTTGGCGGAAAACCACTTGAAGACCAACTGTAACAGTGCATTCACTCATCAACTATTTAGTTTAGAAGAACTGGTGGACTCTGTCATCCCACATTGGGGGGGGTTCTTCACGCAGTCTAGGTTGGGAAATCCCTTGGCTGAGGGAGGGGCGATTCAGTGGTTCTCCTTCAACCCCCTCTAGTCTGGCCTTCTGGCCTCCCCTACCCTTCACTCTGGGTTGCACACACTGTGCCTCACAGAGGGCATTGTGCATGTGTGCTAGAAAACAGCTGTGGGGTGGGCCCGTGATTAGGCAGAACTCATGCGAAAGCACCCTTGGACTCTGCCTGGGACAGTGACAGGACTCTGCAGGAAGGAGTGCCGCAGTGTGGGAGTGTTGTCAGCCTCCGGACCGCCAATTAGTCTTCAGTGGGCTGCCATTGCCATACACTGTGGCTCACAAAGAAGGACAACTTACTGCCGTGCTGGTGGCCCTCTGTCACCATTACAAATAGGACAGTTTATCAGAAAGTTCAAGGCTTGGCTCTTAGAGTTGTGGGGAATGTGATTCACTACGAAGGGCATGCCACTGGGATGCAATGCACTGACTGTGGCTCTCTGTGAAGGGAGGGAGCAAGGAAGCCTCCAGGCTTGGTTCTTTGTGGGTACTCTGACTCACACAGACAGTGAGCCTGTGGTTCTCAGGCCTACTGTCTTCCGTGGACTGCAAAGCTATGTCACTCACTGAGAAGGGAACATGGCTGTGCTGGCCTGCTAGGAGTTTACCGGGAAAGCAGCACAGCTATGTAGCAAGACCCTCTGGCTTGCAGTCCTTTTTTCAGAGTGGTCTCAGGCCTCAGAGTCAGACACCATGTGGACTCTGCTTTTCCACTGGGCTGCCAACTGTGGCTCACTAAGAAGGGAAGCCTGTGTAGGCGTACATAACAGATTGTCGGAAAGGTGCAGCCTGGCCCTTGTTGGTGGATGGATACTTGGAGTCACTGACTGTGAGTCTGTGAGGGAAGGGCGACTGTGTTCCATTTGCTGCAACCCACTGTGGCTCATGAAGAAGGGCATTTTCCTGGCGTCCTCCTCAGGCCATTCAGCTACGCTGGGGAGCTGGAGCTTCCTGGCAATGATCCTCCCCTATGGAGGCCCTGTGGCCTCAGACTCAGGCTATGTGGCCTCCTCCAGCCACTCTTTCCTCTTGGATGCAAAACACTGTGGCTCACTAAGAAGGGAAGAGTAGTTGTGTGCAGCACGCACTCCAGTAGTTTCTCGGACAGTTCCAGGCTTGGTTCTTGGAGTTGTGTTGGAGCTGGGATTCACTACGAAGGGCATGGTAGTAGTTTGCGGGGAGTTTCTAATTCACACAGACCTAGCTCTGTCTCCTCCGCCACTCTTTCCACTGGGCTGCCAGCTGTGGCTCATAAAGAAGGGAAAAATGTACCAGTTGCGTGGTGGTGGCACCACCATTTATAAATAGAACAGTTTTCCGAAAGTTCCAGGCTTGGCTGTTGGAGTTGTAGGAGCTGGGATTCACAACGAAGGCCATGGTCATGGATTGCTGGCCCAGCATTCAATTACTCCAGCTTGTGGCCTCCACCACTCTTTCCTCTGGGATGCAAGACACTGTGGCTCACTAAGAAGGGAAGAGTAGTTGGGTGCCAGCACTCCAGTAGTTTCTCTGACAGTTCCAGGCTTGGCTTTGGAGTTGTAGGAGCTGGGATTCACAACGAAGGCCATGGTCGTGGATTGCTGGCCCAGCATTCAATTACTCCAGCTTGTGGCCTACGCCACTCTTTCCTCTGGGATGCAAGACACTGTGCCTCACAAGGAAGGGAAGAGGACTTGGGTGCCAGCACTCCATTAGTTTATTGCAAAGTTGCAGGCTTGGCTCTTGGAGTTGTGTGGGAACCAGCTGTGATTCACAAAGAAGGGCATGGTAGTAGACTGCCGGGCCGGCAGTTAGCAAGTCTACCAGCACACAGCTGGGGACTTGGGGAGGAAGAGTCAGACTCAGAATGTGGCTTGCTGTCCTTTTTGCAGCCTGTGTGGTGCCAGAACAAACTCAAGGTGATTGGCCTCCTCCGCCAGTCTTTCCTCTGGGCTGCAAGACGCCGTGTTTCACACTGAAGGGGGTCCCTGATTTGAACAGCGTTCGTACGTACAGCACCACCAAGACTTAGTCAAAAAGTGACATGTGGTGGACGGTGGTGCATCGCAGGCAGTGTGGTGCCAGACCAAACTCAAGGTGATTGGCCTCCTCCTCCAGTCTTTCCTCTGGGCTGCAAGACGCCGTGTTTCACACAGAAGGGGGGTACTGATTTGAACAGCGTTCGTACTACGTACAGCACCACCCAAGAGTTTGTCAGAAAGTGCCATGTGGTGCATCGCAGGCAGTGTGGTGCCAGACCAGACTCAAGGTGATTGGCCTCCTCCGCAACTCAGTCCTCTGGGCTGCAAGACACTGTGACCCAAGGCCAGTGGCATTTAAATTCCTGTCATGCCATTCAGCTCCATCCTTTTTATACTGGAGCTGGCAATGAGCCTGCCGCACTCTGGCTCTGTGCTGTGGTGCTCTCATACTCTGCCTTGTGGCCTGGCCGGAGTGGCCGCCCTTACTCTGGCCTTATGGACACGTCGACCAGAGATAGTCCTCCTCCTTGTATAGCCTAGTGGGCTGGTAGTCAGAGTAGTCAGAGCAACCCAGAGCCCTATCCCATTCCCATCCCTACCAAAACTATTCCTGGCTGTAGCTACTAGCTAGGTACGTAGCTTAACCACCTCAGGCTCTAACTGCTAATGTTTTTGTTGACCATGACCAAAAGCAGGGTTGCATTGGCTTTGGCTTTATTGCTTGTCCTTTAAGTGTGTGTGACTTTGACTGTGAATGTGAAGTGAAGGCAGAAGGACCTTGGTGATGGGGGGCCAATTTGAGAGGAGTAGAGTAGTAGACCCCTCATCCAGATTTGGTGAGGAACGGAATGTCTGTTTCTCCTGCTGCCTCTGAGAGAGGTGGAGGGGAGATGGGATGGATTCAAAACCAAACAACAAAAAAGTACAACAAACAGGCACGTCAGCCAGACCAAGTAGGGTGGCTGGCTGGTTCAGCATCAGCAGATTCAACACAGCAGACCAAGAGAAAAAAAAGAAATGCAAATTTGTTTCTGCCCCACTTTGTTTGCTTAGGATGCACTAGCCTTGTTGTGCAGCAGCAAGTCCATCACCCAGGCAGGTTTAAACTGTATTTCGCCTGCTCATTTGCGGGACCCGCGCGCCCGCGCCCCCGTGCGCTAGCCACTCCCCCTGCCACTGCCGCCGCCCACGCATGTACCCCCGCGCCACCGCCGCCCATGCTGCACCCGCAAGCCGCAAGTCTCGGTCGGACGTCAAAATGCGTGAAATCGCGGCAGAAACGGAAATGAAAAAACGAAAAAACGAACTGACTAATTTTTGCGAATTTTCGCGAAAAACGGAGATGACCCGAAACGGAACTGGCCCGACTAACGACAACTCAAAAAAAATTTTTTTCAAGTCATGCCCATCTCTACTACACAGTTATAGTTATAAACACAAAGTCTATGCGAACCCATAGATTCATGTGAAATACTCATGGTAGTCCATCATTCCGGGAAAGCTTGCCTGAAGAGGTAGGTCTTTGCCTGTTTCTGGAAGGACAACAGAGAAGAGGCCGTCCTGGCCTCTAGTGGGAGGGAGTTCCAGAGTCTGAGCACAGCAGTCGAGAAGGCCCTTACATAGGTCCCCAAGAGATGTACCTGTGAGGGTTGGCGGGATGGAGAGAAGGGCCTCTCCTGATGCCCTTCTCACTCATTAAGCTGTCCTCTAAATGGGCTTTCTACGCTCTGCTTTTTTATTGGTTCATTTATTGGTTGCATTTGTATACCGCCGCATCTTCCTAATAGGAACTCGGCGTGGTGAACAATAAAAACAAAAAAAAGAAACAAGGCTAAAAATAAGCAAAAGGCAATAAAAGCAGGAGGGGGACATGACCCCCCCACAACAGATGGCAATGGCGGCAAAGAAGAATGATGGGGGGGAGGCAGGGAAAGGGAGTGTGTGTGTGTGTGTGTGTGTGTGTGTGTGTGTTTGTCTGAAATCATGAGAAGGTAGAAGAACAGGAAAGTGGGGCCATTGATCTAGGAGGCAAGAAGACTGAAGGGGGGGCAGGGCAGTCCCACTTGCTGTCTAAACATGCCCCACAACGGAGGGTAGGTTGGGAGATTTGTGCATGGCAGCCTCCTGGATGCAGGACACCACAGGTCCCCGTCTCTCCCCCCCCCCCGCCCCCTGCCAGCACGGCACAGCCAACGTGATCTGGGTTGCAATGAGGAATCCTTGGTAGCCTAGAGAGCAACCGGGGCTGGTCACAGGGTATACTTTGAAAACGGACTTTGAAACTTCCGCAGCTCCCTCCCTCTGAACTTTGAAACGCCTCCATGTTGCCATTAATGCAGAAGCGTTTTTAAGACCTAAGAGAGCTGTTCTTTTTTTTTTTAACGATCATTTGGTGAGCGATCCCGTCCCCTTCCTCACAGTTAATTAATGCCTTCAAAGCACATCCGATCTCACCTGATTTCGGAAGCTAAGCAGGGTCGGCCCTGGTTAGTACCTGGATGGGAGACCACCAGGGAGTACCAGGTGCTTGTAGGTGCCTGGAGTAGGAACTGGCAAAACCACTCCAGTATTCCTGCCAAAAAAAAAAACTCCATGGACATGCAGTCACAGAGAGTCGGTCACGACTGTAATGACACAACACACACACAACATCACCACCATCATTACTTCGCTCTAGATTGTTTACGGCGGGGCCCAAGGTAGAAAATTGGCAGGAGAAACGGCACAACGTTTGCTAGTTCTGGAAGTCGAGTCTTGGCAACTGGACTTCTGTTCTTGAGAGTTTTGGAAACGGCTTCGCCGCTTCATTGGAACTATTTGCGGAGTTCTTCCAAAGACTACCTACCAGCCCCTGAGGGGAGCAAGGGGGGTTTCCCCTAAAGCAGGCATGCCCAAACTTTGGCCCTCCAGATGTTTTGGGCCACAACTCCCACAGTCCTTTGCCATTGGAAATACAGGCTTGGAATTCTGGGAGTTGTGGTCCAAAACATCAGGAGGGCCAAAGTTTGGGCATGCCTGCCCTAAACTTAGGGGGTGAGCCCCTCTGCTGAGCACCTCTGTAACCAAAACGCCTCCCACCCATAAGAGAGTTTCTTTCTTTTTTTGCTTTCTTTGGCAATGACGCTTGAGGAGTTTCACCCCTTTCTTCAGATGCATCTGGATGCAGTTTTAGGCGTCCGACTAACCAGTTCAGTTGGGCCCGAGCCCAGCTTAGGTCGGGCTCCAGATACCCGCAGGCTTGCGTCTGGAAGCGACGGAGGCTTCTATGCCAAATATGACCGAACAGCCTTCGGGATGATTCAAAGAAGGCTCCCCGCTTGGAAAGGTTTGCGGACCGATTGCTTCGAAAGGCGCACGCCCTCCGGAGTCCCCTAACCCTCCTCCCACCCACCTGCCTCCCGGAAAGGAACGCGTTCCATGGAACGACGTTCTGGGGAACTCGTTACCCGCGGGTTGCACCTTCCAAAAACGGGGGAGAGAGAGAGGAGTTTTGGCTGCTGCCGCCGCTGCCTCGGCTTGCCAAAGCGGCTGGCAGGAGACCCCGGCCGCCCCTGGGTGGCACACCGCGAGTCCGTGCCCAAAGGGTGGAACCCTGGCAGCTAATCCGCGGCGAGGGAGGAACGGAGGAGGGGAGGCGCGCGTCGCCACTGCCAGCAACCGTGGCCCTTCCTTCCTTCCTTCCTTCCTCCTCCTCCTCCTCCTCCTCCTCCTCCTCCTCCTCCTCCTCCTCCTCCTCCTCCTCCTCCTCCGCTTCTGTTTCCCCCCTCCCCTCCCCAAACACTTCAGCTGTCAATCAGGCTTAATGGGAATATAAAACCTGCCCGGAGGGCGACCGAGAGGCAGAAAAGAGGGGCCGGGGGGGGGATTTTGGTCGGGCCAGCCAGAGGTCACCCAGAGACAGCCCGCCGAGAGGTGCAGGGCGCGTTGCGTCGCTCCGGAGCGAGAAGAGCCTCTTGGCTCTTTTACACACACGCACACACGCACACACACACACACACCTCTTGCGCAAGTCAAACATTAAAAAAAAGTCTGAGCGTGGCGGAGGAGAAAATTCGGCAGATCTCGATCTATAGAAAGAGGGAGGGATCGCAGGCGGCTGCTTGAGGAGTCCCTCGGCTGCTCCCCCCCCCCAAAAAAAAACCCTCCTGCCTTTCTCCGACTCATTTCCTGAAGTCGACCGAAACAGCTTCTCTCTCGCCCAGCCGCCGTCTCCGCGCCGGGAGCGGTCCCGTTTCTACCGGGCTCGGCGGAGGGGAACGAGGAGCCGCAGAAGTAGCAGCCGCCCGTGAAAGGACCGCGCTGGACTGGAGGGGCGTGGGGGGGGGTTGTAGGATCGAGAGCCCCCCCTTTGCAGGGTCCACAAAGAAAGCATAAAAGACCCCCCTCGGCTCGAAGGACCGGTGGAAGGAGGTTGGATTTGCGTCTTCCAAGCAAGCCCGGAAACTTCCTTCCTTTCGCTCTTGCGAGATCCTCCAACAGCGCGTCCTTTCCTCCTCCGGAGTTTGTTGGCGCTCTTTGCCGGGGTTTTTTGTTTGTTTGTTTGTTTCTAATTTTTAATGTTGGCTTTTACCTGCGCGCGCTAAGCGCCGCTGGGGCGACGTACCAGGAAGAGGCGCACGAGACCCGCCGAGCGCCGCGCCCGCGGGGACTTTGCGCGCCGCCTTGCGCAAGCCAAGGGCTGTTTGGAGAGGCGTGGGTTGCCTTCTGCCCACGGTTTTGGGGAGGCGCTGCCCCCTCACCCCCCAATTTTGTACTTTGTTTTATTTTAAGGAGGGGGAGAGAAGGGGGATCCCGGACGGAGCTGGGTCTCCCTTTTGGCGCGTGGGTGGGACGCGTGGGGAGGGGGGGGGGACACGAAGGATGGTTTGGAAATGGCCCGGCGCTATGCTGCTGTTCCTGCTCCAGCTGCTGGCCTTGGTGGTCAAGGCGATCGTCTGCTCGGTGTTGCCGGCCCGCCTCCGGGATTTGTCCGGCGACAGCGTGCTGATCACCGGCGGAGGCCGAGGCATCGGGCGCTTCTTGGCGCGGGAATTCGCCAAACGCGGAGCCCGAAAGGTGAGCGTTGGGCCGGTGGCGGTGGCGGCGGGGTGGGGGTGGGGGTGGGGAGAGAGGGGGGGTGGAGCGGGGAGGCTGGAAAGCCGGGGACTTCATCGGGGGATTTGGGGTGTTGTAGTCCACAAAGGCGCGCCGGGGCGCAATGGGAGGCCGTGTCCCGGAAGGTCGCCAGCCAGCTGGTCCGCGCCTCCACGCGCTCCTCGGAGCCTTGGGTGCAAAGCAAGTTGGTGACAGCGTGGAGGCACTGATCTGTCTCCGCTCCGGGTCCGGGTTGAAGGATCAGGCAGTGGAGAGTTCGAAGCTCACCTCTGGCCCGTTTTCGGGAATGAGCTCCGTCCGGGACCCTTCCTGGGTTTTCGGGTCTTTCTTCCAAGGTAGCCTGCCGTGAGTCTCCGAGAAGAACGTGCCCAGCCCCCACGCCACCCCTCCGAGCTTGGTGGCCAAGGGGAATTGGGCTCGTTGGCTCGTTGTACTTCTGCGACACCTTCCTGGCCTGCAGGGGTCTGGCCAATGAATCGTGGGTGGCTGACGTTCAGGGGAGCTGGCAGAGCAGAGGAGGGAGCTGCGTTAGGGCAGAGCTGCTATCCAGCTTTTTGCCTGGTTTTCTTCTGAACCTCTCCTCCTGGAGGTGAGACCTTCTCCTCCGTCTTCAGGTGCTGGTATGTTACATTGGGCTTGAAATGGTTTAGGGCAGTGGTGCCACCTTCAGGCCCTCCAGATGTTTTGGACCACAACTCCCAGAATTCCAAGCCCGTATTGCCAGTGGCAAAGGACTGTGGGAGTTGTGGTCCAAAACATCTGGAGTGTGGAAGGTTCACCACCACTGGGATAAAGTGAAAGAATGTAGCACAGCAAACCTCCCTTCAAAATCTAGTTCCGCTTTGGAAACTAGAGTGGAACAAGGAAAACCATGCTTTAAATGTCTCGTTTGCCCCCAAAGCCCCATTAGGGTCCCTATAAAGTCAGTTTCAACATGACTGCACACCCGATGCACACTTGAATCCAGCTGCCCTCCCTCCTGCGAGTCTTCAAGTTCAGCTCATTGGTGCCCTTGGCCTTATTTGGCCCACTTGCAGACTGGAGCCGTAGCAGGACCAGGTTGGTTGCAAGAGGTGCATCCCACGGTGCTGATATATGTTGGGGACAAACTTAAAAAGCTTTGCACACCAACCAATATTCAAGGTTGTTCTCTTGTGTGAAGCAAGAGGCCTGCTTGTTCTGTTCACTGGTGGTGGAGATCATCCTGATCTTCCCTCGGAAGCAATATCTGGGATTTAGGTCCTGGCAACCGGACTTCTTTTCTTGTGAGATCGAAACGTTTCGCTGCTCATCCAAGTAGCTTCTCCAGTCTGAGAAAAGTTGGCGGGAGGCTTTCAATGTATCACTCACCTAGGTTTCCTCCCCCCCCCGGGTCTGAATCGGCTTAGATGTACAATGGCCTGGGGTGAGCGAAAGTCACACTAATGCAACCCTTCCCAATGCCCATTCAGTATGGGACCTTAGCAGTGGCCTTCCAGGTGGAGGTGTGAAGTGCTACTGCTTTGTTTGCTGATGGATGAAAAGGCAGCATGATAAACGGGAGACAGGCTGTGCTTAAGTCCCCTCCCCCCCTCCACCGAGGGAGGAAAACATTATGTTTTTAGAGCAATGGTTTGGAGAAGCAGAACCATCGTCTGCTGGAAGAAACTGCCTTATGCCAGTAGAACTTAGACTGCAGCTCCCAGTGATCCTGGCCAGCCCTGCTAGTGGCAAAGGCTTCTGGGACTCCGAGTCCCAGTAGACCTGGGAGTTGCAGTCCAACAACACTGGGGATCCAAGGTTGGGGTGGGACGGTTTTGAGGACCTGAACTCCCATAGCTAGCAAGAGGAATCTGAAGGAGGCGGCTGGAGGTCCCGCCATGCTTTCGCCCACTCAGGTCTTGCCAAGGAGCCTATCACGATGTGAGGCACCGGCACGAGGTCTCCTCCACCCCTTCTGAATGATAAGACCATGCTTCCACACACACCCCGGGGCGAGGCTGCCCTTCCACGCCCAGGAGACCCGGGTGACGCCTCGGCGGCTTGCGGAATGCCTCGGTGGGTGTCAATCTGGTCTTCTCGAAACAGAGATGGCGCTCCCGTTTGCCTGCAGGGTCACACGCCCATCCTGGGAATCTGCAAATCTCAACACACACCCCTCCCCAGTCCTGACCTACCTAGAAGCAGCTTGAACTGGAGGACAGGTGGGGACGTTTAGGGACTTGCTAGAAGCTTCTGCAGATCTGTCAATGCGCCCCCCCCCAGCCTGTTTCTTATGGTGCATTTATGTGCATTTACATGCATGGTGCACTCACTCCTGGATATCCCTAGACATGGCTGCCTGACCTGGCTTCCAGCAAAGGAGAGGAAGATCAGCAGGCGAGTTAGACGAGCGTGGGGTGTGTGGTAGCACCACCTGGCCCTATTGTTAGGGACAGGGAAGCAGCTGCCCTAGATGGCCACGTTTCCCGGGGTGGAGCAGATTTTGCCTGGCCTGCCGTTGCATCTGCCAATGGCTGGGGCTGGTTTGGCACACTTCACACCTTGAGCTGTGCGGAGGAGGGGTGCGTGCACATGAAGCGATGTGTTTCGACTCGCACGGCGGCGAAGGCCTTGAGTTGCTGGCAGGGACCGGTGGGCGTAGGCCAATTAAGGCAGAGGAGAAGACTGGGAGGGGCAGCTCCATCCTCTGATCAAAACTGGCGCCTGTTTGCTTCTGATAAAGCACAGTTTGTTGCATCCGGGGGGGGGCTTGCTCATACATGGCAATGCAGCGGGGGATTTGCCCAAGTGTATCAAAAAGATGAATCTACAAATGAATGCTGTCGAGAAAACTGGCAGCACTGCATCTCCCTCCCTCTAGTTTTGGAAGAAATAAACATTATCTCCCCATCACCCAAGCAAAAGCTTTACATTCTATTTCTCTTATATTCGTCAGGTCTTAAGGTGATGTTGGCCAGAGAAGGTACCACCTGCACCAGGGGCCCAGATCACTAGGTAGGACTCTACCCGAAGAGAGAACACGAGGCTGTCTAGTTTAGAATGGCATCTCACACTGGAAGATGGGTTGAAGGGGAGGAAGAGGCAGCCTTAGCTCTTACCCAAAGGGGGCTCTTCTTGGTGCAAAAGACAGAGCTGGGAAGTAACTAGTCATAAGTAGCCACTTGTAACTAGTTACTTTCCAGGACCAAAGTAACTTACAAAGAGTTACTTTCAAACATTATTTTAAAAGAGTGCATTTAGGGGGCTTGGTCAACCCAAAGCAGCAAGGGAAAGTGTTCTTGGCTTTGGTCCTTGGCCTTTGTTACAGTCTAAGGATTTCCAACAGGCAGTATCAAAATTGGCCACTAGAGGGAAGTAGAGAATGTGTCTTGTTAGTTTTCCGTCCTGCCGCTGGGAATACCAGTGCGAGGTTGCATTAATAATGTGCAGCCTACCGGATTTACTTCCTGACTGGGGCACCAATCACGACAACACTGTTGCTGAGATATAATCACTAATAGAGATGGGCACGAAACGAACAATTTTTCATTTCCATTTTTGTTTTTTCATTTTGTTACGTAACGAAACAACAAATGAATTTTGTCTCTAAAATGAAATGAAATGAACAGAAACACTGGAAATTTTGTCGTGCATTTCGTTTCTGTTACTGCAATATGAATGAATTGCTTAAAATCCTAAAAAAAATCACAAAAATTGAAATTAATGGTAACAAAATGGTAACAAACAAACAAAAATGAAAATGATTTTTTTACAAAAATTCATGGAAAACGGAAACGAACCGAAACGGAGCCTCCAAACAACAAACGACAAACGAAATGCCATTTTTTTGATTCGTGCCCATCTCTAATCACTAACATAGGGAGTTCCTTTTTAAAAAAATGGTGTTCCAAACTCATATAATAAATAAAGCCCATTGTTCTATGGTTGCCCCTCAGGTCCAGGTTCAAGAAAACATTCTGAAAAGGAAGTTTTCCATAGTGGGCGGGAAGCAGGGGAAAGACCGCTGAGCTGTCTTAAATTTACAAGGCAACTAAAGGAAAGGGGGTGAAAGATCCTGTAAGGCAGGAACTGAAAAAGAATGTGCCAAAGGGCAGAAACAGAAAATTGTTGCTCGATCAGAGTTTACAAATGTGAGTTTTGGGGAACTTTTTTGGGGGGGCTGCCACTGCTAGAATTTCCTGACTCAAAGATGTTGAGAGTTGCAGTCCTTTTTTGGCTGTGGGGCCTTTCCTGGCCATGATTGAGACATACAAAATAATGCAGGCCATGAGTAAGGTGGATAGAGGGACGCTCTTCTCCCTCTCACAAAATACCAGAACTAGGGGACATCCACTCAAATTGAGGGCTGGGAGAGTGAGAACAGACAAAAGAAAATATTTTTTTTCACCCAGCGCGTGGTTAGTCTGTGGAACTCCCTGCCACAGGAGGTGGTGATGGCATCTGGCCTGGATGCCTTCAAAAGGGGATTGGACATATTCCAGGAGGAAAAGTCCATCCCAGGTGACAAACCATGATGGAGATGTGTCATCCCCAGGCTTAAAACCAGGGTACAGAAGGGCAGATGCAGGGGAAGGGTATCAGGAGACAGAGATCTAGTCTCGTGTGCTCCCAGACACATCTGGCGGGACCACTGTGAGACAGAGGAAGCTGGACTAGATGGGCCTTTGGCCTGATCCAGCACAGGTCTTCTTATGTTCTTATGTTCTTATTTTCATGGCAGACCCCCTCGGCAAAGGTCCCAATCTTGCCTGTAAAATTAGAAAACAGCAGATGTACATATGTAAAGATAAAGAACACAGTTTTCCTTGACAGTTAAATCCAGCCATTTCTGACTTTAGGTTTATCTATGGCTTTTCTATGGATTCCGCAACAGTGAGTGTATTCACGTCAAGCAGCAGCATCCATTACACAGCACTTGAACAGGCAGGGCTGTGAAATCCTGAGCTACCTAGTTTGTGGATAGAGACCTAGAATTCTTTGCTAGAGCAATGCAAACAGGGCTTTTCCATTTACTGTACGTTCACGTTGCGAGCAGAGGTTTGAGTGCAATCCTGCAGTTCAACCGCTGCACTGCGAGGCTCGCTGTACTTAGGGAACAATGGCCTATGTGCCATTTTTAATAGCACAGAGCCATTAAAAACGAAGCATTAATTTTAACAGCTTCCGACCTTTTTCTGATTTTAGCTTGAAGCTCTACTCCTTCCCAATTCCGAACATTTTTTGGGAATCAATTCTGGCAACTTGGAAAGGCATCGAGAGTAGGGATGGGCACGAAACAAAAAACAAAAGGCGGATTCGTCATTTTGTTTTGTTATGTAACGAAATGAAACAAAACGAAATGCTGAAGCAGCATTTGGTTACAGATGTTTTCGGAACTGCCGCAAGGCAACAAAACATTTTGTTTTTCTTTCATTTTGTATGAATTTTTGTTGTAAAAATCTGTACGAGACAAAATGCAGCCCCCCCCCCGGAACAGAACGAAATGAAATATCTTTTTTCTGTTGCGTGCCCATCCCTAATCTAGAGGTGAGCAACTTCGGAAGAGACCATTTTCAGATGGGCCTGTCACGGAGGCAGATGTGAGGAATTGAACTGTCCACCTCTGGTTGGCTCCACAGCTGGATCCCTAAACCCCTGAGCCGAGCACTTGTGCCTAATGGTCGTAGAGCTACAGAGTTTTAAGGGATCCTTATGGATCATTGTGTCCAGCTGAGCCAACCAGCTTTTAAACTGTGACATCCTTGACTTGTAGTTAGAGGGAGCCCATTTGGATCAAGGGAATGTACAGAGATGGCTCACCAAATCCCCATTGATTCAGGGGACTTAAGTCTATACAGTAATACCTCTTATTTATTTATTTATTTATTTATTTATTTATTTATTTATTCATTCATTCATTCATTCATTCATTCATTCATTCATTCATTCTTGCACTTGTTGACTGCGCCAACTGTCCCAAAGGGAAACAAAAAATGAAATGCTGTTTCGTCGTTTTGTTTTTCGGTGGGTGGTGTACATCAAATAAATATGAGATACAAAATACAAAACCCATACAGAGAAACCAACAAAATTAAAAACAAAACACCTTGGATGGTTCCGGCATGGCAAGAGGGTGGCAAATAGCTGGGCAAACAAATATATACTGACAAGACAATTACAATTAGCGATCACCGAAATAGTCTCTAAAAAGCCATGTTTTTTTTCCCTTAAGTCTAAGACGAATTCAATTCGTTCGACGGGTCATTTCATTTTACGAAAAATTCGTCTTGTGAAATGCAGTTTCCTGTAGGTTTATTTTTTAAATTTTGCAATGATTTTTCCTTCTTGCAAGACATCCCATAGGGAATTTTCATCATGCGAAACAACCGTATTCCCAGAATCCCCCCCCCGTCTTATGAATTGTTCATCTTACGAGGGCATTCCTCTTAAGAGGTATTACTGTATAATTTATTCCATGCAGCAACCAAAATTTGGCCCAAAGGAAGCAGCCTACATAGTCCAGAAGGCGTTACCTAGGGGAGCAGCTCTTACAGATGAGATGATCCAATGGAGATGCATGGAATGTGGAGTTCATGGCGGAAATGGATCAGAATCCTTGGATCATCTCTCTAATGATTAGGAGAAAGGCAGCCTGCAAATTAAGAATAAAAAATTCAGAGTGGTTGGGTGGTTATGGATTGGGACATGATGGAGATGTGTCATCTCCAGGCTTAAAACCGGGGTATTTCAAGGGCCACATGCAGGGGAGTGGGATCAGGAGACAGAGATCTAGTCTCGTGCACTCCCAGATGCATTTGTTGGGGCCACAATGTGGGATACAGGAAGCTGGACTAGATGGGCCTTTGGCCTGATCCAGCAGGGCTCTTCTTATGACAGTTCTTATGACAGGACCCACTCTCCTGCAGGTATGCTTGTGTGACAGACCGGGAGAACTCCTAAGGCTGCCTTCCAACATCAGAGAGGTGCCAGACAGTCTTGCGGGGAGAGGCGCATTCCTGTTCCAGCGTGCCCAAGGAACAAGGGATAAAAACGCCTCTGAAGTTCGGTTGTCAATCTGGAACGGCGGCTCTTCTTTTCAAAATAACCAGTTGGATAAGTGGTGGTGACATTCCGTCAAAATATATACAGTATATATATCTTTAAGACTGGTTTTACCGGTGATGCCTCTCAGGGAGCTTTCGTGGCCAGGCAAGGATTCGAACCCAGGTCCTCTGAGTCCCAGATCTGTCCTTTAAGACATCACAGGAAATAAATTGTCTGTCCCAGCCTGTCCAGTGCTGTCTTTTTCTGTTCTACATGCAGGGAGTTGTGGATACCAAGTATCCTGGAAAAATGTGAACAGCTCTCAGGGTCAGCCATTTAGGGATCAGATGGCAGAGCCAAAGGATGGGGGATAAGACATGAAGGTCCATAGGTCCTCTTCCATCCATCACTAAGGTGTTGATGGATGAATCCTCGCCACCCAAAATCTGAAGTGAAATTCCCTTTTCTGCCCTCTTGGGACTGGGCTCCTTAGTTCTGTATCTCATGTGGAGCCAGGCCACTGTGTCATTTCAAAGGCAGTGACCCAGTGGAAGGTGTGGGTACACCGGATCTGTCCCCTGCCCCTTGCCCCACCCTTCTGACTTGTCCGAACAGCACATTTCAGTCTGGTTGGTGAAGGTGGCCGGAGGGTGGCTGTGGAACCCTGGCGTCCAAGTTGTCCCAATCACCTTCGGTGCGTCTGTCTGTGCCTCTCTGTGTTTGTGTTGCTGCGAGAGTGTGTGCCCAGGAGCTGGCAGAAGGACTTGGCACCTCCGGTCTCCTTTTGTGGCTCAAGGTTCATCGGCCGGTCAGCCCGCCTCCCCACCTCTTCCCATGACATGACAACCACTGTTTATCTCTCACGAGGACAGCGGGCAGCGAAAACCACCGATAAGATTAAAACCGGCAGTCGTCACCCTCTCGTCATGCGTAAGGCCGAGCCTGCCTCTGTAAAGCTTTCCTGCCGTGTGTTTTCTCACTGGAAAACACCTCGGTCTCCTCCATCCTTGCCTGGCACTTGCACGGGGCTGGAAGGACTGCCTGTTTTGTGCAAGGTTTAGAAAAGTTACTTCTTTAGTTGGTGCCTTCTGGAAACAAGCCTTGACAGGTATTCTGCTGGCCAGGGAGCTAAAAAATCTATACAGTGGTAACTCAATGTATGAATTTAAGCTGTTCCAAATGCATGCTCTTAAGTCGAATTACTCTTAAGTTGGGGTACCTATCTAAAAAAATAAAAAATAAGAAATGAAAAAAATGAAAAAAAAATGTAAGTCGAGCAGACCATATCTAAAATTTGTACGGCGGCAGTTAAAACGCCAACAGTTTTCCACTCTTAAGTTGAATTGGTCTTAAGTCGAGCTGCTCTTAAGTCGGAGTACCACTGTATATTCGTTTCTCACAGCTCTGGGTCACGGTGAGATCACTTTCCCATGCCAAATTGGCATATCTGATTGTTTAATGTCACCTTAGAGCAGGGATGTCCAAACTTCGGCCCTCCAGATGTTTTGGACCGCAACTCCCACAGTCCTTTGCCATTGGCAATCTAAGCTTAGAATTCTGGGAGTTGGGGTCCAAAACATCAGGAGGGCCGAAGTTTGGACATGCCTGACTTAGAGGTTCACTCTGGTTTCCCTACCTGACTGGGATCACAAATCCCATCATCTGTAGTCAGCATGGCCATTAGGTTCCAGGCTACACTTATTCTTCGAATGGCAGGATCGACACCAAGCTCCATTTTTCCCAAATACCCAGTGTGGCGCTGTAGACAGAATGGCAGGCCACTCTGCAGGAGATGTGGGTCCGAATCCCCGCACGGCCATGGAAACCTGCTTGGTTGGGGGAACGGGTCAAACAACTTCTTAAACATTTCACTTATCTTGGAAACATCATTCAGGGTTCCGTTGAGTCAGCTCCAGCTTGATGGCAGGTAACCCAAAAGATGGAAGCGGCTGATGAGTGGGACATTCATCGCCGGCATCCCAAAAGATGACAGAGTCATTGATAAGGCCTGTGTCACAGTAATTGATCAACCCCTTGGCTCTGGCCACTGACTCAGAGGGCCGCAAAGCTTTCCTCCCACGCATGCATCCCATTGAACAGTGTGGAATCTCCGGCATGAAGCTTAAGAAGTGATTCCCTTGTCCTTCCCCGAGTACAGCCTTGTACCTTTCCATTCTGTGCTAACACCTGCTTAATCTTAATGCTGGAAGGTTTGCTTCTGGACCAGCTCTGTTTGTCCACCTTCCTCAGAGGTGACATGGAGAGGGTTGCTTCGCCATAAAACCCCAGCCATTAAAAGCTTCTGCCTGTCCACTTTGAGAGATTATTTGCCGTCCTTGGCACGCCTTGCTCATAGGTAGCAGAACAATTGCTTTTGTTGAGGTACAGCTGGCGTGTCTTGGGTAATCTTTTTTTTTTTTTAAGAGAGAGAAAAAAATCTCCAGTTGAAGGAATTTTTAGGAATTAGGAAGCCCCAGGAGCTGTGCTTCTTTGAAGAACTGGGAGTGATATTCAATCCACAACTACCTCAGCTGTAACCATAAGGCAGCAACTGCACTGCTTCCTGACTTACAATCTACGAGAGGTCTGGAAGTTGAGTCATGGCAACTGGGCTTCGTCAGTCTGCTTGGATGAGGAGTGGAACGTTTTGATCCCACAAGAAAAGAAGTCCAGTTGCTGTAACCCAACTTCTATTGCTGCCAGTCAGTGTTGACAGTATGCAGCTCAATGAGCAGAAGGCAATTGCCAAGATATACGCCAATGATTAGTGGAACTACCTTATTACTGCTACCTCATTCCTGTCTACTACAGAGTGCCAATGAGAGGCAGAGGGCAGAGTGACGGATTAAGAGGCCTGGGTTCAAATCTCCTCTCTGCCATGGGAAGTCGCTGGGGGAAGGAAGCTGGTAAAACCACTCATTAAATATCTCCCATGTTTTGAAATCCTCAGGAAAAATCTAAAGACGCTATTGTTTCGGGATGCTTTTGGCACTGATTAGGTTTTCCTTCCCTGGCCCGCTTCCTTGGAGGTTTTTTTTTGGCCCTCTTGATTGTACTTTTCTGTGCCTGTACTGGTGATATTTTAGCTTTTTAACTGTTTTATTTTATCGGTTGTAAACCGCCCTGAGTCCCACTTGTGGTGAATAGGTGCGGTATATAAGTGTGAAAATGAAATAAATAAATAAATAAATTAGGGTCACCCTAAGTCTGACATTCCGGCATGGGCCACATCTTCATTTTGTTTTATTAGCCTTATAGACACGGCTGGCCACCAGCCTCTTATTTATACAGCAAAAAAATAACATGCAATGCTTCACTCAGTGCAATAATTATGCAACCAATTAAAAAAAAAAACCACCAGTGTATCCACAGATTCCTCCCTCCCTACCCCCAGCAGCAGAAAATGAAAAACCAACTAGCACCTTAGGATTATAAAGCAAAGCTGAACTCTAACCTTAGAAGTATTTTTCTGAAAGAAAATACAAGATGTGCAGAAGAAAAGGCTTTTAGGGCATGGAAAAATAATAAGAGCTATTAGGAGTCGTGGCTGTAAAGCATCTGTTTGCATCTGAGTAATGGAAAGACAGAGGAAAATCTCAGGCAGCCCCATTAAAGTTGCTATGAAGAATTATTTGTACACGACACAGTGATAGCAGTTTGACAACACGTTTATCGGCCGTGGAGGAATCTCGAGATTTGTAATCTGGGGGGAGACTTACAATTTTGTGCTGTAATCCTGGGATGTGTGCCAGTATTTTGCCACATAAAGGAATGTATGAATCTCAGGAATCCATTGGCTGGAGCCATGACAGATAAAATGGCAACAAGTAAGCGTCACTTCAGGCTCACCCTGCATGGAGAGGTGGCTCCTATTGAGGAGTGTTGAATCTCTGGTGAATTTCCTTTCTTTTTTGTTTTTGCTTGTGTTTGTGTTTTGTTTTGTTACACAGGCAAGACTCACAGGAAAGAATAGCTTTAAGTTCTCTGGATTGTCCACCCCTTTCTCATTAACTGCCCCTTGACGTCTGAAAAACCCACACCGAGATATTTGGAGGGAAAGGAATAAAATAGTTTTGGGACTTACCGTAAAGAGTGACAGAAAGCAAACAATTCCACTGACTTCCAACAGACCAAACAGATGGAAAGGGGACACTCAGCAGGAAGGCAGGACTCTCATTGAATTCAGAAGCTGCAAGGAATGATTGGTTAGTGCCAAAGAGATTGACAGTCATCCCAGCCCTTAAAAAGGTCCCTCCCAGTCACTCAGGGCCTTTTCACACGACCCCTAAGATCCGCTGGCCACTTAAATTTGGACCAGAGATCTTAGGGGTTTGTCGCTGTTCCTGCATTCCCACCCCCTCCGCACTCCTGGCTGCTGGCTGCGTGAGGGGAGGAAGAAAAAAAGGAAGGAATGCTGCTCACCTCCGTTCTGCCCTCCCGGCACTGCATTCAGATCTCTTAAAGGGGCGGGGGGCAAAAAAAGAACAAACAGAAGCAAGGAGAGCCCGGCAGTCACTACTGTTATATCCGCATCAGGAATTTTCACCTCCAGAGAGCAGGTACCTGAAAAGTGCGCTGGGACGCGCTTAGGTGGGCGTGGTCGCACTTAATTATCTGTAAACTCCGGAGCTGATGGGGAAACAATTTTAAGCTCCGGAGTTGGGAGCCATTTGCGGCGGAGTTTAGGGGTCGTGTACAAAAGGGCCTCAGACCACAAGCAGCATGCAAGGTTGTAGGGCTCAGGGAGCTCAAAGAAGTATAAGCCACTGTACAGGTTGTGTCTTTGGTGCTAGGGAATGTAAGGACCACTGCGTGGGAGTGGTCCTTTGAGGGCAGGCATTTACAAAGCGATGAAGGTGAGGGTCAGCTTTTGCCACTTGTGTTTTGCTGGGGTTCTGGTCTTTTCTGGAGAAGCGAGTCCAAACAGTACTGGTGAGGAAATCCCATTTGAACATTTAGCTGTTGATTTCTGGGCTTTCTCGTGGACTCTTTCCCACCCCCTTCTGCTATTTAACACTTGTATGAAACTGCTGGGAGAGACAACACCCACCTCGATCCCTCCTCCCCAGGTCTAAACCTGAGGAAGCCATTTTGGCTCCCGAAAGAGCCAACCAGGCGAGGGCGAGCAAGCTAAAGCTTGATCCTGAGTAGACAAAAGTCCTCCTGGTTAATGAACCGAGATGACTTGGGCTCCGGCTACTAGGAAGACCCTACCTCCTTATATGGGCCACCTTAACATGCCCCTGATGACAATGAGTGACATAAAATGGAGGAGGTGGGAGAGGCTTGGAGGTCTATTTAGCGCCATCATGCCACGTCCTGTGTTATGTCAGATTTTGGAGCCCCCCGATGCTGGTTTTTTTTGGGGGGGGGAAACTACATCACCCAGGCTCCCCAAGCCAGCATAAACACTGAGATTCAGGAACTGAAGTCCAACATACCTGCAGCACCATCATGTTTCAGCCGACAAAAGAAGACTCCTCACTTATACCATGGCTTTTGACTGCAGACAGATGGGTTGGGAGAGTCTTTTCCATGCTGTCTCTTCCAAAGCAGCATAGAGCTTTGACGGGGTTTCCAGCACGGCAGGGGGTTGGACTGGATGGCCCTTGAGGTCTCTTCCAACTCTAGGATTCTATGATCAGGGAATGCTGCCATCCAGGGAGGAGTTGATGCGGCACATCCAACCAAACCGGGTCGCACTTGAACTGGAAGATGTTGAGCCCCTGATGGATGGGGCACCTGGACGGAAGAGTAACTTTTAAAGCTCGATTTCATATTGTAAGGGAAGCAGAAGAAGGGACACTGTATCCCCATCCCACCCCTGAGAGTTGGCTGTAACCATGCATCTCTCACTCCAACCTTTGCCCAAGAGTACAGGGAGAGACCGGAAGCTTATTAGGAGTGTCAGGGGTTTATCAACACTCCTGCCCGCCTTTGCTCATAAGGGAAGCTCTTCTTTTTACTGCCCGCTCGATCGCTCAATCACAGTGGGCCCCTGGCATGCCATCTCCCCCCCAGGAAGGGCCTAAAAACATTCCACCTGGCTGCCAATGCCGGAGGTCACCCAGAGGTAACGGCCGGGCAGGAGGCTCCGGGTGAGCCAGCCTTCTGCAGCCAGCACGGACCGCCTGGCTGGGTTGCTGCCCTCGCCAATTTTCTGGTCAGTAAATTTTTTTGAAAATGTGAGGGTGTCTCTTGCCAGGGGGAGGTGCGGCTGCAGAAGACAGCAAATGAGGAGTCTGGGCACCAGAGGGAGAGATAGATAAATAGATATAGAGAGAGTGATAGATAGATAGATAGATAGATAGATAGATAGATAGATAGATAGATAGATAGATAGATAGATAGATAGATAGATAGATAGATAGAGAGAGAGAGAGAGAGAGAGAGAGAGAGAGAAGTCTGGGTGCATTCCAGGATGTGAAGCGATTTTACCGAAGTCTTGGGTCCCAGATCTGGTGTTAGGTTTTTCCAAGATATTGATTGGCAGGCTTTTTCTGTCCACCAGGGATGCTGGCACGTCTTGGACTTGGAGTCCCAAGTCCAAGTCTTTGGCGTCAAGTCCGAAGTCCAACAACACCAACCACCTTAGCACTGCAGAGTTGGAAGGACCCTCTGGATCAATTGAGTCCGGCCCCCCTCTCAAGGAAGTTCAGTGGGGAATCGAACTCCTGACCTCTGGCTCTGCAGCCAAAGACCTAAACCACCGAGCTGTCCCATATTAGAATGGCAGAGCTGGAAGGAACCTTGCAGATCATCTGGTTTCGTTCTTGTCTAGGAGCACTCCAGGGGAATTGAACTCCCAACCTCCGCCTCCCCAGCCAGACACTTAAGCCATTAGAATCCTAGAACCATAGAATCATAGAATCCTAGAGTTGGAAGAGACCTCAAGGGCCATCCAGTCCAACCCCCTGCCATGCAGGAACCCCCAATCACAGTACTCCAGACAGATGGCCATCCAGCCTCTGCTTCAACACCTCCAGAGAAGGAGACTCCACCATCCTCTGTGGCAGCATAATCCATTGAATTAGCCACAAATAAATAGTTGAAGAAGTAAGGGCTTTGAGTCAATTCATAAGACAGGAAAGAAGAACATACATCCCCCATTGACCATGAATGGCTTGGCCAACCTTCTTCTGCTCTTATCACCAATCTGAGCGAAGAGACGAAATATCCTTTTGCCCTACGAAACACAATTCTGTTACTGTCCCGGATAAACCAGCGTGCATAGTGCAGCGCAATGGCTCGGAGCACCTTCTGACAAAGGGGTGCCAAGTCTCTTATCTTTGGCTGGAGATCATGGTTGTGCAGGGCAGGTTGGGTCCATGGAGGTGCAGGCTGGAAGGCCTCTTCTGCAGCATCGCAGCATCTCTGCTCCCTCGGATGCCCCAGGAATAAAGTCACATGCCACGTCCCTCCTGGGACCTTCCCAGGTGAGAAGCCATTGGGATCCAATGGAAAGAGCTTTGCTCAGCTGAGAGCAGCGAAGGGTTTTTTCAAGTTTTAAGAAAGCAAGGGTTCCACATTGTGACCTCACAAACAGTAATTTTACTGCAATGAGACTGGCAGATTGCCAAAAAGACAAACAGAGCATTGGAATACCAGGTTCTTTCAAGAATAACGGCTTTTTATTGCAATAATAATCAATGCATTGATGGTGCTTCTCTAAGAGAGAAGGACAATTTGGGGGGTTCAGAAGACTGTACTTATACTCTTCACGTAACAAGGCCACGTCAACAATCTCCTGATTCAAGAGACATGCGCACCACTCGACACAAGCAGGACATTTAGAAACTTCCTCATTTCACACAAAATTGGAACATTCAAAATTCCTATACTTTGCTTACTCAAGATACAATTATTGCATACTATTTACAGTATTTGTCAAGCATTTTAGTATGACCACCAATTAGACAACTTCTAGCAAGAAAGGAAATTAGGTACCTATATGTGAGGCCTTACACACAGATCAGTTCCTCTTTTCTCTGTGGTTTAGCCACGGTGCAAGCTACAAAGGAAATTAGGAAAGAGACTTGTCTTTGCAGTCTTCCCATAAAACATGTTAAGAGTTTGGAATAAGCTTAGAGATCTTTAATGATGAATGATAGAAATTAATTTTCAATACGGAAGTTTACAGCATCAGACGGTTAATGGAACTCTGCTTGCATTTTGGAGAACGCGCTTCTCCAGTGCTTTTTTTGGGGGGGATGGGAAAGTCACCCTTGAACGGCCCAGTGAACGGCTGAAAAACAGATGATTGTTATTTTGGCCCGGCATTAGTGGAACATGATGAAGTGAAGGAGACCATCACTTGGGTGGAGCGCTGGTTTCGTACACGTTTGGCTTCCCTCCAGGGCATCCCCAGACTGAATAAAGAAAATGTGTGGTCAGAAAGCGGCGGGAAAAGACTCCTGAGATTCCCCCTGCTTAGAAGAAACTGGCGTTAGAGGACCTAATGCAGGGAATGGGAGGGGAGCCACTCTGGATGGGTTTTGCTTTGTTGGACTACAAAGAAAATTCTCCATCCGGAGGGATAGGCAACCTTAATGTGACTGATCTCAGAGAAAAGACCTCAGGTGGGAGACACTGAGGCTGAGGACTGTAATCCAAGGAGCCCATCCGTAGGGGCCACAGTCCAACTTAGACCCAGAGTTTCATCAGGCTAAAGGGGCTCCGTAAAAGAGATGGGCACGAATCGGGGGAAAAATGACGTTTCAGTTTTTTGTTTTTTTGTTGCGGGTCCATTTTGGTTTGTTTTCATTTTTCATGAAATTTTTGAAAAAAAATTGTTTTGTTTTTTTGTTTTTTGTTTTTCATTTCCCCTGCTTTTTGCGCAATTTAAAGCATTTCTGCACACGGGCATCCCTCAACGCCCCAGAAAACACTAAAAAGATGATGCTGGCAGAGACACAGTTTCGTGCCCATCTCTACTCTGTATGTCATTAGTTAAGAGTCACTGCTCAGAGACACAGTAAGGGCCTTTATACACGACCCCTAAACTCCGCAGGAAATGGCTGCAAACTCCGGACCTTACAAGTGTTTTCCCACCAGCTCCGGAGTTTGCAGGAAATTAAGTGCGACCCCGCCCACCTAAGCGCGACCCAGCTGCACTTTCTTGTACCTGCTTGAGGTGGGTGAAAATCCCCAGGTCCAGATTTAATCTGGTCAGTGCGGGGCTCTCCTGGTTTCTGCTTGTGTTTTTTTTGCCTCCCGCCCCTTTAAGAGAAGAGGTGGGAGGAAAAAAAGCAAGCAGAAGAGAAAGGGAGCTCCGGGAAGCTCCTCCAGGTGAGCTGCATTTTTTCCTCTCTTTCTCTGGTGGGGAGGAAGGAAGAGCAACGAACCCCTAAGATCTTTGGTCCGAATTTAAGGGGCCAGCGGATCTTAGGGGTCGTGTGAAAAGGCCCTAAGTGAGAATAAATAGGGTTTCTTTTAACCCCCTCTTAAATAAAAGCAGACAAGGGTTTTTTGGAACAGGAATGTTTGCAAAGCGGAAAGATTTTGCATGAAACAGGATTTCTTGTCTGCAGGCTGGCGAGGTTTTGCATACCTAGGAACAGCGCCGAAGCTTTGCCTGGGACAGGTGCCCTCGCTTGCAAAAGCATAAGGTGTGGCTCAGGTTCTCGTCGGCAGATTGGCAAGGATTTTGCATGGAAGAGCAGCACTTCTTTGCAGACTCACTAGATCTTGGCTTGGAACAGGTCTCCTTGGCAGCCTAACCATGGTTTGTAAAGAATGGGAGACTCCCAAATCAGACTTGGTGTCCTACAGGAGCTCGTGTCTGCAGACCACAGTGGCTTTCATGGCAACATTTTGGCCAATAATGGTAGCACTGTAGAAGATCATTGGGCAGACACCGCCTTGTTGACTTCTATGCAAGATGTCTTGTATCATGGAGTACTTGGGGTGCTTGAGAAATCTGGGCAGCTTTTGTTTCTTCCTCCTCTTAAGTCACAGAACCATAAAATTAAACAACAGTGGGATGGCTGATGACCATTTCCCAGTGTGATGGGCGACGTTCTGTGTTTTTCTAGGTTATCCTGTGGGGTCGGACAGAGGAGTGCCTCAAGGCAACCACAGAAGAGATCTGGGCGATGGGAACAGAGTGCCACTACTTCGTCTGTGATGTTGGGAATCGTGACGAGGTCTACAGGCAGGCCAAAGCTGTCCGAGAAAAGGTGCACCAGCAATTGTTTCTGGAGATAACAAGGCCTAGGGCTAAATCTAGGGGTTAGTAGGAAGGGTGGGCCCATTGAGTCACTGGGACAGATTCATGGAGTCAACAAATCGGTTGGACCACCATCTCTCAGATCTGCTTGAACGTGGAGTCCAACCATGAATAGGGGTGAGACTCTATGGCCTTGTTGGCCCCTCCCAACTCCACGATTCTAGGATTCTAGGCTAGTTGGCCTCAACAGCTCCACTGAGGTGATGGATTTGGTGCTTTGGAGTCGCGAAGCCTAAAGATGGACACTTTAGGGAAATAATACCATCCCACACTCACGTGGTCCATCCACTTTCGGAAGCTTACCAGACGTGGTTGGCCCTCAGATGAAAGACCACTAGGGAATATCAGGAATCTCTCAATGAGGTTAAAAAAGAATTGTAACTGAAATCTTAGAGAGCCTCCTCCTCCTCCTCCTCCTCCTCCTTCTCCCCCTCCTCTTGTTCTTGTTCTTGTTCTTGTTCTTGTTCTTGTTCTTGTTCTTGTTTTCTTCCTCCTCCTCCTCCTCCTCCTCCTCCTCCTCCTCCTCCTCCTCCTTCTAGTGTCATGTCCTCGTAGAATGGTGGCAGTCATTATCTAAAGCTATTCTAAATTGAGAAGCTGGGTCCACTGCAAACCATTGCCTTAATTTCTTAAGCTAGAATGTTCTTCTGTTCTTCCCATCTCTTTCTTTCCTTGAAGGATAGCCTGCAGCAGATAGCATTTGTTATTGAGAGCCTTGGTTGCCATTAAAAGAGTCCAGACCTCGTCCTCTGTTCCTAAGAAAGATACTGGGTTAGATTTTTTTTTCTCTTTGCCGATCCAGTTGGATTCTCCTTATACCTGGTCACCTCTTCTTTATGCCATCCCTTATTCCAGGTAGGAGACATTACTATCCTGGTGAACAACGCAGCCGTGGTTCACGGCAAGAGCCTGATGGACAGCGATGACGATGCTTTGTTGAAATCGCAGCACATCAACACGCTGGGACAATTCTGGGTATGTACGAAGTGGTCTCCTCTCTCTCTCATGCATTCTGACTTGGGTCAGGGGGAAGTGGACAGCAGCCAGCCAGTGGCTGACCCTGGCTGCTATGAGACTTTGTTGAGTAGTTGAGGGCTCCCAACGCTAGAGGCATTCCGGAGAAATTTGGGACAACCCAAGGATTGGAACCACAGGGTTCGAAAAATGGAGTGTGGAAGGGCCAGAAGGAATACCAGAGAAGCATGCCAAAAAGCCTTGTTTCGGGTTCTACTTGTGGCTGAAATCCAACTGCTAGTCTTAACAAACCATCTGAACCAACTGAAGAGCAGTAGTGAGTCTACGCTTGCACCAGTTGCATAAATGGAATGGATTTATGAGAGCCGTTGCAATTCAGGATGGTGTGTTTGTCATCTAACCCAGGTCTTCTGTCTTCTCTTGGCCAACAGACTACAAAGGCCTTCTTGCCACGGATGCTGGAGCTGCAGAAGGGGCACATCGTTTGTCTCAACTCTGTCCTGGCTCTCTCTGCCATTCCTGGGGCCATTGATTACTGCACTTCCAAAGCCTCGTCCTTTGCCTTCATGGAGAGTTTGACGCTGGGGCTGCTGGACTGCCCTGGGGTGAACGCCACCACCATCCTGCCCTTCCACACCAGCACCGAGATGTTTCAAGGCATGCGGATCAGGTGGGTGAGCAATTCTTTTTAACCTAAAATTTTCAGAAGATTTTTTTTTTGGAAGTTTGATTTCCTTTTCTATTTCTGGGGGGGGGGGGAATGCCCACCTGTGCAGTATTGTTATGACTCCTGCAGAGGTTGGGATCTGTCCTGCGCAGGATTCAGACAGAAAAGACAGAAGATATGTTATATGCATGGTAAAATGCAGAGGATTTAGCAGAAAGAGAAATAAGGGGCATAGTATCCTATGTAGAAGAGGAGATGTTTTTTTCCACATCTAATTGAAAATGATTAGAAATGTTTCTGCAGCTGGTTTCCTAGAGCAATGGTGGCGAACCTTCGGCCCTCCAGATGTTTTGGACTACAACTCCCACAGTCCTTTGTCATTGGTGATACAGTGTTGGAATTCTGGGTGCTGTGGTCCAAAACATCTGGAGGGCCGAAGGTACGCCACCACTGCCCTAGAGTGTGAACATGCCAAGTGAGGTGTGTGGGTGGGATGGGCCAAAACTGAGGCTTAAAAATTGCCCAAACCTTACTGTATTAGGGAACTGCATATGGCCAATCACAGGAGCCATTTTATCTCTTCAGCTAGTTGGCCAACGTGCTCTCCTATGTCAACTTGCCAAAAAAATCAGTCAGGTACCCAATCCTGTGTCGTACAGAAAGTCAGAGGGAAAAATGGCACCTTAAATTGCCCTTAAGTACAGTTTTCTTACAGTGGGATTCTGGCTTCTGTGTAATTGCATCAGCCCAATTTATTGGGAGAAAGATGGAATATAAAGAAATAACATGAATTAATGACAGCCACATTAGACCCTCTGAGTAGTGGAAACTTAGTAGGCCAACATGTAAGTTCTGTTCTTTCAATTGTTCTACTCTAGTTGGAGCTAGTAGGTGGATTTACCGTTGTGACATTTTCTTGGGGGGGGGGAAGGGGTTCTAAGAAATGTGCAGAATCCATTCCTATATGTTCCTTAAGGGTCTGTGTTGGTGTTTTCAGGTTCCCAAACCTCTTCCCTCCACTAAAGCCTGAGACAGTGGCACAAAGGACAGTGGAAGCTGTTCAACAGAACCAAGCGTTCCTCCTTCTCCCGTGGACAATGCACATCCTTGTCATCTTGAAAAGGTACGGTCCCACGGTTCTTATGGCAGGGCTGTCTCATTGCATTGGAGGACGCAGGACAAGTCCTGCACAGGACACGGTGCCATAGGAACATGGCAGCTTCTGTAGGGCCACCGTGAGCAGATCTCTGGGGTTTCAGGCACCAATCATTCTTATCCCTCCCTAGAGATCCTAAGACAGGGGTGTCCAAACTTTGGCCCTCCAGATGATTTGGACCACAACTCCCAGAATTCCAAGCCTGTATTGCCAGTGACAAAGGACTGTGGGAGTTTGGGTCCAATACACCTGCAGGGCTGAAGTTTGGACACCACTGTCCTAAGAATTTCCTGGTGGTCTTCTGTTCAAGTACTGTACTACGTTGGCCCCAAAGTTTATCATGGGGTGTGTTTATCAGACATCAGATTTTGTGCTACTCCACACATTTTAGAGTTGAGAGGACTGAAGCACTGGGGAAAGAATTGGTTCACACTTGCTGTGTGTCTTCCTCAAATCCAAAAACCTCTAATGTCCCCAACTGAACTGGAGTTCATAGAAAGAGCAGGACATGGGTGCCAGTGAAAAGCTGCTAGGATGGATTTTTGGTAACGCCTGCTGCCGTGTTAGTTGGGGTGGGGGAGATGATTTTAGCTTTTTAACAGTTTTTTCTTTCAACTCAAGCCCCTTAGGCTGCAAAGGTAGAACTTAGTAAAATTAATAAATTATAAATTGGGGATCTGCAGGATACCAGGGTGCGGGAGGGCCCTTCAAAACCGTGGCATTTTCTAAATAGATTTTAATCAAGTGTAGGGGTACAGGAGTGCCCACAAAAACATATGGAGGGTATATAAGTCCTCTGGACCACACACAGCTGTGCCTCACTGGGTTTGCGCTCTGTGACTAACATCTTTGGAGAGGTACACAGGAACCTCCGGTTAGATATTTAAACGCCTCCTGTGGTTTTTACCCAGCGTGTTAGTCTGTGGAACTCCCTGCCACAGGAGGTGGTGATGGCATCTGGCCTGGATGCCTTCAAAAGGGGATTGGACAGATTCCTGGAGGAAAACTCCATCCCAGGTGACAAACCATGATGGAGATGTGTCATCTCCAGGATTAAAACCAGGGTACTTCAAGGGCCAGATGCAGGGGAGTAGTATCAGGAGACAGATAACTAGTTTCGTGCGCTCCCAGAGGCATCTGGTGGGGCCACTGTGAGATACAGGAAGCTGGACTAGACGGGCCTTTTGCCTGACCCAGCATGGCTCTTCTTATGTTCACATGTTTCCCAGTGCAAGGTTGTCCATAGGAATTTGGGAGCCAGGTAGATCTGTATAGGGTAGAGATTGGCACGGACCAGAAAAACAACGAATTGAAGTAGTTTGTGGCAAATCATGTACTACTCTGAAACCATGGGGAAAATGAACCAGTTCACAATGTTGGGTTTGTGCCTGGGAGGAGGGGAATGCTATGCCCCTTCCCTATTCCACCTGCCCCTGTGGCCTCCCTATCTGCTCCGGCCACCTCCCCCTCTTCGTCCTCCACTCCTGCCATCTTCAGAGGCAGCTGTCTCTGCCCATGCACTGCCCAGCCTGGCGCACAGGAATCCACAAACCAAACTACAAGCCGAACCACCAACCAGCTCGGTGCATGCTTTTTGTTTCAGGGTTGTCGCTCAGCTCGTGTCCACCACTAGCAGAGAGGCAGAGGGGCATGTGTCGTGAGCGCAGAGCATCCTGTCACAACCGATGCACAAAAGAGACTTAAAAATGCATAAATAGAAGGAGGTTCATGCTCTTTACCTTCTATCTATCTCTTTCCACCCTACAGCATTCTTCCGCTAGCAGCGCTGGAAGAAATCCACAAATTCTCCGGGAGCTACACCTGCATGAACACTTTCAAAGGGCGCACCTAGGCTGTTTTGTGCATTCTTCTCTCTCTATCTCACGCAGACACACCTATGTACTCTGAACTGGCGGAAACCTGGTGAGAGGGCAGGCGGTGGCCCTGCGCGTGCCCTCCCTTGCCATGGTGACAGAGATCGAGCGATTCTTGCAAAAAAAGGACAGAACGCCTCCGAGGTGCAGCCAAGAGGGAAAACCAGGGGACGTCGGGGGCTGCGCTTGACGGATCCAACTCTCTGTCTCCTCACAAGCTAATATTTAGGCGTTTCCATGTCCAGCTGTTGCCAAGCTAGTCATCTCCTGTGGGATACCACCCCATCCCAGGACACTTCTGCCTGAGAACCCAATGAACTGGGTTCGGGGGTGTTATCCTCATTTTACCGCCTCCCTTTTACGTCTTCCTGCATCAAGATTTCCAGGTTCACCACCATCAATGGTTGATGCTGGTCTTTGTTGTTTCTTTCCTTGCATCTGGCAGTGGGCACCTCTCTCCCCCCCTGTATTTTTCAGGAGGGATGGGGGCATTGCATTTCAATCTTTTTTTGAGGGGTGGGGGAGAAATAGTTTTTGGCTAGAAATCCCATAATTCTGGGGATTCCACTTATAGAACACGGGCCTTTATGGACGCCTAAATTGTGCCCACCTGGTGAGAAAGCCTCGCTAGCATGTTGGCCTACAGATCCCAAGTGGTTGCTAGGAAACGCCCTTTCCAAAATTGGAAGTGAGGCCTATCCAAGCCACAAAGCCTGCCAACGGGTGTGTGTTTTCTCCCCACCCAATCCCTCAGGGGAGCCAAACTGAGGGTGCCCGTAATGCCTCAATATTGCACGTGGAGCTCCCAGAAAAGGAGTATTATGAGATCTAGGGCCTAGAGAATTTGAAATGCATACCCCTAGAAATCATTATGCAGAAAGAATATATATTGTGAGAGACAGTTTTCACAAAGCAGGGTCTTCACTTACCCAGTGTTTATTTTTTTTTTTTATTGTAAGGGGTTATTTGTAATAGGATTGAAGGGTGGAGGCTCATGGCACACAATTTTAAATACCAATTGACTCCATGCTTGGGGAGAGCTGTCCAGAGTGCTGAACTGGTTTGGCACTAGGATTTGGCACCCTGGAATAATCTCCTCTAAAAGTTCAGCCGAAACCTGGAGCAGATGCACCAATCTTATAAAACTAGCCTCCGTAGGGTTGAATATGGATCGTCTTTAAAGCGACCCCATGGAAACCCTGGAGCTCTGAGCATCAGTTCTGACCCATAGCTTTGCGGGGGAAAATGTCTCTTGGTTTCTTTTGCTCTGTTCATAACACCATGAAATGGATTGCCTGTTCATAACACCATCAAGTTATATTGGTCCTATAAGAAGATAACCCTTCCGTTGGCTAACATCGGAAGCCCTCAGCGGAGCAGCTGCCTGCGGATGTTCACAAGTTATGCACAAAATGTTCACTCTTGCCTCGGTCCTTGGCACCATGTACTCCGTTTCATCCAAACCCACATCTTGGTTATTGTTAGTAGTACTTCCTATTTCCCAGGACTTCCATGTAATGCACATGCTTTACTTACGAGGAGGCTTTTCTCCATCCAGGGGGCCACGTAGAGCAAAAACATGTGTTACGACCCCAAGACAGGGTGTTAGTTTTGCTCTCTAGTGAGGAGAGAGAGAGAGAGAGAGAGAGAGAGAGAGAGAGAGAGAGAGAGAGAGAGAGAGAGAGAGAGAGCATTTTTGGCATGAAATGGGGAAGAGGACCAATATCGCTTCAAATCACACAAACAAATTTATTGGGAGTATTTTGGCTCCCATTGTCTTGAAGAATGAGCACAAAAAAACCCCCAACAACCCTCCAGTCATTCAGCATATATAAAATGTCCAAGCTTTCTCTGTATGGGCTCTGTGTGTTTTATGAGTAGCTCCCTGAAAATCAACTCAGAAAAGGAAGTCTCCTGGTGTCGTCCCCCCCCCCCCCCCCGGGTTGGCTTGGATCATATTAGGTGTTGTTAAGTGCCAGTTGCGTTGCTGCAGAGGCTAATTGATAAGAGGTTGCTCTCTCATCACTTGCAGGCCAAATTGTACTCCTGTCACATCCTCTGAATTGGCTACAATCCCCTGCAGGATGGCCACTGTTATTCATGAAAGCCCAGGAGGGTTTGGGGCCATTGGCCAGATTCTGGCCAATGTTTGTGCAAGACTGGAGTAATCCACCATGCTAATTTCATTAGAAATGCAAAAGGAATTCTGCTCCATGCTCGGGGCCCATTGAAGAAAAGCAAAGATGCAGACGCTAAAAGCAAAATGTGTTGCTCACATCCCACCCCATAGCGCTTCAAGTCCTCTCCAGATGGTTTGCAATTTAATTGCTGCAGGTTACACACTGTCCACCCCACTAACAAGCTGGGTTCTCAGTTTACTGACTTTGGAAGGATGGAAGGTGGAGTGAACCTCGAGTCGGCTACCTGGGACTGAACCCGGGCCATGAGCAGAGATTTTGGCTGCAGTGCTGCAGTTAAAGCGTTGTGTCAAAAGGCTCAAGTAACAAGCGTAGGGCTCCTTGTATCTTTCTTTGGGGACTCTTAGCTCCATATCTTGTGATCTGGAGGTGAGGGCTTGAGCGTCCAGTTGAAACAGGGACCATGAATTACCCTGGTGTTCCTGAAGATGATGACCTAACTTCTGCTTGGCAAAAGAACATCTCAAAGCGGTGCACCGTGCAGAGCAGAAACTGTCCCTTCTGGGATTCGGATCTAAATAAATAAATAAAATCAAATAAAACCGCAAGCACAAAGCTGGATGTGAGTTCTTGCAAACTAGGGTGAAGACGTTCATCGTGAACGGACTTGCACCCCATAATGGGGGGGGGTGGGGGTCCCAGGCCAAATTCTAGGAGTGAAACCCCCAGTGATCATGAGATTTCTCTTGACACTTGCAATGCCCCGGTGGAGGGTTTGCAAACCTTGGGGAATTTTGATTTGCTTCTCCTTCCCCTCTACCGACACCAAGAGTTGCTGCCTATATTTTATTGATTTATCTATTTATTGCTGAGCACACCCTGTTGCATTTTGAGTTTTTCAAATCCTTTCAGTTTTATTTTATTTTATTTTATTTTACTTTGAGTATTTTTACCCCCACCTTCCTCCTTGGAAAAGGACAGAAGGTGGCTTAGAATAAGGAGAGGCAATCTGTAGTCCAATTACAATTAAGACACATTCCGTTTGAGAAACAGGGGCATCTTGCCACATTAGAAGGCGATATTAAAACTAACAATTGATACAATAGTGTCGGTGCAGTCACACAAGGAGAGCGATAAACACAAAGTTATAAGGGGTCAGTTGCTTTGTTGCAGCTTTTGAAAGCAAGGAGGGAGTGGAAAGAAAGAAAGAAAGAAAGAAAGAAAGAAAGAAAGAAAGAAAGAAAGAAAGAAAGAAAGAAAGAAAGAAAGAAAGAAAGAAAGAAAGAAAGAAAGAAAGAAAGAAAGAAAGAAGGGTTTGTAGATTGCAAGGAGAAAGTGGACTCACCACATATGTTTTCTGCGTCGACGTTCCTGCGGTAATGAGGTCTCCGCCAGATCAAGGGAGAGTCCCTGAAAAGATTACAGTTGCCTTCAGCTGATGGTTGCCTTGGTTCTCAGATGGCAATGCTTAGGCAGTATTCTCAAGGAGTCGGTAAATCACAAAGTGTTTCATATAGGGTCGCTGTCATGAGGCTATTAGGTTTTATAACTTTCACATGGAACAAGGACCACAGATTCTTTCTAAGTCTCATAATGCATTCTGCAGGATAGCCCGTTCCCGACGTAGACCCGGAGATCAACGAAGACTCCTTTTAAAAATTAAGGCCTGCAACCTTCTGTTTCCGGAGCCGTGAGCCAGTTCGATACCTTCTCTTGTGGAGTTCCGCCTGACCCCAAAGATGTGGAGCTCCTGGTTGTACCCATTTCACAGGTTTTGGCACTGAGGCTGAAGGACAACTTGTCGGTTTGAGGCAAATTCATAGACGTGCTAGAACACCAATGTGGCTAGATTGAAAGTACAGAGCAGCTGAACTCCTGGACAGCTGTCTGGTTTTGGTCCTTGTGTGTGGAGCAGAGGTTGGGAGTTCCTTGACAGGGAGTGGACTCCATGTTCTAGAGCACTGGTGGCAAACCTTTGGCACTCCAGATGTTTTGGACCACAACTCCCACAGCCCTTTGTCATTGGCAATCTAGGCTTGGAATTCTGGGAGTTGTGGTCCAAAACATCTGGAGTGCCAAAGGTTCTCCATCACTGATCTAGAGAGTCTTGTTTCCAGCTTTGGAGTTCTAAAGATCACTTTTACTGTCCTGGCTCATTCTTGCAGAATCCTTGCCCGTCTACTTTGGCAAGGGGCATTGAATTTTGTGCCAGAGAGGTCTAGTTTACGCCTCTAAAACGACGCAGAGCGAAATCTCAGACAACATTAAATTCCGTTGGCCAAAGCCCTCACTGTCGATGTGAAATCAAAACGGGACTATGCGGTGCAGATGCTGTCGTTGTGCCGGGATTGACTGATTTCTGGTTTTTAGAAGCCGTTTGGTACAGTTCTGTGGCTCCATTTCGTCCATAACGAAATAGAAAGGGAAATGAAATGGTCTAAATGTATAAAGGGAATGGGGGCACACCATTATCCCTTGAAACTGATTCGGAGACTGCAACCAGTGCAGAAGTTGGTTAGCCAGCTTGTTATGGGCCATCAATACATCTGACCATATTTCACCAGTCCTGGCTTGCCCGCATTGGCACCCGGTTCCTTTCTGAGCCTTCAGGATTGCGTTACGTATAAAGCACTTCACCGTGCCTTGTTACCTGTCAGAGCACCTCCCCTGATGAACTTAAGAACCTAAGAAGAGCCAAGCTGGATCAGGCCAATGGCCCATCTAGCCCAGCTTCCTGTATCTCACAGTGGCCCCACCAGATGCATCCGGGATCGCACGAGACTAGATCTCTGTCTCCTGATACCACTCCCCTGCATCTGGCCCTTAAAGGACCCTGGTTTTTTAAGCCTGGAGATGACACATCTCCGTCATGGTTTGTCACCTGGGATGGACTTCTCCTCCAGGAATCTGTCCAATCCCCTTTGGAAGGCATCCAGGCCAGATGCCATCACCACATCCTGTGGCAGGGAGTTCCACAGACTTGTGCCCATCAACCTGGTTTCCCCAGGAGCGACAGCACTGGGAGCAAATCATTCTTAGTGGTGGCTCCACCTTTATGGAAGAGTCTTCTGATGAACATCTGTCCGGCCTCCTCCCTCCCTTCAAGATGGGAGTCTAAGGAGGCCTTGATAGAAATCTCCTCCCCCTGCCTGGCACACATGTAGTTGCGACGTTGAGGCTCACAGCGTGTCGCCGTCATTTGATATTTCATTTGGATTATTGTTTTGGATTTTCATTGATCAATTCACTCTTGTTGTTGCATATTTTGGGTCCCTTTGGTCTCAGGGTGGTGGTGTGGAAGTGGTTTCTGCATCTTCAGCAACCCAGAGGAGGGTGTGCCACTAAATCAGGTGGCATAGCCATAACTGATAAATAAAGACCTTTAAAATGTCCGTTTCCAACCTCAGCGTTCGATACAGAGAACCACATGGCCAGTTGGCTTGCCGTCCTTGATGCTTTCTAGATTTATTCCACACCAGAGCCCCAAATCCTCCGTCTTCCAGCTCCCCGTATCAGTGGATGCCGGTCTAGCAGGCACCGAATGCCGGCCTCCCATCTGTCTTGTTCCTTCCTTCTCTGTTCGGCTTCCCCTCCTCCTAGCTTGAGGTCGGAGGTCAGGCCAAAAACCAGAGGGGCTTTGGCAGGGGCTCGGGTTGACAGGAGCCTACTCAGGAGAGGTGCCTTGGGTTCAGAGCAAGGTTACCCAAATATCAGATAAATTAAACCCCGAAGGGGAGACAGCTTGGCTTGCCGGTGAACTTTTAACCCGGGCCAGGTAGCTGCCTTGCTTCTCTGGCCGGGTGCAGGTGGAGAACCAAGCCTTGCAGCCACGCCTCCGTTTCGGCCTCCCAGGCTCAGCACGAAACCCGAAATCAAAGCCAAAGATCCTGGCCGAGAGGACGCCCCCCAGTGCAGGAAATATTACTCCGTTGAAGTGACCCCCAACATTTCGCTAATCAATATAACCGCAGACATGTAACACCCCTCTTCATTTTTCAAAAGCAATATACTCGCCAGCTCCTGTCCATTTCGGGGGAAGGCGGTTGCACCCAGCCTGCTATCCACTGCTTTCGGAGCCTAGAATTAGTACAGCTGCTTTATTTCATACATTTCACGTATCTTACCTTTTGTTTTTGTATTATCATTATTATTTTTGTTTCATTGTTGTTATTTATTGTTTGCTTTTTAATGTTGTAAACCGCCCGGAGTTCCTCCGGAAGATGGATGGTATATAAATGTATAAATAAATAAATAAATAAATAAATAAATAAATAAATGATCCCTTTAAAAAAAAAAGTTTTCTACTCCCGTGGTCAGAATCTAGCAACCAGCCTAGCCACTGGGATCCTGCTTCCCATCCTCAAGTCCCAAGCAAAGAACTAATCCAAAATCTGTTCAAATGTAGGCTAAGTGGCACCTTTATTGGTCACTACTAAAACAAAAACAAATGTAAGCTAAGCTTTCAATAGCAACTTGCTATCTTTATCAAAGCATTGTACCAAAAAATGCAATCTTAATAGAGGCGTGGCTGTCTCGATTTCTCTTGAAGGCCTCTGTTGTTGGAGCACTCTCTACCTCTTGGGGTAATTGTATAAATAAATAATAAATAAATAATTGTTTCCATTGTTGTACTGCTCTAACAGATAGGAAGTTTTTTTCCTGATATTCAGCCGAAAGCTGGGGTTCGCTTAACTTGAACCCGTTGTTGTGCGTCCTGACCTCTGGGAACCTCTGAGCACATTGTTATTGTGACTTTGATTTCTTCTCTTTTTTAAAATTGCGGACACCAGTTTTTCTTGCCGGATTTGATCTTGTTTGGTTTGTGGTGCTAGGTCTATTTTACTTCATTATCCTTGAGTATTTTTATATTGTGTTTTCACATTGATTTGTATTTTATTATGTCTGTCTTTCATTATTTTCTTGGATGTGGGTATGTTCTGGGGTTGTAGTTGGGCAGTTGCTGTTTGGTGACGTGTTGTACACCGCCCAGAGATCCCGCTGGGAAAATTGGGTGGTCAATAAGTACAATAAATAAATAAATAAATAAATAAATAAATAAATAAATAAATAAATAAATAATATTTGAGAACAGATCACACCCTCCCTTCCAAGCCTTTGAAAAGTGCTGTCCTATCTCTCTTCAGCCTTCTTTCCTCAAAGCTAAACCTGCCTAGTTTATTCCTTCTTTCCAACAAATAAGAACATATCACAACCAGATCCCCTCCCTCCTCCCCCCCCAACACACATACTCTGTTTTTGTGGGGGCAGTGGGAAGCTCTCCCACCCAAAGTATCATCCCTCCAGCCAAGTGGAAGTTCTCGGCATTACCTCACCCACACACCCCCCAGGGCTGGGGCTCTTGTCTCGCGTCACCGGAGCTTTAAATAGCTCGGGCGCTGGTTCCCACCCTCTCCCATCCGCCAGAAGTGTTTGGTTGTAACATCTGGCGTGTGGGGTTGGGTGGGAGATGTATTTTTGGGTTGGGAAAGCCAATGCTGGCTCAGACCTGGCCCAGGAAAGCACCAGGGCTGTATTCGTGTTCCCTGAAAGTCAAGGAAGCCAGAAAAGAACGAGAGTGGAAGACAAGTAAAAGAGAAGAAGAGTTGACTGCAGATGCTGGGGAAACAGGTCTAGGCTGACTTTTGCGACATCATTCGTAGCCCTCATCCCTCTCTTTCTCTTTCTCTTGACCTCTCTCTCTCTCATCCGTTGATTAATACCTCTTTGGGCCCTTTGCTCGCTCTCATCAATTGAGTCGATAAGAGCCTCGCCAAAGAGTAGAAAGCACCCCCTGGTCAACGGTGGGAAGCAGGCTAACGGGTCACTTCTGGAAGCCTCACACCGGAACAGCACCAAACCGATCGGATCCCCAACGCCCCGGCCGAAGACGAGAAAAAAGTCTCTGCTCATATCTGAAGCGCTGAGCGCTTCCGGTCCAAAACAGTCCTGACCGGTCTCGACATTTTAATGGCTTTCTGATTCACCCTATAATGCATGTGGTTTTTGTCCCCCACAAGGCTTTGATCCAAATAAAGAACAATGAGAGGCAGTGTGGTGCAGTGGTTAGAAGTGACATGGCAGGCCATGGTGCACTCCTCTCTCTCTCTCTCTCTCTCTCTCTCTCTCTCTCTCTCTCTCTCTCTCTCTCTCTCTCTCTCTCTCTCTCTCTTGGGACTTTGGGTTGTACAGCAACAGCAGCCGCCGAGGCATAAAAAAAAAAGCAAAAACAACCCGGGATATCAGCAAATCTATTGTGTCGTGCTGACAGAAAGAAACCGTTAGTACACACTTCAGCTGCCAACTCGCCTCAGCCACTCAATCCATCACGGGGGTCACAGGCCGGTGAAACGCAGGCTGGCGGCTATTTTGGGCTAACGTGGACTGTGAGATAAACGGGGCATGAACCAGCCCCCCAGCAGGTGGGCGACCCCTTGTACCCTCATTAAAGTGTCAATCAAAAAGAGTAATGGGCAAGGGCAGAAGAGACAGGCGCAGCCTCTCCAGCGCCGAAGAATAGCTCACACTCAGGACGGGAAACCTAGAAGGACCCGGGTCCATGCAGGTTGCACTGTTTTAAGCATGGAACAAGTCTGTTTTACTAAGATGTCTTCAACATGTTCCAAATTTTAGGGGTCTCCTTCTGATTTGCTGCAAGAGCATAAAAACATAAGAACATAAGAAGAGCCCTACTGGATCAGGCCAAAGGCCCATCTAGTCCAGCTTCCTGGATCTCCCAGTGGCCCCACCAGATGCATCTGGGAGCGCACGAGACTAGATCTCTGTCTCCTGATACAACTCCTACCTGTATCTGGCCCTTGACGTACCCCGGTTTTAAGCCTGGCGGTGACACATCTCCATCATGGTTTGTAGCCTGTGATGTACTTCTCCTCCAGGAATCTGTCCAATTCCCTTTTGAAAGGATCCAGGTCAGATGCCATCACCACCTCCTGTGGTAGGGAGTTCCACAGACTAACAACACTCTGTGTAAAAAAAAAATTCTTTTCTCTGTTCTTACTCTCCCAGCCCTCAATTTGAGTGTATGTCCCCTAGTTCTGGTATTTTGTGAGGGAGAAGAGCGTCCCTCAAGCACATCACAATCAAAAGGAGGCTGATTCGAATCAAGCAATAGATGCACTTTGGTCCCCGAGAACAGGGCAAACCGCCTGAATTGTACCGGCGTGCAGCTAATTGACAAGGTGCCGGGACCTCCTTGGTGACGTGCCTGACTCGCCTCTCGCCAATTAGCCTTGGCAAGTCCATGCAACCGGTAAGTTCAAAAGGATGTAAAATGCAAGTAGATAAATAGGTACCACCATAAAAAGCAGGAAGGTAAACACTGTTCCGTGTGCAGGAATGCGTTCAGCCATGCCGGCCACATGGCCACGGATTTGCACCACACAAGGTCTACTGCCCCTTCTGCCCCTCATTTGAAGACCTTTTTTTTAAGGGTCACGTAACACTGGTAGGCAGATCAGAAGGGCTTTTTGCCTACTTGCATGTATTACAGCTGCTTATTTAGAGAGCCAAATCAAATCTGTCATTATTTTTTATGGCATGAAGAGGGTCTTTTCTTAATACAGTTTATACAAATTCTGTATCGTTCAAGCATCCCCCTCAATTCCGCCGCTGGCTCTCTCTTCTAGTTACTGTTAGGAATTATTCCTCGTTAACAACTGGTTTTGTGTTGACTGATGAGATTTTAGAATACCTGACTGTGAAGATATGCAGAATGAAAGGGTTTAAGGTCAATGAGAAAGAGGAGGAATGGTTTGAGAAGCTACTGAATTATTTGAGTATGTTTGACCAATTTGGGGTAATTAAAACATTAAAAGCTAAATAAACCTTGCAGATTGTTAATTGTTAATTTATATAGAATTGTACATATTGTTCATTTGAATATGTTTCATTGTTAATGTATATCCAATGTATCGGATGCCGGGTGTGTGTGTGTCACTGTTTTTGTCTGGGTTGTTGGTAATTGGTTTTAAAATAATAATTAAATAAAGACTGATGAGAGGGGCAGAAGACTGTTCCAAAAAGAAACATGCATGTTATATTGAAGCTCTCTGTAATCATCTGCAAGCGCAGCTGATCAGCCTAATTCCCGCAAGATTCTTGCATCTGTACTGTCCCTGTTTCAGCCGCCTCCAGAGCATCGGCAGAGTGCAAACACACACAGAGCCTCATCTTATGAACTCTCCGCTGAGTCTTCCTTTGAGGTCATGGCTGGCCTAGAGTTCCCTCTGGCAAATTCTGTCTTTGATTCTTAATAAACGCCTGAACGATGGATCCAAGGATGACGCCGAGTTGCGATGTTCTAATCTTTTCCAACACAGAATAAACTCGCAAACCTAGACTGTTTCATCAACCAGTCTTTTTTCCAAAGAAATCTGGAACCAAAGCAGAACCCGGGTTATGAGAAGGGGAAAAAATATTGACAAATATAGGAAACAGGAACTTTTCAGCGGCAAAATGGCCGTTCCTCCCTATATCATGACAGGAAACCGCGATGCTTTGCACATCTGATCTGAAACCTAAATTAAAAACTGCAAATGGACTTTAAGGAAAACAAATACATTCCTTTCCCTGGAACTCATTAATAGCTGCTATCAGAGCAGCAGGAGGGACACACAAAAGGTCAATGCTTGCTGTGTGTACTGAGGTCTTGGATCATGTTGAGCTAAGCTGAATTTCAAGGACAGTGTAGGATCACTTTGCAACCTTGCTTACTTCTGAGTGGCTCACTGACCAAAGCAGTTCCATTCATCCCTGCTGGCTTTTCTGGCAAACGTCATTATATCTTGATTATTTTATTTATTTGTTTATTTATTGGATTTATATACTGCTCATCTAGCAACAAAGGCCACTCTGTGCGATTTACGCAAATGCAAAACATAATGTCCACAAAATTCAGCGGATAACGGTACGACAAAATAAAAAATGTAATAAGCATAACTAAATCCAATTAAAACAAACATGACTAAGACAGGATAAAGCTGCTATCCCACAGCCAGAAAAATCCAGATCAAAGTAAAATGCAGTCCCCCCCCCCGGAATGGTCACATGGTTGAAAACGCGGTTCCTGTGTCCCCATGGGTGCAGTTTAAAGAACCGCATCTTTTGTGTCCCCACAGCAGAACGAAAAGGTTTTGATGTGGATTTTCCAAGTCCCCACGGACTCAATTACTGCTTTAAAATCTGCATCGGAACTGAGACAAGCTTTATATCACCTTATCACCTTGAGACCAGGTACTTGTAAAACCCGCTGGGTCACGCTTAAGTTGCCGTGGTCACATTTTCCTGCTTTAAAGTCTTCTGGCTGTGGGGACATACATTTATTAACCACATCTTCAAGCAGTTTGAAGCAGTTTTTAGGTCGTGGGATAGCAGCCTAAGACAGAACAAGCGAGGTGACTAACAGCAATCAAATAAGTGAAAACTTATATCTAGGGAAAGCCTCTAAATAGTCCCGTCTTCAGATTTTTCTTAAAACACGGGACATATCTCAGGATAGTTGGTTCCAGAGCTGGGGAGCCACCACCAAGAAATCCTGGTTCCTTGTAAAGAATTTACAAGTCTTCTTCAGTGACAGCACCCTCAAATGATCTGCCTGAGATGAAAGGGTGCTACAGACAGAACACTGTTAGGATGTGCGGCTGACTCTCTGTGACCCCATGCCCATGGAGTTTTCTTGGCAGGACTACTGGAGTGGCTTGCCAGTTTCTACAGATAGGAAGGTCCTAAACCGTTTAGGAGGGCTTTGTATGTTGTCATTAAAACCTTGAAGTCGCTGTGGTAATGGATCAGCAGCCAGTGCAGTGTGGCCAGTGTAGGGGGTGATACGCTGGTGTGTTTCTCAGCCCCGTAACTAATTTGGCTGCTGAAGTTTTATTTGTGCAGACTACAGTATTTGTACCGATTAGTACAGACATTTGCAACATTTTCAGAGGGCCGTGCAGACTAGGGTGCTGGCCTGTTGCACCTGCTCATTTCCAGAGGGAGGTGTCCACTTTTTTTTTAATTATACCCATCTTCGTCTTAAGGTGGCCTTGAACCCTCTTGAGTTAAATATGGTCCATCACTGAGCTGTATTAACTCATGGCTGGGGCTCTTAGGCTCTGGCCTAGTCCACTTTATAAGTACTATGTAGCCTTGGGTACAGCCAAATGTCGATGGTTTCAAATGAATCTCGTATCTGTTATACAACACCCATCAAAGACTGTGCCTTGTGTTTTCCAGTCATGATAGTTCACTTAAGGAATCACTACAACATTTATGGCAGCGTTTGCAGGGTCGGGTCTAAGCAAGTGGGTTTTGATTCACAAAAGACCCTCCGGAAAATATACACAGTGGCACCTTGTATAAAGGAATTAATTCGTTCCAAATGAAATTATGTCAAGCAAATTTTCTTTTGTACACATTTCCCACAGGAATGCATTGAAAACGGATTAGTTCCTAATCGCGACCGTTTTTCTGTTGTACGGATTTGCCCCCTAGGTGATTCTGTTAGCGGGGGAAAATTCTGTGATGTGAAGGTAGAAGACTAGAAACCATAAATTTTGTGCTTGGGGGGAATGGCAGGAGGAGGAGGGGAAAGAAAGATATTTTAAGCCACAGACCTTGGAATCCGAACACTGTGTTTATTCACTTAGTAATGGGGTAGAACTGCCAATATCAACAGGAGTCTCACAGTGCCCGTTTGTTGCTAAAAATCATATATTTCACCGAGAAATGGCCCGGGTGGCCAACGCTGTTTGCTTAAGCTCTTCCCCCTCCCAAGCTCTTTTTTTTTTTTTAAAAAAAAAAGACTGTTCTAATAATTTGCTGTCGTTCGGGTGCTCCGGAATGAATTCCTTTCCAGTGAAGTTGAGCTGCGTGCAGGAAAAAGTGAGACGGGGTGAGACCAAACCGCCTCATCTCAAGCCAGGGGCATCCGCGGTCTTCGTTTTGGGAACATTTAAAACTGCAGAATGACTGGAACGGTGCCCAAGACCGACTGGCTCAAACCTCACGCAGCCAACGCCGCAGCCAAGTTCATGGCTCACATCCAACCATGCGGAGGCTCGCCAAGGTTAGACCCAACTTGCATGGGCTGAGTTTAAAAAGACCATCGTGTGGCATTTACCCGCCTCCACTTTGGGTTAATGGATTCAAGGATGTTATAAGGCAGATATCAAGGCGTCCTGTTCAAGACAGACTGCGTATTGGTGGGGAGGATAAAGGGCCTTTTCACACGACCCCTAAGATCCGCTGGCCACTTAAATTCAGACCAGAGATCTTAGGGGTTTGTCACTGTTCCTGCGTTCCCACCCCCTCCGCACCCCTGGCTGCTGGCTGCGTGAGGGGAGGGAGATAAAAAGGAAGAAAAGAATGCCGCTCACCTCCGTTCTGCCGTCCCGGCACTGCATTCAGATCTCTTAAAGGGGCGGGGGGCAAAAAAAGAACAAACAGAAGCAAGGAGAGCCCGGCAGTCACTACTGTTATATCCGCATCAGGAATTGTCACCTCCAGAGAGCAGGTACCTGAAAAGTGCGCTGGGACGCGCTTAGGTGGGCGTGGTCGCACTTAATTATCTGTAAACTCCGGAGCTGGTGGGGAAACAATTTTAAGCTCCGGAGCTGGGAGCCATTTGCGGTGGAGTTTAGGGGTCGTGTACAAAGGGCCAAAGTTGAAGACCTGGCCCATTATATATTGCACTGTCACTTGTACACTAATATCAGAACACTTTATTTAACCCGCTACCCCAGGTGCTGGGGAGGCGGGCCTGACGAACGCAAACTCACTTATCTATTGCAAGGGGATAATCCCCATTGAACTTGGTAAGTCGCAATATTTGCTGTAAAAGCGGCAAATCTGAGGAAGCAAGAAGTTGGTAAGACTTATCTCAGTTAAGATATGATAGATTTTACATGCAACTATATATTTTAGTACTTCTTAAGTGTAAAATACAGCCCAATGCATATGTGTTGCTCTCCATTATCACATTATTTATCTTTTTACATTTTTTACATATGTCTCATTGTGTAACTTTGAAATGGTCTGATGACTTATTCAATAAAAAAGTTGTTGTTGTTGTTGTGTTCAAAAAGCCTCCCTTTCCCTCTCAGCGTTTGGCTGACATGGAAACGTGGATTGGCCCAAAAGCAGCGCAGGGAAGAGAGAAAGAGGCAGGGAGCACACCAGGAGAAGAGAGTCCAAAGCAAGCAGGGTTTTATGCTTGTAAGCTGAACACGCAAAAAAGGTAGAAAAGCGCGACGTTGGTGGGTGCCTTTTGTGCCGCTGCAAGCGGTTCAACGGTCAATGCCATCTGGTTTCCTCTTAAGACCTACAACAGTCCCAATCAGACAACAGGTGGGCGAGAAGTTGTGTTTCAATGGTAAATTCCAACACACACACACACACACACACACACACACACACACACACACACACACACACACACACACACACACACACACACACACACAAATTGAGGACTGGGAGAGTAAGAACAGACAAAAGAAAATATTATTTCACCCAGCACGTTGTTAGTCTGCGGAACTCCCTGCCACAGGATGTGGCCATGGCATCTGACCTGGACGCCTTCAAAAGAAAAGGGGATTGGACAGATTCCTGGAGAAGTCCATCCCAGGTTACAAGCCATGATGGGGATGTGTACAATCTCCAGGCTTAAAACTGGGGTACTTCAAGGGCCAGATGCAGGGGAGTGGTTGCAGGAGACAGAGATCTAGTCTCATGCGCTTCGAGATGCATCTGCTGGGGCCACTGTGAGATCCAGGAAGCTGGACTAGATGGGCCTTTGGCCTGATCCAGCGTGGCTCTTCTTATGTTCTTATGTACCATGTTGTTTTTCTGAGTTTTAGAGAGTCTGGAATGGGATGTGTGTGTCACATGGCTCACACCTGACCTACCTCTTGCGTACAGACCGAGTGTCATGGGATCATCTAGGATGGACCAGCTGCACGCTCCAATGCAGGTCACCACTGCCATCAAAAAACTGGTGCATGATTCAAAGGATGGACCAGAATCCTAGACTGTCGTCTTGAGAATGCCCATGATGCAAAATGTCCCCTTTAAGTCAGCTCAGCTACCATCCCCCTTGAAACCACGGAGCAGAATTTTAATGCCCCCAAAACTCAAGTTGAACCTTCGCAGCTTGGCTGGTCAAAAGTGGTGGATGTCTTTCAATCGTTGGTCATGGCAGGGCTCTGTGAGGGCATGGCCGGGATGCTCCAGAAACAAAAAGGGTCGGTACCCCTAATGTTGTAAACTCTTCTTGCAAGAGCGTCGCGACGCAGTGGTTAAATGCCTGTACTGCAGGTGAAACTGTGCTCACGACCTGGGGTTCAATGGTTGACTCAGCCTTCCATCCTTCCGAGGTCGGTAAAATGAGTACCCAGCTTGCTTGGGGAGGGGGGGCAATGTGTAGCCTGCATACTATAATTAAAAACTGTAAACTGCGCAAAGACTACTTGAAGCATACATCTCTTTATACATAATTAGGGCATTTATACACGACCCCTAAACTCCGGGGCAAATGGCTCCCAGCTCCAGAGCTTAAAAATGTTTCCCCACCAGCTCCGGAGTTTACAGGAAATTAAGTGCGACCACGCCCACTTTAGCATGTCCCAGCGCACCTTTCAAGTACCTGCTCTCTGGAGGTGAAAATTCTTTGATGCGGTGTAACGATAGTGAGTGCAGGGCTCTCCTCGCTTCTGTTTGTTGTTTTTTGGCTCCCGCCCCTTTAAGAGCTACTTAAGAGACTGGAATGTTGCCGCGGCAAGAGCGAGAGGCAGAACGGAGGTGAGCCACGTCTCTTTTCTTCCTGTTTTTTCTCCCTCCCCTCACGCAGCGAGCAGCCAGGAGTGCGGAGGGGTGGGAACGCAGGAACAGCGACAAACCCCTAAGATCTCTGCTCCAAATTTAAGTGGCCAGCAGATCTTAGGGGTCGTGTGAAAAGGCCCTTAGCCGCCGTCAGAGTTTGTAATGGCTTCACGGGGAACATGGGGTGTTTTGACCTTCATGTAGGCAGATTTTCTATGGCTTTGTGTCGGACTTTAAATGGCAGGTTCTATACTGTCTAATTTTACTAACATAAGAGTATCCATAAAATTAGAGATTTAGAACCTATATTGACTGGCATTGTCTCTTTGGGTATTTGGACATGCTGCTGTGTAAGTCTGACTGGGGAACAGAGGGGACTGAAATATGGCACCTTGTGCATGCCAATAGCTGTCCTATTACTGTGCCAGGCTCTTTCCCTGTCTGAGCCAAGGAGACATAGTTCGATCCCCCCCCCCCCCGGACATCTCCTTGAGAGGGGCTAGACTCGATGATCCATAGGGTCCGCTCCCAATCTGCAGTTCTAAGGCATCATCATCATCACCACCACCATCACCATCATCTAAAGAATATGACGACGACGACAGCAGCAGCAGCATTTATTTATTAATCTTCCGGCTGAGATTACAGGACTGCAATACTGATTTGGTAAACATCCATTTCTTTTCCAACAAAGACAGCTCATTGAGACCTGCATGGATTTCCCCCACATTCCACATCCCCTTTTCTTCGTAAGGCTCCTATTTGAACAGGGAAACTGGGCTGTGTGTTGTGCTGGCCCTCCCTTTCCTGCTATAAAAGAGGTATTTGTCTCGGCTTCAAAGTGACACTAAAGTTCTTCTTGCTTGAGGCGGCCTTGCAAAACAAACATTATCAAAATGGGAGGAAAGATTGCTGAATTGGTAAAAAGGGTCCTCACATCTCCTCGGGCTGGATTCTGGCAACCTGGAAGGGCGCACTGCAACATCTCCAGAAAGCATTCCATTTTTTAAATAAATAGAATATTTTTTTTAAAAAAAGCATTCTGTGCTCCTACAACAGCAATTAACTCATGGAGTAAACAGACAAAGGGAAAGACCCTGCTACCAACCGGAGGCCAGAGGACTGAAACAGGAGATGGATATGCCCCTCATCTTCACGGGTTCTTTTATCTGCACCCATTGGATGAACCTCTTTGAAATGGGACATCTGGGCATCCCACTCGTTCTCCTGTTAGGAGGCCCACCTCAGCCGCTCTCCAGAAAAACGAGCCGTTTCACAACGCTCAGAATCAGTGCAATAGAAAACGCAATATAACGTTTCCTTTAATTTCTTTACAGGAAATAGATTTTTATACACTCTCACAACACCCTGTGCACTTTTCTTATTTACACAAAAAACGCTGTCGTACACATATATATTTATATATGTATATATGTATAGGTATATATATATACACACACAAAATGGTAAGAAAATACAGGGTTTCCTTTCTTTCTTTCTACAGCTAAAGGTTATGCCGAAGAGGTCTGCGATCCTAAGGGACCCCTCCATCCCATAGTGGCTTCATCACTGTTTTCAGGCCACGTGCTTCCCCCCCTCCCCCGGCAGCCTCGCGAAACCTCCTTTCCTGACGCCCGAGTGCGAATCTGGCTTCCTGAATTTGAGCCGAGTGGTAGCATCCCGGTTCATCGTTGTCATGGGTCAGGAGTCCAGCTCCAGTTGCTCTTGCTGCTCGCTGGACCTCAGCATGAGCTGTTGCTCGTAGAAAAGGCTTTTTGCATAGTTGATTTCTTGAGACAGCTTCACCGCCAGCTCCTCGGACGTCACGTGGACCTGCTCAGAATAAAAGGCACTGCCAGACAACAGAGCAGAAGCCGTGGACATGGCCACCTTTCTCCTAACCCGGAGTCCTCTCCGCAGACCTCGAGATGAAAGCTGCCGCTCTGTGCCACTCCTTTGTTGCCGGATGGCTTGTGGGAGTCCTGAGCCCCAGGGTGGTGTAGTGGGTAGAGCGGTGGGGGATGGGACTCAGGAGATCTAGGTTCAAATCCCTGTCCCAGCTGCAGAAGGCCACTGGGGAGGGAGTAGTGATGGCCAATGTGTGTGTGCTGTGTCATTACAGGCGTGACCGACTCTCCGTGACTCCATGTCCTTGGAGTTTTCTTGGCAGGAATACCGGAGTGGCTTGCCAGTTCCTACTCCAGGCACCTACAGCATCTGGTATCCCCTGGTGGTCTCCCATCCACATACTAACAAGGGCTGACCATGCTTAGCTTCCGAAATCAAGCGAGATCGGAGGTGCTTAGGGCATCTAGGCAGCGATGGCCAAACCATCCCTCAAAACCTTTCGCCAGCCTCGAACGCTCCGCTAGAGTTCCTGTAAGCAACGCCTTCCAAGTATCAACCAAGTGATGAGTTTGGGATCCTGCACTTTTGCAGTACCTAGGTTTACAGAAGTTTGGCAAGAATCAGAATCAGGTCCCCGTTTGATGAGCTGCCCCAAGCACAGGACTGGGACCAAGGGTTCCACTCCGCTTGACCCTGATGGAAAAGGCTGAGAACGGAGATTGCCGGATGACCCCAGCACTTAATGACCTGAAAGAGGCTGAAACGGAGACTCAGCAGACCATCGGCGAGAGCTGGAAGCCCCTAAAGTGTTTCTCACAGCTCTCCTGGCAAACCATCTAGCCCTGATAAAGTGAGGTGCCAGAGGGTCAAGGGCAGGCAAGGAGGAAGTTCTCTGTAGTGAGCCCTTGGTGTCTGGCGTGGGACAAACCCAAAGAGCCTTCCCCATCGTACTCACCCCAATCTCCACCAACGTGCCCATACTCCCTAGCTGTGGATGATGGGAATGGTAGTCCAGCACCTACGGAGGACTCCCAGTTGGGGGAACATTGACCTCTATTTTGGAAATGACCCGATCCCTTTGAACAAAAGTTTTAGGCACACTGATGGATGAACGGTCACTGGCTTACCACCTGGCCGTGAAGGCTAGGGCTCCGAACACTGCCGGTCCCACACTAGCAATGTCCCGGCATTCAAAACAGCCACTGAAGGCAACCGGGGAAAGAGGGGGTCACTCTCACTTCCAAGGCTGTTCTTTGGAAGAGGGGAGATGACATTTTAGATGTGGTTGGGGAGTCTGGTTTTTCTGAGATGCAGATCAGACACAAAACCCTCCACGGACAGCCAAGGCGGTCTTTTCCCCACACTCTGCCGAAGAAGGCGATCAAGGGGGTGGCCAAGGTGGTGGGGAGCCTTTTGCTTCCTCTCTTCTTTTCGGGCTCCAAGCTACGCGTGCACGTATATTTATTAGGGGCAGGTGACAAAAAAAGAGGGTGGCAATGGAATACAGTGCTCCGGCCAACGAGAAAACAAGTTGGCAAACCTCAAGCTCGTGGAATCACTTAGGGGATTGTCATCAAACAGACCAAGTAGTGGTGTTGGTAGGGGCCAGACGCAAGCCCAGATGTGGACGCTGGGCTGGGCTGGTCTACCTGTGAGTCAACAAACTGGATCTGGGACAACTAGATTGTCTAGGACCCTGCCTCTGGTCCCAAGGTCCAAGAGGTGGGTTACCATTTTGGATGGGTTGGGTCATTAGCGCTCTCTCTCTCTCTCTGTGTGTGTGTCTTTCTCTCAAACCAACTCTGCTCCCTAAATAAGGCTGAGGGTCATTTTTTTAAAAAAAAGAAGAAACACATTTTCAAGTTAAAACCTACCCTACAGAGGTGGAGGACTCTGGCATAGTCTATCTGCTACTTATCAGGCTGTGCTTTCCAAAGTCCCCAGGCAAATCAAAAAACCCTCACCACCAAGGCCATAGCTAACGACCCATTCTTGATAGGTTTCAGCACTTTAGGCCATTGTTCACCTTAAGGCTATGGATACCATTGTCTCCCTAACGAGTCTATTTAGGCCACTGTTCATCTTATGAGCCTAATTCAGACCAGGGTGACAAGAGGTCAAAGCTGACTGACTATAAGATGGAGGACTTGCACTAGCTGTATTCAGACTGATGAAGCTGTTTGGATGAACAGCGAAACGTTTCTATATCTCAAAAAAGAAGTCCAGTAGCCATGACTCCACTTCCAGATAAACTCACCTGGATGACTGAGAATCTTCACAGACCTACCCCCTCCTCCTAAACCCAGAACTGGAGAGAGACCGGTTTCCAAAGCAAAAAAAGGCACCAGTGATCGCCTTACCATGGGTTTCTGGTGAGACGGCCCAGGCATGGCCACGCCACTGCTGGAGTTGACGGCTTTCTTGGTCAGCTGGACGTAGACCTTCCCGTGGTCTTTGGAGATAAGGCAGTGATAGAGGTCATCGTACTTGACCTCCAGGAAGATGGACTCCCTATCCATGTGGCTCCCGCCCTTCAGGAAATACACGGCTTTGGAGGAAATGATGACACAATAGCTGTCGATGTTCTCCACCGCAATAAAGCTGTAGAAATGAGGATGTTAGGTCAGGGTGATGCATAGATGTGCTGCTGGGCAAGGATTATCTCCTCCTCTCTCCCTCCCGCAACCCCTGGGTCAGGAAAAGAGGATCTCTGTAGATCAGGCTTGGAAATTTTTCTTTCGGACTGTCTAAACCGGTGGTTCTCAACCGGTGGGGTCCCCAAATGTTCCTGGAATGCATCTCCCAGAAATCCCGGCCAACTCAGCAAGTGGTGGAGGCTTCTGGGAGTTGCAGTCCAGGAACCTCTGAGGACCCACAGGTTGAGAACCACTGGTCTAAACCCTAAAGTGAGCTTGATTTGTCTGCATCAAGTGGTTTCAATTCTCATGCATGCCCGGAGAAGGACTCGTAAGCATTTCCAGGCACCGCCTCCTTAGTGTTTGGGATTTCAGCAGACAAAAATGCCCTGCCCGCTGGCCGCATTGGCTGGTTATTGTAAGCACGCGCTCATAGAGAGCAATGGGTTGTATTTCCAAGGAAGCCTCCTTGGATCCCGAGAGGGTCCCTCACCATCGACACAGATGGCACCGTTGTTAGAAGCGGAGCTCTCTTAAGACACAAAAAGACATCTGTTCCCCTGTGAGTGCAATGTCCTCTCAGCTCTGCCAGTTGGAGGAGGAGAAAACCCTAGCTCATTTCCGTTTTGTGACCGGTCACTCGCCTTCATTTGCAAGGACAATGGCTCAGCATAGAAGCTTTGAAGGAACCCCTCTCTGGAAAGGGAGAAAAAAAATACTGCCCCCAAAACACACTTTTCACCAGCTTCTAATTGTGAAGTTGGCATCTTATCTAGTGCTCCCCTTAGAAGGCTGGCTAAAAACCCTAGGCCAGGCATGTCCAAAGTGAGGCCCGGGGGCCAAATGCGGCCCGTTTGCAAATTTTGAGCGGCTCACAGACTCCCCGCCAGCTAAGCCTGTCATGCATCCCCGACAGCTGGTCCCTCCCCATACTGGATGGAGATGTCACCCTGCAGTTTTATGGTTTGCTTGCCTCTGTCCACCCCTGCCCCACAGTCACCTGCCCAGCCTACCTGTCCCCAGCTCCATTGCTGCAGCGTCCTCCCCACCTCCTTGCATGTCCTAGAGCAGTGATGGCGAACCTTTTAGAGACCAAGTGCCCGAAATGCAATTCAAAACCCACTAATTGTTTTGCAAAGTGCCAATACAGTAATATAACCTGAATACAGGTGGCGATGAAGGGGCGATGTCGGGTGCCCACAGAAAGGGCTTTGAGTGCCACCTTTGGCACCCGTGCCATAGGTTCGCCATCACTGTCCTAGAGGCTTGTCCAAAGTCCAGCCGGGGGGTGGGTGGGGAGGATTGCAGCTGAATGATCAGCCCCCACACATTTTCACTCCCACCAAATCTGGCCCTCCTTGCAAAAAGTCTGGGCACCCCTGCCCTAAGCAGATTGACTCTGAGAATAAGCACCGCAAGACGCAAAGGGAGCTAACGTCCGGGAGGTGAGGACAAAGGCTGTCTCCATGCATCTGGAAGGAAGAGAGAAGATTTAGAAGTGCAGTGGAACCTTGACTTATGTCATTAATCCGTTCCAGAGGTCTAGACTTAAGTCAAACATGACTTAAGTCAAATGAACTTCTCCCATAGAAAGTAATGGGAAAGCGGATTAATCCGTTCCAGATGATGAAAAAGACCCCCGAAAACAGGAATTTAACACAAATTTGACTGGGATAGGAGATTCCTTCTGGGGATGTAAATCTCTCTTCAAAGAGAGGAGGAGGCAGTGGAATTATAGTCCACAAGTTATACGCCTCCACTTTTTAATGTTCGTAGCAACAATGTCTAACATTTACTGATTTTTAACTTGACGTTCCAAGTTCTGAACAACTCTGTGCTTACCATTAGAGTCCCACAACTGTACAGCTCCCCAAATAAAATGCTTCCATTGTGGACCAGAATTCTGCAGCCAGATTTCTTACAAAACTGAGCCGACTGTCTAACCAGAGAGGCCAGCCCTGAGCTCCCGTCCCTTCTTCTCTTCCGGCAGCAGTGGAGGCTTTGGTGAGGCCAAGGACCAGCTCCAGGTGCTCTGAACTGGCCTCGCCGAAGCCGCCGCTGCCGGAGGAGAGGAAGAAGGCAGGAGCAGTTTGGAGGCGGCAGCCGCGATGCTGGGTTGTGGCTGCCGCCCGATTCCGGTGCCTTGCGCCGGGGCTCCGAGATGTAAGTCAAAGCCTGCGACTCAAGTCAAACAGGCCCCTTCTTGCTGCAAGTCAAATATGATGCAAGTCAAGCAGTATGTAAGTCAAGGTTCCACTGTAATGGGTTTTCTTTTCTTTTCTTCTTTTGGTCTGTTTGACCCAAGTGCCTGGCTTCAAGACAGGCAGGGGAAACCACAAAGCGCAGCCCCTAGCAAGGGTATCCACTGGAGAGTCCATAGCAAGGGCCCAGCTTTGTTCTAAGCCTGAGTCACCCACACCATTGTTCATTCTCACTTGCTGACATCCGTCTCTCTCTCTCTCTCTCTCTCTCTCCAAGAGTTGCTAAACCTTCCCGTGAACTCTTAAGAGCTGCGCACCCCCCCTTCCCCCCCCTCTCTCTCTCTCGAAACCCGCCCCTTCCCCAAAGCCCTATGTTTGGGCCGTTTTTTTTTAAAAAAGCAAAGCCATGCAAAAACAATTAAAACCAAAATAAGTAGAAACCGCAAACACAAAAGCAGGACAGAAATTTCCTAAGAACAAAAGCAGAAGCAACGAGCTCTCTGGAGAGTTATGGCTCAATGCCTCTCGGTCCAACCTCTCTCATTCTCTTTCTCTCCCACCCCCCAACCGCCTGCCCCCAAACACACACACACACACACACACACACACACACACACACACACACACACACACACACACACACACACACATCGGGAAGTAATTTAACTACCCAACAACGTTTTCCAGAAGTGAAACAGTGGGCCTGGTTGGGAAATTAAAAAATATGGAAACATTTAGCTAGAACAGTAGAGTGAGGCATTAAAGCCGTCTTTTATGGATTTAACGCTTGGGGGCGGCGGGGGGGGGGGGAATGTTAGATCATTAGGCCTTTCAATCATTTGAAAAACTGGAATACGATAAGGGGACAATGGGACCCTTTTTATTTTTATTTTTTTGTACTGGGCTGCAGAGGAGTAAGATGACTGCAGCTACTTTTTCATGATGGGTGATGAGAGAGGGATGGCGTTCAGGAAAATCTGGACTCGTGGAAGGTTCATTTTCACTTACTTTGGTGGAAAGCCATGGCGGTGGAAGGCTGATCCGAGAAGCATGTTCGGTTTTGGGAGCGGAGCGGAGAAGAGGTCTCCTGCAATGCCAGGGGTGTCCAAACTTTTTGCAAGGAGGGCCAGGTGAGGTGAGGTGAAAATTTGTGGGGGGTGAACATTCAGCCACATATGGCCCCGTGGGCTGGACTTTGGACAAGTGTCTAGGACAGGCATGTCCAAACTTCAGCCCTCCTGAGGTTTTGGACCGCAACTCCCAGAATTCTAAGCTTAGATTGCCAATGACAAAGGACTGTGGGAGTTGCGGTCCAAAACATCTGGGGGGGGCAAAGTTGAGACATGCCTGGTCTAGGATATGCAAGGATACGTGGGGAGGACACTGCAGCAACGGAGCCGGGGTAGGGTAAGCTGACCAGGGGGTGGGGGTGGGGGTGGGGAGGGATGGGCAGAGGCAGGGAGGGTAGGCAAACCATAAAACTGCAAGCTGACGTCTCCATCCAGCTGGCAAGGATGCATGACAGGCTGAGCTGGTGGGGAGAAGAGGCTGCGGGCCACTCGAAATTTGAAAACGGGCCACATTTGGCCCTCTGGCCTGACTTTGGACATGCCTGCCTTAGGCAGGGAGACGCCCCGGGGGGGTGTTAAATGGGAGGGTGCCAATGCAACGCGATGCCCCATCAGCGTTCAGCACAATTCTGCCCTGTGCTGACTGAAGGAGAATCCATGAGCTACATTGGGATTATGGAGGCAGACGGAGAGCCTTTAGTTCAGACCCATGCCTACCTAGGATGCTCACGTGGCCACTCCCTCTCATAGGAAGGAGGCAAGGATGCTTCTTAGGACCCCGCCAGGCTCAGGGAATCACACTGTCCGTGATCCACTTGGATCCATTATGGCTGGTTTTGTCCATCCCCCCTGCCCCATCTCTCTCTCTCTCTCTCTCCTTCGACTCAGATTTTACAAGCATGCACCTGCCTCCAGCAGAAGGCCCACGGCTAAAAACAGAACTGTGGGGTGAAAAAAATAGCTTCCCGGGGTCATCAAACCCGAACGGCACCAAGACAGGACGGTTGCAGTATTGCCAAAAGATGGCCATCTCACTTGTGTTTAAAAACCTTCCTGTTTCTCATGGACCTTTCATACAGAAGGCCTTCCCTGTCAGTCAAGGTTACTCTGATCTACAGTGGGAAAACAGCTTCTACTGTTGAGAAGTTTTTTCTTTCTTGTAATTTGAAACCAGGCGGTTTGGTCCCTGTCGTCTGGAGCTGCTGCATCTTTCATGTGAAAACAAACCCAAACACCTCCAGGTGGACATTACCATCACCTCTCAATCTAGCCTGGATGCATTCAAAAGGGGATTGGACAGATTCCTGGAGGAAAAGTCCATCACAGGCGACAAACCAGGATGGAGATGTGTGTAATCTCCAGGCTTAAAACCAGGGTTCTTCAAGGGCCAGATGCAGGGGAGTGGTTGCAGGAGACAGAGATCTAGTCTCGTGCATTCCCGGACACATTGTGAGATCCAGGAAGCTGGACTAGATGGGCCTTTGGCCTGATCCAGCATGGCTCTTCTTATGTTGTTATGTTCTTATGCTCAATTTTCTCTCCTTCAGGTTCAACACAGACAACATCCTCTCAACTGTTCCTCACAGGGCTAAGAAGCAATTGTGCTGGCCCCCCACCTCTCCTGGGAAGGAACTCAAAAAAGGTCCCCGGACCAGAGATGGCCTTCCCCCCAATGGGTTCGATTCCTACGCAATGAACGGCAGATGCCGTCCGAGAATGGAGCTCAAAATCGCCCCTAGAGCTGTTACACAAGTTGAGGATGGAATCCTGCATGCAAATCTTTTCTTTTGGAAAAAAACGTTATTATTAGATGACGCCTCCCCCCCCCCCCCATGAAAGGATCCAAATGGATCTGTCAGAAAGAGACCGGGCACTTACAACTCATCCTGAATGTCTTCCGTCATTCTGAAGAGGAGCTCTTGTCCTTCCGCTTGGCTGTCGGAATAGCGGGGCAGGAGTCCCTGCGGGCCCATGCAACACCGGGGCCGTCGCACCCTCTCCGCTTGCGTCCTAAGAACAACAGCAGGCAAAGAGGCATTTACACAGGACGGGCCATGACAAGACCGGGCAGGCAGGCTGGATGGTGCAGGGCGGATTTTTAACTGAGTTCCCAGAAAACCAGGACCATCGTATTAAACCACTAGCTCAAGCTGCACATCCAAGGGATTTATAAAGTGTTCTGCTTATATACCGCCCCATACCACTTCAAGTAGTCCCTGGGCGGTTTACAATTTTAATTACAGCGTGCAGGCTACACATTGCCCCCCCCCCCAGCAACCTGGGTACTCATATCTTTATAATCTTGCACAGGAAGACAAGTATCCATGCAGAAGACTGTGTTTCCGAGGGGTGCGTGTCAATGCACGTTTCAGCGAGGTGTGGAAATCAAGACAGGAGTTAGAAAAGCAGAGGTTCCGGCGCAATGCACTACAAGTAACCCAGTTGCCTTAACAAGTTCCTTTCGAAAGGCTGGCGTTTTCTTTGACAACGGAGACGCGATGAAATCGTATTTCAAAAGTCGTGCAACTAGCGTTGAACCGACGACGATTCTCCGGGCACGACAAGCAACGGTTACAAATGCAGGAACAAGTGATGCCTTTATTCAACCCTTAAGTATAACAAAAAGCTGTTTTATAAGAATATATATACAGTGGTACCTTGTAGAAAGGAATTAATTCGTTCCAAATAAAATTATGTTAAGTAAATTTTCCTTTATACTAATTTCCCAGAGGAATTTATTGAAAACAGAGTAATCCCTAATCGCGACCATTTTCATGTTGTACGGATTCGCCCCATAGACGATTCTGTTAAGCAAATTTCCCCTATCTCCGGAATTTTTTATGTTGTACGTATTTTATGTTATACAAACCGTTTGTTATATGAGGCTCCACTATATACAGTGGAACTTTGACTTACGTCATTAATCCATTCCGGAGGTCTAGACATAAGTCAAACATGACTTAAGTCAAACGAACTTCTCCCATAGAAAGTAATGGGAAAGCGGATTAATCCGTTCCAGATGATGAAAAAGCCCCCCGAAAACAGCAATTTAACACAAATTTGACTGGGATAGGAGATTCCTTCTGGGGATGTAAATGAAATGTCTCTTCAAAGAGAGGAGGAGGCAGTGGAATTATAGTCCACAAGTTATACGCCTCCACTTTTTAATGTTCATAGCAACAATGTCTAACATTTAGGTTTTACTGATTTTTAACCTGACGTTCCAAGTTCTGAACAACTCTATGCTTACTATTAGATTCCCACAACTGTACAGCTCCCCAACTAATTCTGCAGCCAGATTTTTTTACAAGACTGTGCTGACTGTCTAACCAGCAAGGCCAGCCCTGAGCACCCGGCCCCTTTTCTCCTCCGGCAGCAGCGGCGGCTTCAGAGAGGCCAAGGACCCGCTCCAGGTGCTCGGAGCTGGCCTCGCCGAAGCCGCCGGTGCCGGAGGAGAGGAAGAAGGCAGGAGCAGTTTGGAGGTGGCAGCTGCGATGCTGGGTCGTGGCTGCCACCCGATTCCGGTGCCTTATGCCGGGGCTCCGAGATGTAAGTCAAAGCCTGCGACTCAAGTCAAACAGGCCCCTTCTTGCTGCAAGTCAAATATGCTGTAAGTCAAGCGGCATGTAAGTCAAGGTTCCACTGTATATGAAAAAAACAGAAAACAAAAGAAGTTATTATTTGAGGAAACTTTTAGGCGTTTTTCTAGTGGGAATACGGCAAATGCTATGCTGTTCTTCCATCTGGTGGGGTGACCCTAGGCCCCCTCCCAAAAAGAAAAGGCAGCATCTTTTAGAATTATAGCTTTTCACACTCTGCTTCAGAATCCAGATTAGGATTCCTTATGGGGCACCATGCCCTAGTGGTGTTCCTTGACTCTCACTGGGCCACTGGGGCATCCTTTAGAACAAAGCTGTGTCTTCCTTGGTGCGCCGAGACCCTCTTCCCGGACCCCCTCCCTCCTCTCCTGCAGACGAAAGGGCTGCTGCTGCCTGTTTGATCTCGACCAAGATGAAAAACCCCGACCCCGTCCTCCCGTTTTTCTGCTGACATTTTTTGGCAGGAGCCCACCAGGCGGACGGGTTCCGAGCAGATGTTTTCTCCCGAGGCTCATTCCTCCCCTCCCGCCTCTGCGCCCCACCCCCCCTACGTTTAGCCATACGGAGCCCCGGCTACGAAGCACAGGCCTCTCTTTCATCGGCCGTTTTCCCATTCAATACGTTTACGGGAAGGCTGGCGGCAACTCAAAAACGCCCCCCCTCTGCAAAGCTCTCTGCTTAAAACTAACCGAGCGCCACCACCACCACAAATCTGGGGTGCTACACGGCCCCTCCTCCTTTACCCCCCTCAAAACCATCTCTCTATGGCTTCCTCTCTTGCAAGTGCCTTCCGCCAAGGGTCGATAAGACCATTAAAGATGGAGCCAAACTCACAACAGAAACCTAAAGAGCTAAGATATATTGGAGCCTCTTCAAATAAAGCCCTCTCTATTTCTTTCTTTTTTTGAATGGAAAAAAAAATCAGGGTTTCTGAACTGGGTGGAGTGCCTCCGTAGCCACCTGGCAGCTCTCTGCTTCAGACGTGCTGCTTTTTATGTGCATGGTGCAAGAATGTGTGTGTGTGTGTGTGTGTGTGAGAGAGAGAGAGAGAGAGAAAGAGACCCCCTTTCACACGTTCACTTAAACCAGGCATGTCCAAACTTTGGCCCTCCAGATGTTTTTGGACCACAACTCCCACAGTCCTTTGCCATTTGAAACACGAGCTTGGAATTCTGGGAGCTGCAGTCCAAAACATCAGGAGGGATGAAGTTTGAACATGCCTGACTTAAACCACAAAAGAACAAACGAATGACACTTCTCTCCCATATCGATCAGCTAGCCTGGCAGACGGGAGACAAGTAGGTACTGGTTGACTTTTGTGTGTGTGAGAGATTTGCAATTGCAAAGACTTCTCACTCTGGCCTGCTTCAGGGCACCAACAAAACCCCACCCCACCCAGTTCTATGGCACAATACTGAGGGAGTAGGTGCCAATAGATATATTGAAGCGCGCCAGTGCTGTGCAAATCTGCTCAAATGCTGGAAATGAAACAAGAGCTTTCTAGGCAAATAACTGCTTGCGTCTCGGTGGACATTTTAATTTGCACCTGGCCACAGCTGGCAAGGCTCCGTGGTTTGGGCGCACATCAAAGTAGATTGAACAAGCGATCACATCTGCTCACCGTGGGGCAGGAAAAGAGCAAAGAGATTCCTCGTCAGGGCTGATGGGAGTTGTAGTCCCTTAACAGCTGGAGGACTAGGCTCTCTCTACTTCCATGTTCATTTCCAACAAGGGAAAATGGGAGGGAGGGGATGACACACCGATAGTGACACAATAGAAGCTTGTTACTCGTGTCTTGTCTTGGGCAGGTAGGAGATTAGAAAAAGCACTCTCATACAAGGCATTCCCCAAAGGCTTTGAGATGCTATCGGTCAACCACCAGCAGGAATACAAACAACAGATGCTGCTTTTGCGACCTCCCTTCATTGCACCACACTTGGCCTGGCAGTCAGAACAGAAGTCCTCCGTCATTGCCATCATCCTAACGATGAAAGAGACTGACTGCTATCTTAATTAAGTTGGCCGGAAATAAATGTGAATTGCATTATTCTAGACATCAAACAACATTCCAAACCAAATGGTTTATACTACTACTACTACTACTACTACTACTACTACTACTACTACTACTACTACTACTACTACTACTACTACTACTAATAATACTACTACTACTACTAATAATAATGCTCAAATGGTCCACTGGAATTTGTATCAGAACTATCATCTACCCATAGCAAAGAACTGGTGGGATCATAAGCCTGAAAAAGTGATTGAAAATGAGCATGGAACATTACTTTGGGACTTCTGAATATAGACAGACAAGGTTTTGGAGCATAATATCCCAGATATTGTGATTGTGGAGAAGAAAAAAAGTGTGGATCATTAATACTGCTGTACCAGGTGATAGTAGAGTCACCGAGAAACAATTACCCGATATCAGGATCTGAAAATTGAACTTCAGAGACTCTGGCATAAACCGGTACAGGTGGTCCTGGTGGTAATTGGCACACTGGGTGCGGTGCCTAAAGAGCTAAGCAAATATTTAGAAGAAATTGGAGTTGACAAAGTCACCCTCAGTCAGCTGCAGAAAGCCACATTACAGGGATCTTCTCGCATAATTCGCCAACATCACATAGTCCTAAACGCTTGGGAAGCGTTCGACTAGTGATTTGTAATAATCCAGCGTAGTTATCTTGTCTGCTATGTGATAATTTGATAATAATAATAATAATATTAAATCTGCAGTTTGTTCTGATGTCTCGGGCGATGCGCTGTAAATAACCAGACACCCCTGATGAATTTTTTAAAAGCTCAGAGACGGAACGGGCAGTAGGGTGCCCACATCTGTGTCCCATTAAATCCGACTGAACACTCGACACGTTGGCTGATTGGCTTTTAATAGGCACACAAAGGCAATACAAGAGCGAAATGCCCTTGTGCCTGCCCGGCACAGCGGGGAAGAGCTGTGCTGAATGAAGCCACACACACACACACACACAAAAAAAGATGGGGAAATGGCATCCGTCGTGGAAGCCAGGAGGTTGGGGACACAGCATCGCTGTTCAGGCCACGCCGGAGCCCTTTGAGCGGCTCTGCTCCAAGGAAGGGCTGCAGACCCGACAGATTTCTCATTATGGGACTCCCGGTTCAATCAAGTGGTTATTAAAACAAGCCCACGATGCTCCAGAAGCTCCAGCCGGCTCGAAGGAGAGCGACTCTTTTTTTTTTTGCTTTGCAGACCAAAACACTCGCACAGGGATGGGCCGACTCTGGGGCAGGGTGGACGCCTCCCCTCTCTTCTGCTGGGTCCCTTGAACCGCTCATTCCCCTTCTCGCCTTGACCAAATGAAAGGCTCCTCTCGGAGCCGTGTGCACTTTTCCATTCTGCTTCTGACACCCCAACCGTGTCGGGACGCCCGTTTTTGAAATCTGAGAGGGGGACTCCCCGCTCTTTCCGTGTTTCTTTCCCCAGTTTCCACCCCAATTTTGGCCACGGCCGAGAGGCCTGGAAGATGCCAAGGACGGGAAATTGGCCTCCTGACTCACACTAGTCACCCGTCCCGGTCTCGACAGCAGCTCTGTTGTCTTTCTCCGCATAAGGCAGGTCTCCGCCGCTTAAGGTTCGGAAACACAGCTGGAGGATTCGGGTAAATACGCATGCTGGAGTCTGCGGTCTAGCAACAGCGGGCTCTCTTTGCCAGCCTCCGTTGGGTCTCTCCTTTCTTTGCCGACGGGCCAGACTCCTTATTCAGTGTCCCAGAAAGTCTACTGAACTTTGGGGCACTTAATTTAATCCCGCTTGATTTAGAATCATAGAATCCTAGAGTTGGAAGAGACCTCGAGGGCCATCTAGTCCAACCCCCTGCCATGCAGGAACCCCCATCACAGGACTCCCAACAGATGGCCATCCAGCCTCTGGTTGCCAGCCTACCTGTGTTCCACCGGATGGCCATTCTAACATCATTGATTTTCTTTCCCGGCCAACCTGCACTGCCAACTGCCTCTGTTTGCTGTTCCTGCACTAACTCCAGCCGCCTAACACGCTAGTCCCTTGGTGCCAAGGCCGTTGTGAGGGTGGCTCTATTGCCCAGGGCAGTCATCCCACCCAAATGTGACGCTCCTTACTTCTATAGTCCTAGTGACCTCTGTCTGCAGGGCTGCCTCCCGTATCGGCACCCATGCTCTACTAGCCAGCTTCCAACAAGGCTCCTTTGGAATTCATAGGCCACCCAGAAATTACCCCAGACAAACTTTGATGGGCTTCATGTGGTGATGGCATCTGGCCTGGATGCCTTCAAAAGGGGATGGGACAGATTCCTGGAGGAATAGTCCATCACAGGTGACAAACCATGAGGGAGATGTATAATCTCCAGGCTTAAAACCGGGGTACTTCAAGGGCCAGATGCAAAGGAGTGGTATCAGGAGAAAGAGATCTAGTCTCGTGTGCTCCTGGATACATTTGGTGGGGCCACTGTGAGATACAGGAAGCTGGACTAGATGGGCTGTTGGCCTGATCCAGCCTGGCTCTTCTGATGTTCACCCCTCCCTCCAAGTCTCTTGTGTCTGTCATCACATCCAACTGAGAAACAAGGGCTTCTCTCGGGCATTATGAAGCCAAAGGAAGAGGCTAGGAAGCACCCCATAAAGGGTATATCTCGGGACCCCCCCCAGATCCATAAGGCCTTGGGGTCCCCCCCCCCCAACATGTGTGCTTGACTAGGCTTCTGGGAGCCACCTGGGGTCTCTAGCCCACTCTGTCTTCGCACAGACCAGTGGTGGTGCTCATCTCCGGATTCAAGCCGAAGAGCCAGTGTTGTGCAAGTCCATGGCCGCGTGGCTGGCACGGCTGCAAGGAAACACCGTTTTACCTTCCCGCTTTTAATGGCGGTACCTATTTATCTGCTTGCATTGACATGCTTCCGAACGGCTAGGTTGGCAGGAGCTGGAGGCATCACCGGGAGCACCCGGGATTCGAATCCCCGAACGGCCGACTTTTGCAGCTGGCAGATTTCGGAGCTTTAGTCCGCTGAGCCACCACACACAAACAATCAGAAAAGCATAAAATAAGCGCTTCCAAATACATATCAAGTGGCACCACTAACTTGAAGGGATTGTGAAGCAGGCAGTGCCTTCCGCCTTCCCGCAACTCGTTTAACGAATGTAGCGGTCCTGTAGTTGTACATCGAGGAGAGCCCCGGATGGACTTCCCTTTGTATTATGTTTTTTTTTTCATCGCTAGAGACAATCATATCTAGAGGTACCACTGTCTAGCCAAAAACCAGGCTGTTCAGACCCGATCATTTAAAGGCAGAAGCTAACTTTTTCCAAGGTGAACATGCCCAGGGACTTTTTACATTTTTTCACAACGTCTCTGCGAAGGCCCACATTGGCACATCTGGAAGATGGAGGAGCACAGACGGGCAAGGGACACCAGGCATCCACTGCGCAAGACAGGACACAACGCCTTCTGTCTTAGGCCGGTGGTTCCCAACCAGTAGGTCCCCAGATGTTTCTGTACTGCAATTCCCAGAAGTCTTCATCACTAGCTAAGCTGGCCCGGTTTTCTGGGAGTTGCAGTCCAGGAACATCTAGGGACCCACCGGTTGAGAACCACTGGGCTAGACTATGAAGTTATCTTTCTGCTTCTTCCCTCTTTTTACCAAGACAAGAAAAAAAGGGGGAAAAATCGATCCATCAAGAGAGAGCAACAAAGCCCAGCTGTTCAATGTCCTGCTCCCCTGGGGAGTGGCAAGAGAGTCCATGAGTTCAGGATGTGCCCCATAGCCAGTGGTTCTCAACCGGTGGGTCCCCAGATGTTCCTGGACTGCAACTCCCAGAAGTCTTCATCACTAGCTGAGCTGGCCAGGATTTCTGGGATTTGCAGTCCAGGAACAACTGGGGACCCACCGGTTGAGAACCACTGCTCTGGGACCTTGGATCCCTCCGACACCGCTGACCCTTGTGTTGACGGGGAGTGTGTGATGCCCATGAATCAACCACAAGAGTAAGGAGACACCCATCGCCCTCTTGTAGTTGCAGCCACGGGGACCTCCCAACATCTGGCCCGGTTGTAATCCATTTCACTCATCTGGCTTTCCCTTGGTGGATCTGAGCCGGAAGTTTGCTGGGGGTGGGGGTGGGGGGAGAGAGAGAAAGAGAGAGAGAAAGAGAAAGACAAATATGCAGGTTGGTGCTTTTAAGGGCGACGGCGGCTGCTCTGTTAGCCGGAGCCATGGGTTTTGCACGCAGCGTGAGAGGGTTAAATAGGACAGTCTCAACTCTTTCCTAAACTTTTGCCCTCCAGATATGTACTCGTTGGCTGGCGTACAAAAACCCGGAGCGGTATTACATGCCTTTAACGATATGGTTCAACTGTCGGTCAGGCTCCGGGGTCTGGCGTCCTGCCAGACTGCAATCAATGGGACACAAACCTCCACCTCCCTCCCTTTTCTTTCTTTCTTTCTTTCTTTCTTTCTTTCTTTCTTTCTTTCTTTCTTTCTTTCTTTCTTTCTTTCTTTCTTTCTTTCTTTCCAGATCATCACGGAGGGCTTGGATCATCTCCTTTTTGTCGTGCTGCTTAAATTTATGGAGCAGAACCCCGAAGCGGCATTCCTTGGCGTGGGACAGCCCACGGGGCCTCCCTTTGTTTGGTCCCCTGTAAGCAAGACTCTGCTTTTATTTTTTCTCTCCCCACCCCCTTTCTCTTTCCCTTTTCTTTTCTTTTCTTTTCCGGAGGACAGCAAGTTTGTTAGTTCAGGCACCGGCTTTTTGCTCATCATTGAAAACGACGAGAGTTCAGGCGAAGGGCAAAAGGACAGCCGAGTGTAAACCCCATCCCAGCAGGCTTCGGGCTCCGACACCCGTGAGGCCGGGCGTTTGGCAGCGAGAGCAAGGCATCCCCCACCCCCACCCCCACCCCCACCCCACACACAGAGCTTTGCCTGGGACAAAAAGCCAATTTGTGGGCTACGAACCGACCGGCCTGAGCTGCTATCCTTATGCATGCAAGCCCTTGCACCCTGCGCGAGTGCTAAGAATCCCAGAAGTTTGATTCTACTCTTGATAACTGTGAAACCGGCTGCATCTTATGTCCTCTGAAGCACCGATCTCAGCAAACCCAGGTCCCCCCCACACCAACCATGCTGGAAAGAGCAAGATGGTTCTCCCCCCCCAAACTCCCCATGAAGGAGGACATTTTATTAAATAACCACCTCCACCCACCAACTTAGGACTGCAGAGTTGGGAGGGTCCCTGTGGATGAATCGAGTCCATCCCCTCTTAAGGATCAGCAGTAAGGAATCAAACTCCTAGCCTCTGGATCCGCAGCTCCAGAGACCTAAACGGTTGAACTATCCAGCATATACAGAAAACCCTGTCTATCGCGGGGGTTAGGGACTGACCCGACCCGCGATCATTGAAAATCCGCGATAGGCGGATCCAGGTCGGGCCAGGCATGGGAGAGTAGCGAGCGATGTTTAAAATGACTTTAAGCAACGGACCCAAGCGGGATGGGGTGATGGCATCTGGCCTGGATGCCTTCCAAAGGGGATTGGACAGATTCCTGGAGGAAAAGTCCATCCCAGGTGACAAACCATGATGGAGATGTGTCATCTCCAGGCTTAAAACCAGGGTCCTTCAAGGGCCAGATGCAGGGGAGTGGTATCAGGAGACAGACAATCTAGTCTTGTGTGCTCCCAGATGCATCTGATGGGGCCACTGTGCTCTTCTTATGTTCTTATGTCCAGGGGACGGCCACCAACAGTCCTTTCCCCATGCCCAAGAAACCCAGCCGGCCACCCCCACGGTCCTTCTACAGATCATTGCTGAAAGGCCACTCAGGTTCTGAGCATTTCCCTTGTTTAACCTTTAGAAAAGAAGACCGAGGGGAGATGGGATAGCCTTCTTCTTCTTCTTCTTCTTCTTCTTCTTCTTCTTCTTCTTCTTCTTCTTCTTCTTCTTCTTCTTCATCATCATCATCATCTTCTTCTTCTTCATCATCATCATCATCATCTTCATCATCGTTCTTGTTCTTGTTCTTCATCCTCCTCATCCTCCTCATCTTCTTCTTCTTCTTCATCATCATCATCTTCATCATCATCATCATCCTTCTTCTTCTTCTTCTTATCATCATCATCATCATCATCTTTGTCATCGTACCAGTCCCTCTCAAGGGGCCACCATGAGGAATCAAACTCTCAACCTTTGGGAGCTACCCCATAATAGAATTGCAGAACCGGAAGGGACCCTGCAGATCATCTCGTTTCGTCCTTGTCAAGGAGGCTCTCACGGGGAATTTAACTGCCAACCTCTGGCTCCCCAGCCGGACACCTAAGTCGCTGAGCTAGCCACAAATAAGCCAGCTGAAGAAGAAGTAAGGTCCTTTGGAGGAAGTTCATAAGGCAGGAAAGAAGGACATACGCCCTCTTCCCACCATGGGCCATGAAACCAGCGGTTGACATTTGATCCACCATAGTCAGCATCCTCTTGAGTGTGCGCAGAGTGCTGACCATGGAAACAGCGGAGACATGCAATTTAGGTGGGTTTCCTGTATGGGGTGGTCCCTAACCCACATGCACCCTGAAAACAGAGGGAAATGTAGGGTGTTCCATCTAGGTAAAAAGAAGGAATTCCACAGATATAGGATGGGGGATACTTGGCTGGAAAATAGTACCTGTGAAAGAGATCTGGGAGTCTTGGTGGACCACAAGTTGAACATCAGGCAGCAGTGTGATGCGGCAGCCAGGAAAGCCAATGCGATTCTTGGTTGCATCAACAGAACCATAGTGCCTAGATCAAGGGAAGTGACAGTACCACTCTATTCTGCTCTGGTCAGACCCCACCTGGAGTCCTGTGTCCAGTTCTGGGCGCCTCAATTTAAAAAGGATGTTGACAACCTCGAGCGGGTGCAGAGGAGGGCGACCAGGATGGTTGAGGGTCTGGAGGAAATGTCTTATGAGGAATGGCTTAGGGAACTGGGAATGTTTAGCCTCTCTAAAAGAGGGATGAGGAGGGGATATTATAGCTATGTTTAAATATTTTAAAGGATGTCATATTGAAGAGGGAACAGGTTTGTTTTCCATGGCTTTGGAGACTAGGACTCGGGGCAATGGTTTCAAACATTAGGAAGAACTTCATGACAGTTAGAGCTGTTCGGCAGTGGAAAATGCTGCCACAAAGGGTGGTGGAGTCTCCTTCTTTGGAGATTTTTAAGCAGAGGCTGAATGGCCACCTGTCGGGAGTCCTGTGATGGGGGTTCCTGCATGGCAGGGGGCTGGACTAGATGGCCCTCGAGGTCTCTTCCAACTCTAGGATTCTATGAGTCTATGAACAGCAAGGAAGGGAAGGAATCAGCATTAGAGGCACTTCCGACTTAAAGAGCAAGTGGGTGTCTCTTAGACTGACCTCCCTCTGTGTGCACTTATGCCAAGTTGCCAAATTTACCCCCTCCCCCAACAGAAGCTCTTCTGCATAACCACGAGCAAACATTACCCGCTACACACAGGCACACCACCAATCTATCGGTCTAACGTGCAGCCTCAGCCACGGGCTCTGTGCTGCACGCCGGGGCTGTGAAGCAGTTCACCCAGTACACATTTCCCAGAAAATGCTGGATCACTAGCAGGTTCCAGTGCAGTGAGGATTTTTGGCTGAACTCTGCCTGAACCCAGAAGCATATCGCTTATAACAGACACTAACAATAATGCTCTGATTACCTGCTTAAGACACGAGGGTTCAAAGCGAGTTCGCCTCGCCTCCACCCCACCCCCCCAGCCACCTTCCCGGGGCCACTTTAGATCCCTCTTGCTTACATTTAATGGAGTTCCTGTCCGCTGGCCAGCAAGTGTCAAAAAACACACAAACCAAAACAACAAAGCCAAAAAAAAATCTGGTTCTCTTCATCTAAAAAAAATGAGGAAAGAAAGAGCCTTAAAGAAAAAGCTTTGCTATGTGTCCGTTTAAGGCAAACCGTCCTTTTCTTGTCGAATAGAAACAAGCTGTCAATGATCAGGTGGTAGATCTCAGCTTGTTTTTCTTTTTTTCAGGCAACAGTGCTGGGTGGGGGAAGCCACCAATGTCCAGAAAACGTCAGCCTTTGGTCAGGACTTTTGAGAGATGTAACACACAAACATATGGGTCCCGTATTTAGGCACCATTATAGCAGAAAACACTCTGCTATCTATCTATCTATCTATCTATCTATCTATCTATCTATCTATCTATCTATCTATCTATCTATCTATCTATCTATCTATCTATCTATCTATCTATCTAATTCCTTCCTTCCCTCCTTCCCTCCTTCCTTCCTCTCTCTCTCTCTCTCTCTCTATCTACTGGAAGAACATAAGAAGAGCCATGATGGATCCAGCATGCTGGGAGCACACGAGACTAGATCTCTGTCTCCTGATACCTGTATCTGGCACTTGAAGTACCCTGGTTTTAAGCCTGGAGATGACACATCTCCATCATGGTTTGTAACCTGTGATGGACTTTTCCTCCAGGAATCTGTCCAATCCCCTTCTGAAGGCATCCAGGCCAGATGCCATCACCACATCTTGTGGCAGGCAGTTCCACAGACTAACAATGCACTGGGTGAAAAAAAAACATTTTCTTTTGTCTGTTCTTACTCTCCCATCCCACAATTGGAGTGGATGTCCCCTAGTTCTGGTATTTTGTGAGAGGGAGAAGAGCTTCCCTCTATCCACTTGACTCATGCCCTGCATTATTTTGTATGTCTCAATCATATCCCCCCTCAGGCGCCTTTTTTCCAGACTAAAGAGCCCCAAATGTTTTAGCCTTTCCTCATAAGGGAGGTCCCCCAGCCCAGTCATCATTTTAGTCGGGAGCTTCCCTTAAACCATCGACAGCCCCCCCCCCAATGGCTTACTCAAAAGCTCCACTGTTTTTTGGAGTGGCACGAAAGCAATGCCAGCACTTTGAATGACAAGAGGGTGAAGCGAAAGGCTACCCCCCCCTCTTCTAGCAATGAAATCTACCGCAGGCTCTGAAATATGTTTTTTAGAGGTTAAGCGGACGCCAGTCCGGCATTCTCCTAACGATTTGAAGGGAACAGCCATGAATTTCATTCCACTCTTCTCAAGACCGGCTAAGAGCCTTACATAAGTGAGACTAGAATGCGAAAACGGATTGTTCCAGGCTTCGGAGTGCTAGGGAGTATGGAGAGTTCAGCCAACAGAAGGAAAAGTCATTTGCAACACAGGCCGGGTGTTTTTTTCTCTCTCCGAGTGACAGGGAACGCCTGGGAGATTTATGAGGCTCCGGCAGGCCGCCTGGAAGGGCGAACGTTTTAAGGTACCCTCTGGCTTCACCCCATCTTTAAGGGAAGCTACTGGCTTTCCCAGATCTAATGGAGTCGTGGGGAAAGAAGCTTTCGTGCCTTATGCCTTTAAAGAGCATTAAGGTCTGTCCAAGAGGTTAAGAACCCTGGCCGACAGGAGAGGAAAGTCGGAGCAAGAGAAATCACCCTCCGGTTGCGGATAGCTGAGCAAAACGTAACACCGTGCAAACACGCCAGGCAAAACAGGGAGAGCAACTCTGCATCTGCATCCTTTAGGTAGCTGGCAGGACTCTCTAAAGCAGGCATGTCCAAACGTTGGCCCTCCTAATGTTTTGGACCACAACTCCCAGAATTCCAAGCCTATATTGGCAATGGAAAAGGACTGTGGGAGTTGTGTTCCAAAACATCTGGAGAGCCGAAGTTTGGACATGCCTGAAGGATGTTCCTGGAAGCGGGGGGGGGGGGAGCAAATTTGGAAGAGACTGGGAGTGGAGGGCTGGGGTCCAAGAATCCATGAAGAAATTAAGACCTAAGGAACCTGGAAGGAGGAGATCTAGACCTCAACGTGTCGCACTAAAACTTGGGGGATCAAGCACACCAGTTCTCTTGGACTGGGTGGGGGCCCTGGCAAGAAAACCTGGGGACAGCTGATGGCGGGTGAGGTGTGCCTTCCCTTCCATTCTCACTAGGCTAGGCGACTGCAATGTGTTTCATGTGGGTCCACCTTTGAAGGAGGACTCGAAGCATCATTAGATCCTGAAGAAGGCTGTCCGTGGCAGCTCGAAGGGGGTTGGTAATGGTGTGTTGCCAATGCAACCCGGCGGCTTTGATAATCAAACCTTCAAATGATTTGAGTCCACCCTGCGGGGATGACCCCTTTCAGAGGCGATCGCCTGCCCCCATTTTGAAAGGGGGTCCAGTCCCTTTTCGCTCCCCGTTCAAGGTTGTGAAGTTGTAATGACACGTCAGAAAGAAGGTCTTTTTTTTGTGGTAGCTCCTTGACTCTTGAATGAGCTGCTCTGTCCCATCTCCCAGGCCCCATCTCTGTGGGACGTCAAGAAATCAAGCTCTGGGGAAAGCCAACTTTTTAAAATTGGGTTACGAGTTGCACTTTTTATCCTGGCGAGTCCTTTGCAGTCATTTTCAAAGCCCTTTCTGGCTTGGGGGCTTGTTTATTACTCGCTGGTGTTTCCAATCATGGTAAATGCTTTCCTTTGTTCTCTTGTATCAAATGCCTGATACATAGGTTGCTTTGTGGAGACTGCAGATTACAGAAGTTGTTAAATTGTATATATATTAATAAGTAACTAAAGGAATAGGTAGAGAAACAGAAGACAAACGGTAACAAAGAATCCAGAGGCAGCTGGAGAGAGAGAGAGAGAGAGAGAGAGAGAGAGAGAGAGAGAGAGAGAGAGAGAGAGAGAGAGAGAGAGAGACAGAGAGACAGAGACAGAGACAGAGACAGAGACAGAGACAGAGACAGAGACAGACAGACAGACAGACAGACAGACAGACACAGGGGAGAAGAGCACTAGGGGAATGGGCCTTGAAACCCCAGCGTGACAATTTTCTTTTGGCAAGGAAGTGACAATATGTAAGTAGAAGGTAAAGCATCCCTTTGAGGCTTTTGGCTCCCAACCGCCACATAATTCCAAGCCTATTCTTGACCTGGCAAGGTCTGGAGACCAAGCTGGGACGCTTGACACACCAGGCTGCAGTGTTCAGTTTCAGAGTCAGCGAGTCTAGACGGACGGTTGTGGCGCGGCGGAATGGAAATATCCACACACCTAAGGGGATACTGGATATTGTGAAATATCTCCCCCTCCCCGCATGAAGGCAGGGATTCTCTGATGGAACATACATGGGGGCCATCCTTCTTACCGACGCCGCTAAAACCCTCTGCACCGCTCTGCCCATCTGGAGAAGTAGGAAGGTCCAGCCAGCCGTTCAGCTGGAGCTGTTTTACAGTGCTGTGCTTTAGCCAGGAGTTTTAAGATACATGGGCTGGACTCACGTACAGCACAGAGGACTCAGAGCCGAAGCCAAAACAAAACAAAACAAAACAAAAAAACAAAAAAGTATTTGGAATGATGCTTTCCAAGTTCAGTTCCAAACTGTATAGCAGAAGGGTAAAACTAAACAGCAGAGATTCACACACACACACACACACACACACACACACACACACACATCACAAGGTAAACAAGATATAGGTTGCACCAGTAAAAAACAAAACAAAACATAAGAACCTAAGAAGAGCCATGCTGGATCAGGCCAAAGGCCCATCTAGTCCAGCTTCCTGAATCTCACAGGAGCCCCACCAGATGTCCCTGGGAGTGCACGAGACTAGATCTCTGTCTCCTGATACCACTCCCCGCCTGCATCTGGCCCTTGAAGGACCCTGGTTTTAAAGCCTGGAGATGACACATCTCCACCATGGTTTGTAACCTGGGATGGACTTTTCCTCCAGGAATCTGTCCAGTCTCCTTTTGGAAGGCATCCAGGGCAGATGCCATCACCACCTCCTGTGGCAGGGAGTTCCACAGACTAACAACACACTGGGTTAAAAAAAAGTAGTATTTTCTTTAGTCTGTTCTCACTCTCCCAACCCTCGGTTTGAGTGGATGTCCCCTAGTTCTGGCATTGTGTGAGAGGGAGAAGAGCATCCCTCTATCCCCTTGACTCAGGCCCTGCATGAGTCCCCTTTAATCAAGCTCAAACTAGAATATTTTTACACCCTATGAAAAAGATCTGAGAATTAGGTCTTGTGAGCTGGTTATCGGGCACGTCGCCTCTACCACCACCACCCTCGCATATGTCTTCCAGGCCCATCAAACATCGACCAAACCCCTTACAACCCAAGCCCATGCAGGGCCTTAGCTGAGTGAAGTGCAAATTTCCCAATGAAAACACAACATCCAAACAGGCACAGGTCAGATGAAAACTTGATATATCTGACTGATGATCAGAGAGCCATTCTGAAATGGGGAGGGGGGGGTTCAGGGCTAGAAGCTTCCCAGCTGCCTGATCTCAAGGGACCAACGAGCCATCATCCTCACTTGAATAATACACAACGAGGCGGAGAGGCGATATTGCAGCTTGTAAGAAGAAGAAAAACCCTTTAAGCTTTGGGTCTCCTAAACCAGTGGTTCTCAACCGGTGGGTCCCCAGAGGTTCCTGGGCTGCAACTCCCAGAAGCCTCCACCACTCACTGTGCTGGAAGGGATTTCTGGGAGTTGCAGTCCAGGAACCTCAGGGGACCCACCGGTTGAGAACCACTGCCCTAAACAGCCCATCAGATTTCATTGTCGTTCACTGTCTTGCCACAACGGCTTGTGATGGCCTACAGCCCAAGTGTAGGGGCTGTTCCACCAGGTTCAGCCCTTGGTATTTCTAGGCATGGATAGCAAAGAAGCCTCCCTAGAAAGAGTCACTGCCTGTCCATGCACCAACGTGTTAAAACAAAACACCATTTGGGTATAGACAGTATGCATTTTCTTTTTCAAGTGGGCGGAACTGACCTGGGACCAGTAAGCGTGGCGGTCTCTCTCACGGCCTGAGCCGTCTCGGAGGCAAAATCCAGGGCGCCGGCCACCGGCTTCGTGACCGTCCCAACGAGTCCTTTCCCGAGGCCGGATATAAAGCCGCTGACGCCCCCTTCCGTTTTCACCCCTTCGACGGTGGAGGTGATCACGCTGGTTAAGCCGCCGATAATACCTGCGGCGAAGAAAACAAGAAAGCCAAGGGGATCACAAGAAGACTCAAAGACAGGAAGCCCGAGGAAGGGCATGCTATGACCTTTCAAGAGGCCTGTGGTAAAGAAACTCTAGAGGTGCTACAAAAATGAGCAGCAGTTGGTATGGATCTTGTTATTTGCCTCCAGATCCTTGGCAGGCCGGCGCTCACAAAAGGCTCCTAGCAACTGCGGTGGCTGAAATTCAGCTTCACAGTCACAGGGAGAGGCTGCACAACCAGCAGATTCTTTGCTGCCCCTTCTGATTGTCCTTCTTAAGAACTTAAGAACCTAAGAAGAGCCCTGCTGGATCAGGCCAAAGGCCCATCTAGTCCAGCTTCCTGTATCTCACAGTGGCCCCACCAAATACCCCTGGGAGCGCATAAGACTAGATATCTGTCTCCTGATACCACTCCCCTGCATCTGGCCCTTGAAGGACCCCAGTTTTAAGCCTGGAGATTACACACATCTCCATCATGGTTTGTAACCTGTGATGGACTTCTCCTCTAGGAATCTGTCCAATCCCCTTTTGACTGTGACTGAAGCAAAGAAGAGCTAAAACCGTCTGCCTGACCCACCTAACCTAACGGACCTATTCAGGCCACTGTCTGCCAAAGGAGCCTCTTCAGACCAGGGTGGTGTGAAAGCAAGGTGAACTATAAATTGGAGGCCTCCCACCAACTTTCCTCAGACTGACCAAGCTACGGGGATAAGTAGCGAAACGTTTTGATCTCAAAAGAAAAGAGGTCCAGTTGCCATGACACAACTCCCGGACCACCTCACCTGGATGACTGAGAATCTTCACAGGCTTATGTCTGTCTGATCACGCTTCTCAGGATCTATTTCTCGAACACCGCAAGAGGGCTGCAGGTTGCAACCTTCTCCCCACCGTTGGGGCTGAGAAAGTGGTTTCCTGACACTGTGGACAAAACTTCTCCAACGGGCCAAAATTGGATGTAGTTTTGCACTGCATCCACGCTAGGCTGGCTTTTGCTTGGTTTCGTGGGCTTTTACGAATCGGAAGCACCAGGGAGCGTGCTGGTTGTCTCGCGAAAACGAAGCCCCTGTGCTCTTTGCCCCTCAAAGGGAAAGGGGGTCATTTTCGCCAAGACGTTCTGCCCTCGCAGCCAAATTGCGGAGACGCTGACGAAACCGTGAAAGAGTCCCTTTGTTCCACTCTCACGCGGGAGGGCAGGAATCAGACACGGCTCCGTGGAGGAGTTTTCGTCATACGACGGCTGGCTCAGCCGGCAAGCAAGACCCACCGAAAGATCATTTTTCATCCTTCTAATTTTGGGGGAGCACTGGCATTCCCTAACACAAAACCTGACCAAGATCTTTAAGTGCCCGGCTTTGGAGCAGCTAAAGGCCCAGAGGGGCTCCGAGGGTAGAGTGTCTTACGAAGAGAACAGGAGACCTGGTTCAAATCTTGGCTCGGCCAAAGAAACTTCGCAGAAGGCGACAATGATAAACCAAGGATTCAGCATCTCATATCTTTTAAGTCGGAAGAGGCTCAACGAAGGCGTAACGACATGGACCGATAATGAACCGTGGCTTGAACAGAAATCCATGCGAGAGCACCAGATAACATTGCGCAACTGACATATTACCGTGAGCCAACCCCTGGATGCCAGCTACTAGATGTTCACCGCTTGTTGCCGCGTGGTATCGGATGTATTCTCGTTCCGTCTGGTGCCGGTTGTCCATGGTCTTTCCCAGGCCATCGGATAAAGTCCCAGTAAACTGTGGGAAGACAAGAAAGAATCGAGGAAGCATGGGAACACAATGGCTTCTCTTTCCTTCCTTCCCGAGGGAGAACACTTGTTGTAAGGTAAGACATTAAAGAGGGTGTATACCGGTGGTCCTCCACCTGTGGGTCCCCAGATGTTCCTGGGCTGCCACTCCCAGAAACCCCTTCCAGCACAGCGAGGGGTGGAGGCTTCTGGGAGCCGCAGTGCAGGAACATCTGGGACACCCACAGGTTGAGAACCACTGGTGTATACGAAGTCCGAAGAAACAAAACAAGGCAAAAAAAAGTACCTTTAAGAGTAATTATATCTTATTGTGGACAAGTCTGACACAAAACTAAAATATGAGCTTTTAATATGATTGTTAGTCTTTAAGGGGCCACATGTTTTCGCCTTGCCTGGTCCCTCGCCTGACAGCCTTGCACAGACTAACACGGTTGCCTCTTGTGAAGCACACAAACAGGAGGTGCATGTGCAGAAGGGAGCAACCATTTCTGGCGCATACTTCGGATTGATGCCTCACGCTCAACGACAAACAGAAGGAGAAGAGCCTCCAAGTAGCTCATCCGAGGATGCTTTAAGTCAGTCAGGTCCAAACTTCGGCTCTCCAGATGTTGTGGACCGCAACTCCTACAGTCCTTTGTCATTCGCAAGCGAAGCTTAGAATTCTGGGAGTTGTGGTCCAAAACATCTGGAGGAGCCGAAGTTTGGACATGCCTGACTTAAAGTTAAGAGTGGGAAGAATATTTGGATAAGGGCGTCTGACACCAGAATGAAGGCCTCTCGTCAGAATGGGCTCCCTCCCGATTAGGGACTGGATCCCTCCCCCATTTAATTCTAAGGATTCCCTGGGCGCTCCTGGAAACGTCCGACCTGCCACTTCCCACTGTAAGAAGGACTGATGTGGCAAGAACCCTTCAGCCGTAGCAGTCTCTAATGGTTCCCCGGTTGGTTTTTTTTTTGTTTCTGTTCTGGCTGAACTAATCCCTGACGGAAGGAACAGTACATCCAAGCTACCCTTCAGAGCAAGCTGAACCGAGAACTTGGCATGTCCTCGGAGCTGCCACCCCAAGCGACCTTTGGGCTGCAGGGCGGGCTTGATCCAGAAGCTCTCACTCTCCGCCCAACGCGACTGAGATCCTGGAGTTGGCATCGTACGTTGCACCGGCGCAGGTTTACCACGGGCATAGGGTTTTTGGTGAGTCAACCTTTTCATAAACCTCACTGATTCAAAGGGCCGACCTCTAGCTGAGACTTAGGTTGGGCGTAGTAAGCCGCCGTTGGCGTAGACCAGTGGTTCTCAACCGGTGGGTCCCCAGATGTTCCTGGACTGCAACTCCCAGAAATCCTGGCCAGCTCAGCTAGCGATGAAGACTTCTGGGAGTTGCAGTCCAGGAACATCTGGGTGGGGACCCACAGGTTGACCCACCCTGAGATGATGGTTCAGTGGGACCAATGAGCTTGGGAGGTGGTGAGCACATCTATGTTGGAGGCGAGAAAGCTGGACACCCACCCAACTCTGGATTCCTGCCTTGAGCAGGGGGTTGGAGATGATGGCCTTATAGGCCCCCTTCCAACTCAATTCTTCTAGGAATCTATGGGCTCTTGCACAGTTACACTGGATCCTCCGTTGTTGTTGGTGGAGAGCATGGGAGAAACAACCAGCCACGGCTTGCGCAGCTGTACCCCATCCATCTGATCCGACCTGGGGGACTCCCGAAAGTTCGCCACGTCGATTCGGCCTTCGCAGCCCTCGCTGCTAGGCTCGGCCAAGCCACGGCAGAAAACCCACCAAGCACACCCAATACTTTGCCAAAGGGAATGTCTTTCACGACGCCCAGGAGCCAGCTACTGGGTTTCCTCACCTTTGTGACGCAGTCGCAAGGTCAGCCCCATGTAACACATTTCTGTGTCACTCTTGGGCACCCAAAGCTCGGGGGATGGGGGGAGCTTCTTAGCATCCTGTAATAAGCCCACATCTCAAAATAGCTTTGCGTTTCTAATAAATGTCTCTTCAGTTGGCAATTCCGTGCCACACGCTCCAACTAAAAACATTCTGCACTCTGTAACATGCCTCCTTAAACCCCGGTTTTAAGTTTTGTTGCAGATGGCACATCTGTTGCATCTTTTGCAGATGGCAATCTGTTGTTGCAGATGGCACATCTTTTGTTGCAGATGGCACATCTGCAACATCAGCTACTACTTTGCAATCTGCAACATCTATCTGCTACTTATCAGGGTTTGCTTTAAACAGTACCCAGACAAATCAAAAAGCCTTCACCACCAAGGCCATAGCTAACGACCCATACTTTATAGGTTTCGGCACCTTAGGACATTGTTCACCTTAAGGCTATGGATACTACTGTCTATCTAATGAGCCTATTCAGGCCATTGTCCATCTTATGAGCATATTTCAGACCAGGGTGACAAGAGGTCAAAGCTGACTATAAGATGGAAGACTCGCGCTAGCTGTATTCGGACTGACGAAGCTGTTTGGATGAGCAGCAAAACGTTTCTCTCTCTCCAGAAAAAGAAGTCCAGTTGCCATGACTCAACTTCCAGACAGATGGCACTTTGTGGAACTGCTATGGGCTGTGTGCATTGAGATTTCTATTGTTCAGCATCAACTCCAATGTTTATTCAAGGAGATTCCCCCAAGGTTGCCGGCACAGGCCGTAATCTCCTTTCACATCTTTAGTCGCTTTTCATTTTTTCTTCGACAGCGAGCAGATTGCCCCCAACTGGGGTTTTCCTAATGCATCCCTTTATATGCCCATTGTTTATTTTCATGGACTGCATCCAGGAACTTTTGCGTAGCAACTCAATGGCCAGCTAGGAACATTGTATCTTCTGCAACTCCAAGGATGCTAAACAACCATTACCTTAAGGACAACACCATCATTGAGTTGGCCAAACAGATACCGAAGAGATACTTTATGCATTTTTTAGGGCCAGCAGGGCTCTCTTTGAGATTAAGGGCCTGGATGCTTGGAAGAGAACAGGCCCCAAACAATAGGCCGGCAGCAGGAATTCATGGCTACATTGACACCTTCCCACTTCTTTGTATAAAAAGCAGTGCCTTTGTGTAACAAAGTGTTATTCTCTTTTCTAACTTTGTTTTTCCCTAGAATAAACAAAGGCAAGGAGCTGACCTTTGAATAAACTCTTTCTAAAGGGCTGAATCCCAGTGGGGGGGAGGGCGAACCTTCAGCCCTCCAGATGTTTTGGACCACAACTCCCACAGTCCTTTGTCGTTGGCAATGCAGCCTCGGAATTTTGGGAGTTGGTGTCCAAAACATCTGGAGCGCTGAAGGTTCGCCACCAGTGGCCTATTGTATCCTGAATACATTGTCGTCTTCTTTTGATGCTGCTGTGGAGGGAGGCTACCATGGCCCATCCCTGGAACTGAAGGTTTCCAGAATCCCCCCTCCAAATTGGCAGATTTCCGAATGGTGGGGAAGCCAAACTAATTGTCGCCGCCTTTTGTTTTAAAAAGTGACACTCCCTGTTTTTGGCTACTCCCGACCCTAACCCTGTGGGCCACTGGCCACAGATGGATCACATATACCGCTGGTAGCCACAGCCACCCTTTCTCTGCTTTAAGAAACTTTAAGAACTACCTCCTGGCAAAAATAGGTTACAGGCGATACCTTGATAGGCCACTATTAAAAATTTTAAAAAGCAACATTGCAAGCTTTCAATTGTAAAAGCACATCTTTCACCAGGTCGGAACTTTTGGGGACTTGCTTCGAAGAAGAGTGTTTTGCACTCGAAAGCTTGCAATGTTTTTTATTTTTAATTAGTGGCCTATTAAGGGATCGCCTCTAGCCTAGTTTTTTGCATTGCTTCTCTGCTTCCCCATAACTCAGTCCTCCTGTTGGGCGGAGGGTGTGTGTGGGTGTTTGCCTTAAATTAGCTCACATCTCCTCGTTAGCCGGGCTTCCTAATGCATCGTGAACAGCAGCATGCGGCACTGTAATCCGGGGAGCCCCCTAACGAGCCGTCTGCGGGGGGGGGGGGGAGGATGCCTGATTAGCCAAATGGGTTTGGGGTGGAAAGAGGATCCCATTGGAGGTATTCTCCGCAAAGCCCTCCTCCCCAGATGCCAGACTGGGTGGGGAGCGGCGCGGAAAAGAGCCTGAACCACTTCTCTCCGACACCTGGACCAGGACCGGCACCAACCAGCCGACCAAGCAGGGCCCAGCAGGTGCCGACCGGCCATCGTTTTGTGTTACAGGCCTGGAGCGCCCGGCTGTTTTCCGCATACACAGAGAGCAGTCAAAAGCCCACGGGATGAACTCGGGATGACCCCCCAATCGGAGAGTCACTGGCGGGTTCACCAGGAGGGCAAGCTACACTTTATTAAACAACCGAATGCCCTTTTAACGGATAACTTTCCCGAAAAGGAGGAAGAGAGCAAAACCCTTCCTCTCTCTCTCTCTCTCTCTCCCCCCCCCTCCATTCTCCTGTTTCTCTCCAAAGGATTTGGGACATGCAGACTAAAGGATGATGGGAAATGCTGCGGAAATGCAACCAGGTCTTTGTTCCCGGGTCGGGGAAAAACCCCAAATACAGTGGACCCTCGTATAACAAACGGCTTGTATAACATAACATCTGTACAACCTAAAAAATTCTGGAGATAGGGGAAATTTGCTTAACAGAATCGCCTAAGGAGCAAATCTATACAGCACAAAAACGGTCGCGATTAGGGACTACTCTGTTTTCAACGCATTCCTACGGGAAATTTGTATAAAGGAAAATTTGCTTCACAGAATTTCCTTTGGAACAAATTAATTTCTTTATACAAGGAATTCCAAATGAAATTCTGTGAAGCAAATTTTTCTTTATACAAATTTCCCATCAGAATGCATTGAGAACTGAGTAATCCCTAATCACGACCGTTTTTATGCTGCACGGATTCGCCCCATAGGCCAGTGGTGGCGAACCTTCGGCACTCCAGATGTTTTGGACCACAATTCCCAGAATTCCAAGCCCGTATTGCCAATGACAAAGGACTGTGGGAGTTGTGGTCCAAAACATCTGGAGTGCCGAATGTTCGCCACCACTGCCATAGGCGATTCTGTTAAGCAAATTTCCCCTATATCTGGAATTGTTTACGTTGTACAGATTTTATACAAAACATTTGTTCTATGAGGGTCCACTTGTACACAGAACTGCTGAATGCCAGAAAAAAGCTCAACAAGATATATAACAAAGTGCTCTGCTTATATACCGCCCCATATCACTACAAGTAGTCTCTGGGCGTTTTACAATTTTAATTACAGTGTGCAGGCTACACATTGCCCCCCCTCCCAGCAAGCTGGGTACTCATTTTACCGACCTTGGAAGGATGGAAGGCTGAGTGAACCTTGAGCCTGCTACCAGGGATTGAACCCCAGGTCGTGAGCACAGTTTTACCTGCGGTGCAGGCATTTAACCACTGTGCCACGAGGCACAAGAAGGTTCAGGCACACCGTTGCTGAATTCACTAATCCTATTTGATTCTGAACGACCTGGCCTGGTGGGTCTTTGGATAGGATGCCACTAAGGGATATCAGATTTATAGGCATGGCCAGGACAGTCTTCTCAGGAGCCAGGGCTGGGACCAGATGGGCCCAGGGTGAAAGTCGAGGTTTTTTTTTCTTTTTAAAGTGGTGGGTGAAGGCAGAACAGCCCCTCTGTCTGGGAACTTCAATGCAATACGGTTAGATCTGATCTTTCCCTTTCCTCCTCGGTCTCTCCGACCGGACTAAGGAAATGGTAACACAAGAAGCGTTTCCATACCAGATAAATGGCCAATTTGTGTCAGGCCCGAACAATTGTTCTTCAGTTCAGAGAGGGGATACCCAGGAGGAAAAGAGGGGAAATCCAGCAGACAGAGCTGTTACGTTCCCCCCCCCCTTCTCAGGAAAGAGAACACACACACACACACACACACACACACACACACACACACACACACACACAGAGTCTGGGGTGGGGAAAAACAGGAGTCCACCACTGCCAAGTCAACAAAGAAGCCTCGTAGCACCTGAACGGCGCACGAGTTTCGTTTTAAGTCCCCTTTGGGGTGGGGTCGAACCTGTTTTTCCAAACCCGACGGATGCATCTGAATTAATAAAAAGGGCCCGGTCTACGTCCGACAGGGGCCAAACAAAACTTGTGAGCCGGCAAGGTGCCAAAAAGACTCTCTCCCTCTCTCCTGATTTTTTTCTTGGTTAAGATTTTTTTTTGACAGGTACAGGGAGCTCCTTGGCAACCGTTGGCCGAGAGGACAGAACGGCAAGTGCCCGCAAGGAAACCCTTTAAAAGCAGAAGCCGCTCCGGGGAGACTCCTTTTGCTCTGCATTGGCTGATGAGGCTGCCTCCTCTCCCTACGAAAAAGTTATGCAGCAAAGAGGGTGTTGTGTGTGCAAGCAACCGAAACGCTCCCCCCCCAATCTGCTTCCAACGGCTTCCTTATTCCAAGGGACTGAGCGTCCAAGATCACGCTGTTCCCTTGCCAAAGGCTCCAAGGCGTCATTCATGCGGATTTGCCGAGGGTAGGGAAGGAGTGAGTATGCAGGCCTCCTCAAGCACACCATGTGCGTTATGTAAGGAGCCTCTTAATCTCGCAGCTCGGGGCTTGCGCACAATTAGCTCCCGCGGACCGGAGCGGGAACGGTCCGTTGCGTCTACCAGCAGCCAGCACCCGCCTGTCAAGAGACAGCCTGTTCAACAAACAACTGAGGACATCAAACGAGAGGCAAAAGCAACGGAGGGAAAGGCAACGCAGGAGAGCTGTTTACACCAACCTCTGTTTTTGCCCTGATTTGGCACAAGCTCTGGCCTGATCTTAACCAGAAGGTTTTGCTGCCACCTCTAAACCTCTGTTTTTCACTAGCCTTTAAAGCACTTCTGTCCATGATTGAGACATACAAAATCATGCAGGGCCTGAGTCAAGTGGATCGAGGGACGCTCTTCTCCCTCTCACAAAATACCAGAACTAAGGGACATCCACTCAAACTGAGGGATGGAAGAGTGAGAAGAGACAAAAGAAATTTTTTTTTAAACCCAGCGTGTTGTTAGTGTGTGGAACTCCCTGCCATAAGAGGTGGTGATGGCATCTAGTCTGGATGCCTTCAAAAGGGGACTGGACAGATTCCTGAAGGAAAAGTCCATCACAGGTGACAAACCATGATGGAGATATGTCATCTACAGGCTTAAAACCAGGGCACTTCAAGGGCCAGATGCAGAGGAGTGGTCTCAGGTGACAGAGATCTAGTCTCGTGCACTCCCAGATGTATTTGGTGGGGCCACTGTGAGATACAGGAAGCTGGACTAGATGGGCCTTTGGCCTGATCCAGCAGGGCTCTTTTTAGGTTCTGAAGATTTCCCTCCCCCCTGAGATTCAGGCTAAGAACTACCTTCCTGTAGCTTCGCCCGTTCCTAAGCGTTTTGCACTCTGAGTTGATGGAGAATTGATTCTGCCCCTTCTCTGTAGGACAGCTTTCAAGTAGAGCAAAAATGTTCTGCTTATGTACCGCCCCCATACCACTTCAAGTAGTCTCTGGGCGGTTTACAGTTTAATTACAGTGTGCAGGCTACACATCCCCCCCCCAAGCAAGCTGGGTACTCATTTTGCCAAACTCGGAAGGATAGAAGGCTGAGTCAACCATGAGCAGGCTACCTGGGATGAAACCCCCGGGTCGTGAGCACAGTTGTAGCTGCAGCACAGGCATTTAACGACTGCACCCCGGGGCTCATTTTGGGAAAGGGCTATCCCATCTCCCCTCAGTCTTCTTTTCTAAAGGTTAAACAAGGGCAATGCTCAGAACTTGAGTGGCCTTTCAGCAATGATCTGTAGAAGGACCGTGAGGGTGGCCGGCTGGGTTTCTTGGGCATGGGGAAAGGACTGTTGGTAGCCGTCCCCTGGACATAAGAACATAAGAAGAGCACAGTGGCCCCACCAGATGCATCTGGGAGCACACAAGACTAGACTGTCTGTCTCCTGATACTACTCCCCTGCATCTGGCCCTTGAAGAACCCCGGTTTTAAGCCTGGTGATGACACATCTCCATCATGGTTTCTCGCCTGAGATAGACTTTTCCTCCAGGAATCTGTCCAATCCCCTTTGGAAGGCACCCAGGCCAGATGCCATCACTACATCCTATGACAGATAGATAGAAAAAAATCTTCTTAACTGTTAGAACAGGACTACGGTGGATCGAATGACCTTGGGAGGTGGTGAGCGCTCCAGCACTGGAGGCATTTGAGAGAAAACAGGACCACCCTTGGTCAAATCTGATTTGAGTTGGATTCTTGCCTTTGAGCAGGGGGCTGGACTCGGTGGCCTTAGAGGCCCCTTCCGAATCCACGATACTATTATTTCTCTGCAGCCTTATACTGTACTCCACGGCAGGAGGTTTCTATGGGTTCACCACTCAGATCTCCCTGGTCCTTCAGGGACATTGCTATGGGTATAACCCCGGCTGGAGCCCATCGCCTAGAATCCACAGCAAGCTCTGGTGAGATCAAGGGCCAAAATTTTAAGGATCAACTGGTAGATCTATTGCAGGCCTGCCCGAAGTCCGGCCTGGGGGCCAAATCCAGCCCGTCAGGCAATTCTGAGTGGCCCACGGCTGGCTGGCCCACCCCTCCCTCCCCCTCCACCCCATGTTTTTTTTTAAATCTTCTGCCAACACTGCCACCGCTGGGAAGCTTGGGCGGACGGGCGGTCTGCCGCCACTGGCACCGCAGGGGAATGTGTGGGGTTGGGCTGGCCAGCGGGGCTCTGCCACCACCAAGGAGATTTGGGGTGGGCTGGCGGGCGAGCCGTCGCCACTGCTGGGGAGCTTGGGGGGGGTGCAAGGTTGCACAGATCGCCTCTTCCAAGGGGCAACCTGTGGCCACGGCTCCCTGTGCTTCCTTTGGTCCCCACCTTCCTTCTTTCTTCCCTCCCTTGTTCCCCACCTCCCTCCCGCCCTCCTATTCTTGTTCCCCACCTTCCTTCCTGCGGGTGGGATTGCAAGGGGCCAGTGGGTGGGGCTTATGGGCCAGTGAGTGGAGCTTATGGGTCAGTGGGTGGGGCTTGCAGTGGCGTGGCAGGGTCGGGGAGCAACCGGCCCCTGACACATTCTCAGCCACCAAATCTGGCCCTCCTTAGAAAAAGTTTGGGCAACCCTGATCTATAGGGTCCAAGGGCTGGTTTCAGCCCTCCCATTGTCACCTGGAGAGTCTGTAACCGTTTGGCCCTGTGGAACCCTTTCAGAGCCCAGATTAGACATTTCTCTTCCCATCCTGCCTTACGGTGCCTCTGCAACACCCTTCTAACCAAAGCCAGTGGCTGATGCAAAGTTTGGGCCAGCGGGCGGGAGGAACCGACAGCTGCAGCTGGTTCAGCAAAACTGAAACTCCCAGAGAAAACATAAAAGTTTTAACATGAAAGTCGAGCCCTCCTTGCAAAGTTCCTCCATCGCTTATATTTATAGCTTTCAGAGCCTTTGACTGCTCTGTGGAAGCTGCACAGATTCCCCTCTTCCCACTTTGTGGTCTTGAAATATTACCCTGCAATTCACGGGCAGAGGGGTAAGTCTCCACTGGTTAAGACTCCCGGTGGAGAGGTTGCTGGATCTTGTATGCCAGGTGAGCCCTCGGCTTGGCTATGCAGATGATGCAGGGAGATCAACAAAGGCCCTGCAGACAAACAGGTCATCTCGATGATTTATGAGATCTCTGAGCAGGCCCTGGGGCCACTGGGAGGAAACGAAAGGCACATAATACAGCAAGCCCAGATCATTTGAAGCGTTGCTTCTGATCCACCCCGAGTGTCACCCTGGAATATTCATGATGTCTGTTCATAGATAATGAGCTGCCAGGTCATTTCTAATGCCCCTTTCTTGAGACACCAGCTCTGGCCACGGTGACACATGCCCTAGTGACGTCCCGGCTAGACTACTGTAATACGCTCTATTTGGGGCTACCGATGAAAAGTCTCAGGAAACTTCAACGGGTCCAAAATGCAGCAGCCCAGCTGCTGACTGGGGCAGGGTACAGAGATCACATTGCACCCCTATAAAAGCAGCTCCACTGGCTGCCAATCAGCTATCGGGCACAATTCAAGGTGCTGACATTGACCTACAAAGCACTGTACGACCTGGGTCCTAGCTACCTCAAAGATCGAATCTCACAGTATGAACCAACTCGGGTGTTAAGGTCATCAGGAGAGACCCTTCTCTCCATCCCGCCACCCTCACAAGTACGTCTCGTGGGAAACCATGAAAGGGCCTTCTCAGCTGCTGCGCCCAGACTCTGGAACTCCCTCCCACTAGAGGCCAGGACTGCCCCGTCTCTGTTGTCCTTCTGGAAAAAGGCAAATACCTTACTCTTCGGGCAAGCTTTCCCGGAATGAGGGACTACCATTATATGAACCTATGAGGCTGCTTCTAAGCAAATTCTTCCACCTACCTACCTACCTACCTATCTACCTCTTCCTTCCTAATCTCTCTCTCTCTCTCAAACCTTCCATCCACCCATTCATCCACCCATTCATCTATCTATCTATCTATCTATCTATCTATCTATCTATCTATCTATCTATCTATCTATCTATCTATCTATCTATCTATCTATCTATCTATCTATTTTATACTGCCCGTCTTCTAATGGAAAATGCCCAAATGCCACTGCAACTGTAACTTCTGATGCATAAATATCTCTTTAACCAACAACCACCCTCTACTCTTCTCTCAGTTGTCACTGTAATCAAACAGAAGCTTTCAATTTAGAAAGTTAAGAGAGAGAGAGAGAGAGAGAGAGAGAGAGAGAGAGAGAGAGAGAGAGAGAGAGAGAGAGAGAATTTTATGCTGCCAGCATCTGTTCCTTCTAGCCGAGAAGTCACTGAAGGAAGAATTGCGTTAGGATTTAGCGTTAGCCACGCAGACCGGGAAAAGAATAGTTTAAACCAGGTGAAACTTAGATGGTGCATGCCTCCACATCTGTAATGGACGTGAAGAAAGAGAAGAGGTTCCTTTAAAAAAAAACTGCAAAAAGGCGAGCCCTGGAGCCTCTGTCGCAGATGGAATGGAAATTCCCTCCTGTGCCTATATTTAGGATCAAAGTCCTGCCTTAACGCACAAAAACAGACCGCCTCCAAGGGATCACGCGGCCCAAAACCGTCGGCAGTGAACTCTCTTTAACCTGGCGTTCGGTGCCAATTTAAACACACAGAACGGCTCCGACTTGAAAGAAGCCATTCAGTCGCTACATGCTCCAAGATACATGGAAAAACCATTATGGGAATAATCAAGGCAGCGATTAAACCAGGGGGGAAAAATCTATACAATGTCAAAACCAGACACAGCCCATAAATACAGGGAATTCCCCCCCCCCCCCCCCCCGGGGCAATTCTTGCTGCAGACTCTCTCTTTTTTTTTTAAAAAAAAAAGGGTCGTTAAAATTCGGCCTCGTTAAGCAGTGGGCAGACATGCCCTCATTATTTGCACCTTCTGAATCCTGCTTCTCGCCCACCCCTCGAAGGAGGTGACAGAGGTGGGCTATGTTGTAGAACATACAGGGCAGGTTCCCATACATCAGTTTTGCTCAGATTTCTATGATCTCATGCCCCCTTTTGGCAAATGTAAAAAATTCACGGCCTCGTTTGAGCGTGCCTCGCCCCGATAATTGCATCTGAAACTTGAAAATATTAGGACTGGGAACATATCAAGGCATGGCTTCGTTTAGCAAGTGGGTCTCCCTTTCGCGCTGAGTTGAGTACGCCCTAGAGAAGGACCACAACAAACATCGGTAGAGAGCAGATGTTTGCCGCCGGCAGCCGAGAACTGATGTAATGTAAACCTGGGTGTGGAAAAGCCTGGCTCTTCTGAATCAGGAGAGAAGCAAGAGCAGATATGTGGATTAAGAGCCCCATGGCACCAGTGGTTCAATGCCTGTACTGCAGGTAAAACTGTGCTCACGACCTGGGGTTCAATTCCAGGTAGACGGCTCAAGGTTGACTCAGCCTTCCATCCTTCCGAGGTCGGTAAAATGAGTACCCAGCCTGCTTGGGGGGCAATGTGTAGCCTGCGCACTGTAATTAAAAATTGTAAACCGCCCAGAGACCACTTGAAGTTGTATGGGGCACTATATAAGCAGAACACATTTAGATTGCCGATGTCAAAGGACTGTGGAAGTTGTGGTCCAAAACATCTGGAGTGCTGAAGCTGCACCACCATTGCTATTTACCGAGGCCGGTAAAATGAGTACCCAGCTTGCTGGGGGGGGGGGGGAGAGAGGGGCAATGTGTAGCCTGTATACTGTAATTTAAAAAACTGTAAACTGCCCAGAGACTACTTGAAGTGGTATGGAGCGGTATATAAGCAGAACACTTTGCTTTGCTTTGCTTTAATCTCTTCCTGGCAACATGGCCAAGCCAGGAGGGAAGTGAGGATCCCAGCGGACTGATTTGGTTGGGTCATTTTGCCATAAGATCAGAGCATTGCTTTGCAATAGAGCTTTCAAAAGAGATTGCCTTGACAAAAGGGACTGAAAAGCCCAGCCTGAATCAATACACTTGTAAAGCCACTGGCTGATTTTCATCTAACTCTGCCTTGCGTTGTTTCTACTGCAGTGTTAGGGGCGGTTATTCCATGGCTATCACATTTTTTTTAATGAGGATGGAAACGGTTCTGAAATCCAACGATGTAAAATGCAACACTTCAAAACAAGAATAGAATAGAATAGAATAGAATAGAATAGAATAGAATAGAATAGAATAGAATAGAATAGGCATGTCCAAACTTCGTCCCTCCAGGTGTTCTGGACCACAAATCCCACAGTCCTTTGCCATTGGCAATACAGGCTTGGGATTCTGGGAGTTGTGGTCCTAAACATCAGGAGGGCCAAAGTTTAGGCATGTCTGGAATACAATTTATTGTCATTATATAAAAATACAACGAGATTAAAAAGTGCCATCCAGTCAGCTCATTCACACACCCCAGTATAAAAATCCAAGACATAAAATCTACCATGTAAGGGCAAACATCCATATACGTACTCCTACATTCACATGCAGAACATCACTTGTACTCATTTAAAACTGACATACAACCAAACATACACACACAGCTCTATACTCTCTCATACCCAATACATAAAAACTACAATTTAAACACCACCACCATACACAATCCTCCATACCAGGGGTCCTCAACCTAAGGCCCCGGGGGCGGATGCGGCCCCTCAAGGTCCTGAATCCGGCCCCCAGACCAATTGCAACCCCCCCCCCGACCTACCCCCTGCTTTGCAAGCAAGCCAGCCTCCACAGCTGCTTCTATTGCTGAGGCAGTTCAAAGCGGTGGGCTATGTCGCTCCTCCCACTCCCCCCAACTATCACCCAGATGATCAGCATGCTGGCTAGTGGGGCATTCAGAGTGGGAGGCCTACGGCAAGGTCCCCCCCACACCTCCCACCCACCGCCCACATGGTCAGGGCGCTGTGTGCAGCCGAGTGGGGCAACTTAAAACAGGAAGGCTGCGGCAAGGTCTCCTACTCCCTCCATGGCCCTGAGGCCTCACCACTGCTCCTCCTCCGCCCTGCCCACCTGCTTGTGGTCCGGCCCCCAGTGGTGTCTGGGGCGTGGTGGAGCGGCCCACTGTTCGAAAACTTTGAGGACCCCTGCTGCATTACAATATACATGTTACGCATTCAACACTGGTACTACCCGTCAACTTAACTGGCACCCAAGTCCCTCTGATGATCCGCCAACGAGAACCTTCTTACCTTTGCAGCCGAATTTGACACTCCGTGGGCGACGTTCCTTATCAGGCCACCGACGTTGCCGTATTTGATCAGCCCGGTGACGCCTTCCGACACGTCGTTGAGCAGACCCATCGGGTTGCCAAGAAAGTCCACCGAGCTCAGGATCCTTGCCGCTTGGCTAAGCAGCTCCTAGAAAGGACACCGGGGTCTTTGTGGATCCAGAGGCTTCAGAGCCTCTTGTTTGATTTGGACTAGCTGACCTTTTTTTTGTTTTGAACTCTACATCTCATTAGTATACCACAAAGAGTCGGTCACGACTGTAATGACACAACACACACACACGCAGAAAAGTTTCACCCGGTGACAGGTGTATCGTGACGTTTCATGAGCTGCTGGTGGGGCGCAGAAGCGTTCCGAAATGAAACGCATGGGCCTTCCGTACCAACCCCCCCTCCCCCTTCGCTGGCAAGGCAGGGGCCATTGGCCTCAATGAGCCACATTGAGGAGAGGTGTGCGAATGTGTGTACGCGAGAGCCGTGACATGTCATTGGAAGGACCTGGACAATACAAACACCTCCCTCCCTTCAATTTGGATGCAGCCTAAGAACATGCAAGCTTCGAGCCTCAACTAAGAAACTGCCTGGCTTCCCCCCCATCGTACCAAGGACCTTACATCTAGGAAATAACTACTGGCAAACCCATGTTATAACCTATTGGCACTACTCTGAGGAAGAAGGTTTCGCCCTCAAAATATTAGCAACGTTTTGTTATTTTTCTAGTAGCCCAAAGGTATCACCTGTTCCACTTTTGCATTTGGTTTTCGTGATGGCTACATGGCGTCTCAACTTGTTTTGCTTCACTAAGAATTTGCTGTCTCTTAAATAGAGATGTGAAAATTCCAGAAACTTTTTTTGGGGGAGGGGGGGTTGTGGCAGTGAAGGGGAACCCCCCTTTTTTGCCTATATTCTTGTTCCAAGGCCTTAACATTTCCAGACATTTTACATCACGATCCTCAAACGCTATGTCCTCCTGAAAGAGTGCCACCTCCAAATTAATAGGCAGTGGTATGATTGCAGCAGGGCTAATTAGGGAACCTCAGAGGGCCAAACTAGGACATCAGGCAGGTAAGGATTGGACCTTGGCCCTCAGCGCCTTCTCCTCCCTCACCCCCGGTTGTCGGGATGTGTGCTTAAATCAGAGATTTGGAGAAAGCTAAGCATCACGTAGGTTCAAAACGGGGTCAATTCGGGGCAGGCAGATGTTACGGCCTCCAGGGCACAGCCACTCACTTCCTGAAAGTGCTTCAGAATGTCGTTGATGATGAATTCTTTGGTCTCGTACGGGTGGACTCGGGTGAAAGGGTCCAGATTGATCACAGCATCTTCAAACCTCACCAGAGGGAAACCCAGGGTGCTTTTCAAGGCCTGGAACAAAGACACGGGCTCAGTCTTCAGGTCGCAACTTGCAAGGGCGCTGTGAAAGATCTGCCACTGGTTTGGATTCTGGGTTTCTGCCCGAGACGTGTTCTACCCTCTTGTTTTAAGACCACATCTCTTGCTGACAGTTTCTTGTTCTCCTCTGAGTCCAAACAGTAATGAGCTGGAAACACAGTATGCAGCTTTCAGATTTTAAAGGTATGTTGAGATTTGGGAAGGAAGGAAGGAAGGAAGGAAGGAAGGAAAGAAGGAAGAGACAGACAGAAACAAAGAAAGACAGACTGACAGATAATGATAGAAAGAAACATAAAAAATTAAAAGATAGACAGACTGAGAAAGAAAGGAAGGAAAGAAGGAAGAAAGAAAGAATGGAAGGAAAGAAGGAAGAAAAGAAGAAGGAAAGGAAGGAAGGAAGGAAGGAAGAAAGGAAGGAAGAAAAGAAGAAAGGAAGAAAGGATGAAAAGAAGAAAGAAAGAAAGAAAGAAAGAAAGAAAGAAAGAAAGAAAGAAAGAAAGAAAGAAAGAAGGAAGGAAGGAAGGAAGGAAGGAAGGAAGGAAGGAAGGAAGGAAGGAAGGTTCAGCCCTCAGCTGCTTATGAATGGCATTCAGGACAAGGCTCCAGCATTTTGCTGTTGCCAATTGTTTTGTTAACTGGAGATTAAGAATGGGCTTGTTGATTTAGAAGGGTGTTATTCCACGCTGTGCTCCGAGGACCCTGGAGCGTCTTGGAAGCTTTATCAAGACCTCTTTGACAAGAAGATAAGGGACGGCATGCCGTCTCCCAAAGGCAGCTCACTTGCCGCTCTCGGAGAGCCACAGGAGCGCGTGTGGGATGCCTTCTGTGGTTCATTCTCGGGGAAGAGGAGACCCCAAGCGGGAAGGAGCACCGCACATGGCCCCAAATCCTCTATGGTGGAGCAGGGAGCCCTGAGCCAGCCGGGGGGAGGGGTCCCCAAAGGGTTGAACGCAAGACAGCGGAGCAGACGGGTTTAAAGGCAGCCGTACAATGCAAAAGGGTCAGCCTCTGGTAACATTAAAGGAACGGTTTTGCCTGCCTCGATTCCAAATGCAACGCGCCACCGGCGCGCAGCACCTACGTCTGCATACAGAGACGGCACGGCCCGACTTAAGCTTCCACCTCTTAAAAGCAGGAGTCAGTACAACACAACACATCTTCCCATTCCCTCTACATGGGCTATTTTAATAAGCTGTGATGGTCGCCGGAGAGGAAGGGAGGGAGGTCACGTCATCGGCAAAATTACCAGACAAATTAAATTATCAGTCTAATTTCAGGCCACTGTTTTCACAAAACGGCACATTTATCCTAATTTGGGGGGGGAGAAGGGGGGGAGAAAAGCAACGTTTAAGTTTAACACCCAAGAATCACGGCCCCAAAATTGAGATACGTTGATCTATTTTGCCTAAAGGACAATGTTTTTTTTTGGGGGGGTTATCCCAGATAAATGCGAATGGTAACAAACTAGTATCGTCATCTCTTTTGTGTGCTGTCCTTGACATGAATATCTTAAATTCTTGAGAAAAAGCAAACCTAGATCTAAACACAGCCCACAGCGGGAGGTATCAGGCGTTTGGAGGAAAGTTCAGTGTTTGCACAAGGTCGAAGGTGAAGGTGTGCTTTGCTTTTGCTTGCAAATAAGTCTGACTGTAGCCTCCCCCCCCTTTTCTCTCTAAGACGGCTTACGGCAGGCACGGGGGATCAACATGTGATCCTGCCGACACCCAAATCTAGGCAGTACAGCTGTTGGGAACAGCGGTTGCGCAACCCTCCTTTAAAAGGCACCGTGGTTCTTGGCCAACACTCCATGCTTGGATATGGACATATCCTGTAAGATGGTTCCCCGACCTTGCAGTTCCCAAACTTGTGCCATGGCCCCGAATCTTGGATCCCCTTGGCGTACCACTTCCATCATCCCCCGACCACAGGCTCTCCCGGTTAGGGAAGATGGGGGTGGTTAGCAAGTCCCTCCAGAGGGAAACTGACCTTGAGATCCAGAGGGAGTTTGCTCGAAGTGAGGACACTCAGCTTGATCTGGGGCAAGCTGATTTTGAGGTTTTCAAAGTAATATCGCTTCTGGGCTCCTCCTTGATCGGCTGGATTTTCGTGGAGGTTCTCGTCGTAGCTTTCCACCTCTGCAGACAACAGCGTCAACATGGGCACAATTAGTACGTGTGCTGGGAAAAGCTGTTCTCCACTTACACTAGGACCCCCAGGATCCGCTGATCCATTAACCATGGATTCAGTGATCCACGGCTGGCAGGGGAAAATTTTTTAAATAAACAATTGAAAAGCCTCAAAATTTTAAATAAATAATTCAGCAGCCTCAAATTTATTTAAAATTTTAAATAAATAATTCAGCAGCCTACAAGCAGCACCTGTAAAGCAAGCTGCTTTCGTAAAACAGCAGATGCAAAGCATGTAACTGTCCCAAAACAGCCGTTTTGGAGGTGTGTATGTTGGTGTTCTCTCTTATCCACGGTTTTTGTTATCCATGGGAAGGCCGGGAACGGATCCCCAGCGGATACCGGGCAGGCAAAGCAAAGGGTTCCTATTGCACCTCCTAGGGAACCCAGGCCACGGTGAAGGATTCTGGGAGTTGTAATCCCCCCGTTAGGCCCTGCGGGCCTCATCAACGTACCTGATTCTGCGCGGTCGTAGCCAAAGAAACTCAGGAGTTTAAGGAAGAGTTTCTCCTCAATTTGGACCGTGAACTTATTCGCGGTGACCATCAGATGCTGGAAGGAGAGAACAAGGTTATTTACAGCATGCCTTCTGTGTTTGAAAAGTTTTCTGCAAACAAATAAAATTGATCCAAACCAAAAGTCTCTCTCTCTCTCTCTCTCTCTCTCTCTCTGTGTGTGTGTGTGTGTGTGTGTGTCTGTCTGTCTGTCTGTCGGGGGGGGGGTATCACTGCCACAGCTCCTAGCATTGCCCCCCTTGGTTGGAATTTTTCTGGGGATTTGTGTTCCCACGGAAGCAACTTTCCTTCTCTGGTTGGAATGCACTCATGGCAAAAGACATGTGACACACACACACACACACACACACACACACACACACACACACACACACACACACACACACACACACACACACACACACACACACACACACACACACACACACACACACACACACACACCATGTGCTTGTATTTTAAATTCAGGGCCCCCGAATTCCAGGCCCCCCAGGACTTCCGCTCCTTCTGGTTTCAGCAGAAGTTCACGGCCAGCAGGAAGCCATGAGATTTGAACCAGATCCGTGTTCCAGGAGGGGGATGGAATGCAAGCACCCGGCACTCCAGATGCAGGCGGCAAGCTCACCATCCAGAGAGCCACCTGGGAATACCAGACTGGCCAGCCCCTTTTTTAAAAGATGGGAATGGCTTTTGAATACGCAACGGCCCTTGGAACACCCACCCCCATCCCCGGCTTGGCTCAACGTCCCCCGCCATGGCCATCGGGAGTATATCCTATATCTGTACTTTTTAAAAGCACAGTAGGAACCACATATAGAGCTGTCTAGATGCCCTAAGCACAACTGATCTCGCCTGATTTCGGAAGCTAAGCAGGGTCGGCCCTGGTTAGTACTTGGATGGGAGACCACCAGGGAATACCAGGCCCTGTAGGCGCCTGGAGTAGGAACTGGCAAGCCACTCCAGTATTCCTACCAAGAAAACTCCATGGACATGGAGTCACGACAAGTCGGTCACGACTGTAACAATGCAACACACAACACACAGGAACCACATAGAGGGGGCTGCTTCCAAGCCCCTTTGGAGACCAACTGTAAACACACAGGGCAAAGTCAGTATCTGCGGAGGATCAGTTCAAGGATTCCCTGTAGAACAAAAAACTGCTGTGTCTTCATATATCTTTTCATGAGTGAGTGTCTATCTATCTGTCCCTTATCATCTCTCTCTCTCTCTCTCTCTCTCTCTCTCTCTCTCTCTATGCCTTCTCGCCCTATCTATCTATCTATCTATCTATCTATCTATCTATCTATCTATCTATCTATCTATCTATCTATCTATCTATCTATCTATCTGTCCCTCCCTCCCTCCCTCCCTCCGTCCACCTCTATCCTATCTATCTATCTATCTATCTATCTGACTGTCCCTCCCTCCCTCCCTCCGTCCACATCTATCTATCTATCATCTATCTATCTATCTATCTATCTATCTATCTATCTATCTATCTATCTATCTATCTATCTATCTGACTGTCCCTCCCTCCCTCCCTCCCTCCCTCTGTCCATCTCTCTCTCTCTCTCTCTCTCTCTCTCTCTCCCCCCCCCCCTCCCTCCCTCCCTCCCTAGCCACCCACCCACCCACCCTCCAGCAAACTAATCCTAATCCCCATCTTAGAATCCTGGCTCCAGACATGGCCATCATCCATCCCAAAAAATGCCGCTTAAATATATAAAGGTTCAAGAACTCATTTCACTATAGTTGTTCCCTCCCGCCCTCATTTCATTGGCCCACAGGCACTTCCGTTGCTGGATTACCTTGTAGATATCAGTTAAAGAGCTCTTACTGGGGAATTTCATGGCATTCAATTGCACAGCTGGACCTGTCTCGGCAGCTTCATTTTCACCCGTTTTTGGGGTCAGGAAGAGCATGAACGGCTGAGTGGTGCGTAACAGCTGGTTGTCCACCTAAAGAGAGAGAGAGAAAGAAAGAGAGAGAGAAAGAAAGAGAGAAAGGTTAACTAATTCCTCTCCCCCCCCCCCATCTCATTGAACGAGTTTGGAAAGAATTCCACGTTGAACTTTTCTTCCTTTTTTTCACTTGAGGAACCGCCCATTACCTGCATATCCTGAATACTCAGTTCCAGCACTTGGCTTGTGGAGAGCTGCGTGAAATGGACGTGAATGCCGGTAAAGCTGGCAAAGACTAGCTCTTCCGGGACTTTGTTAACCAGAGACAAGCCGAGGCCTCCTTCCAGTTTCAGCTGGACCTGCAAAAGGGAACCGGGAAGAATGGATTCAGAGCAATTCGCACGGGCATTCCAAAGGACAAAGATCCAACAAGTTTAGGGATCCGGAAGATGTTCAATGGCCCTTGGGGGGGGGGGTCTCAACGGGAATTTTATTTATTTATTTATTTATTTATTTATTTATTTATTTATTTATTTATTTATTTGATTTATATACCACAACCATCTAGCAAAAAAGCTACTCTGGGCGGTTTACAAACATTTTTCTTTCTTTCTGCCCCCTGCCAATAATGGTTCGCCATCTTGGACGTTGTTACTGTTTTTACTGTTTTTATCCTTGTGTAAACCGCCCTGAGTTCTCGTTCGGGAAATAGGTGCGGTATACAAATTTGAAAATAAATAAATAAATAAATATAAAAAAGATAAAAACAGATTAAATAACTTAAAATAAAAAATAAAAACTAATCAATCAAACCAAATACAGTGGACCCTTGTACAACAAACAGCTTGTATAACATGAAATTTGTACAACATAAAAAATTCCAGAGATAGGGGAAATCTGCTTAACATAACTGCCTATGGGGAGAATCCGTACAACAAAAAATGGGATCACTCCGTTCTCAATGCATTCATATGGGAATTTGTGGAAAGGAAAATTTGCTTAACATAATTTCATTTCGAACGAATCAATTCCTTTATACAAGGTGCCACTGTAATCAAATCATAACAATAAAAGGAACAAATAAACAAATGAGCACAAATACAAAAAATCAAAATGCTTTAACAAATCAAAATAAGAACAAATGGGGAAAAAATAACTAATAGAACATTTTCATAAGGCGGGGAAAATGACAGCGTCCTATTTATATAAGTTGGTTGAATCAGAATAATCATGTTAAGATCAGGGGGGGAAAGATCTTTTCCCCTACAAAACTAGGGAATGATTGGACGCAGAACTCGTACAAAAGCCCTGGACTGCTGTTTTTTAAAGGAACCTGTTGCATTACTTGTTATCCTGCGCCAATAAGATGGCCTTATCCTAAACATGGAAGCAACTGTTGCACTATTAGTTCTACAGTTATTAACCGTAGCTGGTATTATATAACAGGTACAGGCTTTAACCAAGCACCTACATGTTGGTTAAATATTGGTGCAATATGTTTGCCGTTTCCAACTGTGCTGGTTTTTGCCTCCCTGGCGATGTTATTTCAGAGACCTGCAGATGATAATATTTTTAATAAAACCTTGGGCCATTCTTCTCTCATCTGCTATGCAGTGGTACCCTGACGTAAGACCCAGCTCAACTTACTAGGAGATAATTCTTGGCGTTTTAAGTGCCGCCTTACAAATTTTAGATATGGTCTGCTTGACTTACAATTTTTTCCATTTTTAATGTTTTTTTAACTTATTTTTTCATTTTTTTAGATCGGTACCCCGAACTTAAGAGTACGTCAGCTTAAGAGCATGCATTCGAAACGGATTAAATTCGTAAGCTGTCGCACCACTGCATACAGCAAAGGTTGTGATTAAAAGCTTGTTCGCAAAAGGTTGTGACAAATGTTGTTAACTAAGAAAAAGTAAACCAAGGCAAAGACCTGGCTTCAAGGGCCAAGGACCTCAACATTTGCTATATTCCCAGCAACTCACTTCCAGCTCTTGTTTCGTCTCTGGGCTCCTCAGTCTTCTCAAATCCTGCTCCATCTCATCAGCTTCATAGGAGAAGCAATCATTTCTGCGTTGGCTGAAGTCTGTTATCTAATACAGAACGGACTATGAGGATTTCTCTTCTCCTGCAAATCCAGTTAAACCCACCCTTCTCAAGACATCGAACATCAACATGTGCTCTTAAGCGAGTCGCGGAAACTGACGGAGGAACCGGCAAGTGTCTTTTGCACATCAACTTTAGACAAAAGGCTGAATATGGATTTGGGTTCTAGTGACCTCCAGCTAACCTTGTTCAGAGGATCGCTCAGCCCAAATCAAGCAGTACGACAACAGAAGCAATGACCTCAAGGGGTGGTGAGGGCTCTAACGCTGGAGGCACTCATGAGAAATTTGGACAACCATCTGGCCAGGTAACCTTTGAGTGTGTGTGTGTTGATGGCCTTGTCAGCCCCTTCTGACTCCAAAATTCTCTGGTGTTATGGATGTGGTTTAAGAGCTGCCTAGATGCCCTAAGCCAGGCATGTCCAAAGTCAGGCCCCGGGGTCAAATGTGGCCCGTTTTCAAATTTCGAGCGGCCCACCGGCTCTGCCTGGTCACACATCCCCGCCAGCTGGCCCTTTCCCATACCGGATGGAGACATCAGCTTGCAGTTTTATGGTTTGCCTGCCCTCCCTGCCTCTGTCCATCCTGCCAGCCACCTGCCCAGCCTACCTGCCCCCGGCTCCAATGCTGCAGCATCCTCCCCACCTCCTTGCATGTCCTAGGCTTGTCCAAAGTCTGGCCCGGGGGCCAAATGTGGCTAATTGGTTGGCCCCCACCCATTTTAACCTCACCAAATCTGGCCCTCCTTGCAAAAAGTTTGGACACACCCCTGCCCTAAGCACATCTGATCTCGCCTGATTTTGGAAGCGAAGCAGGGTCGGCCTTGGTTAGGACCCGGATGGGAGATCACCAGGGAATGCCAGGCGCTGCAGGCGCCTGGAGTAGGAACTGGCAAACCAATCCAGTATTCCTGCCAAGAAAACTCCATGGACACGGGGGTCACGAAGAGTCGGTCACGACTGGAACAACGCAACACATACATGGATTTGGTTTGTAAATGCCCCTTGATCAAAGGGGAATATGGCCATCACCTGCAGCACACGGGTTGGCCCGTCTGGGATGACCCTGACCACCAACACTCCGGAGCCTGGTCTCATCTTCTGATTGATGAACTGCTGTTCTGGGGCAACGGCGCCCAACTTCTCCAGGGAGGTATCTGGACCAAGAACGACTTCTGCTCCGTCATGGAGCCCCGCTCTCCCTCCTTTCACCTAGAAAGAAAAACGAAACAAAACGAAACAAACCCCCCCCCCCCGGAAGAGTCAATAAACAGGAAGGGTGGGGAGGAAAACAGAAACACAGCAAAAAAAGACCCTAAAAGAAACAGCCTCTTATCCTAGCATCATGGTTTCTTTTTCAACCATCTGGCAAAGAATGACCCCCCCCCTTGGGCAGGCGTGTCCAAACTTTGGCCCTCCTGATGTTTTGGACCACAACTCCCAGAATTCCCAATCTGTATGGCCAATGGCAAAGGACTGAGGGAGCTGTGTTCCAAAACATCTGGAGGGCTGAAGTTTGGACATGCCTGCCCTTGTGTGTGTGTGTGTGTGGGGGGTGTTATCCAAGCCAACCACCTGCTGAACAAGCACATCCAAAGAAACAAAGCCAAAAGCACAACCACTTGGCACCTTCAAGACCAACCATTTATATGTTAACGGAAGCTTTCGTGGCTCGCGGTCGGCCGCTTCAGGTTATCTGCCAACGGAAGGAAGGAGATGGTCCCGAGTCAGCATTCACGGGGCAGCAGCTTGGTGTGGCTTGCTTTCTTTTTTGTAAAGCAGAGCAAATAAGTGAAAGCAGCGAGGGACACAAGAGCGGAGGCACCGGTCAAAGTGGTTTTCGGATGGATGGAAGGATGGATGGATGGATGGACAGACAGATGGACGGACAGAGGAACAGATAGACTGACAGATTAGGAAGGAAGAGATAGACAAGACGGACACAGACAGACAGATGGACAGATAGACTCCTCCTGGAACAACAAAGTGAGCAGAAGTAATTGTGCCCGAATTAAGAAAGCCAAGTGACAGGAGTGGGAAATTAGAGCAGACAGGACCATCACACATGCTGGTCACAGCTTCTCGGTAAAGAAGTCTTTCAGAACACATCTGTTCCACCGGGGCTTAAAAATTTACTCCAGATGTGCATTTGAGGAGCGCTCCGTCTTTAATCAAAGCTCTCCGCCGTACCAAAGTACCTCCTCCTCCCGCCTTTCCTAAATTGAGTTTGATCCTTCTAGACACAATTTGCATACAGTCTCTGAAAAGTTCTTTTCTTACGGAAAGGCAATTCGTCATAACCATCAAGATTAATTTAAGCTTTTAGGGTTTTTTTTTTTGTTTCTGGCGCAACACGCGCCCTACTAGGACAGGCAAGGGAAGTGACCTGGGAATGAGTTGGAACAGTTCTTTTTTGAAAAATGAAAAGAACAGGATAAGCATGGGGAAAATTAACAAAACACACAGACTATAAATCATCCCTGAAATGCCAGTTATGACAGAACAGAAGGCTATATGGATCAGTTTCCCGACTCCGACCCCCAGATTTCCCCCTTCCTTAAGGCAGGTTGGGCCGCTCTCTGTAGCATCTGGCACATCTGCTCACCACCTGAACAATGCAGAGAAGCTCGGAAGGCCAGCTCCGTTCTGGGTCTTCCCTTTCATTTGTCAGGGACCGTACAGGGCAGCAGGTCTGACTTATTATTATTATTTTAAATGGACCAGTAAAAAAAAAATTGCAAGCTTTCATGGAGAGAAGACACTTTGTCAGGCTAAGCACCACCACTTAGGTGGACGGTGCAGAAAAACCATTGAGAAGAGTCAAAAACTTTGGGACCCGAGACTGAGGCCACCTCTCCAAGCAGACCTGACGCGGACATCTGCCACCAACTCTCGGGCTCTTGTCTCCAATTCCTTTGCACCATTAATGAAGTGGTATTCCTAAGCCTGATGAAGGGGCAGCTTGTCCGCGAAAGCCTGCAATCTGTTTTCTTCAATCTGTTTGCTTTTTTTTTTAACAGTGGCCCAATAAAAAAGCTATCACCCACTCACAGATTTACATATGTAACCTTGAGGATCCCATGGCTTTGTTCTTCACATTGCATCTGTGCACACAAACACGTCCTCTACGCAGGCATGTCCAAGCTTCGGCCCTCCAGATGTATTGGACCACAACTCCCACAGTCCTTTGTCATTGGCAATCTAAGCTTAGAATTTTGGGAGTTGTGGTCCAAAACATCAGGAGGGCCAAAGTTTGGACATGCCTGCACTGGGTTCAGAGCTGCACTTTTAAAGAACCTCATAGTGGTTTTTGCATTTGACCTCAGCAAACCTCAGCTCGATTCAAACCAGAGATTCTAAAGCTCACAGTCTGAACTAAGCGTTCTTGACATTCAGATTCTGACACACAGCTGTTGGGGTGGAGAAGGGAATCCCCTTTATTTTAGGGGATCGCGGCAAGAAGAATAAATTCTGCCAGCCCGTTCCTTCTTTCAGGCAATGCCAGTGGAAACGACAACACCAACCTGGACGACAAGGCCATGTATGCCGCAGGCTAACTTCCCGTCCCGGAAACTCCAGGTCTGCGTGGTACTACGCCGTCTGTCCGGCTTTCTCAGCATCAGTGGTTCATACCTGAAAAGCAGATCGAAGCTGTTTCTGGGAGCTTGTGACAATACTTTGAATAATTTGAACATCATCATTGTCACCATCTCCACCATCATCCTCATCATCACAACAACACTTGAACTGCAGAGCTGGAAGGGACCTTATGGATAACTGAGTCCAGTGAGGAACCAAACTCCCGACCTCTCTGGCCCTGCAGCCAGAGACCCCAACCACGGAGCGGTCCAGCAGTTCAGCCTCGTTTTGTTTTAACTGTCCCCTGCTCTCACTTTATGTCGCCAAGCTCCGATTCAGAGAAAGATTACAATAAGTGTATCTGGAAGTTGAGTCATGGCAACTGGACTTCTTTTTCTTGAGAGAGAGAAACGTTTCACTGCTCATCCAAACAGCTTCATCAGTCTGTTGCCTTACTGGTAGCAAAAGCCACAGATGACTCACTTCACCCATCTAGAAATGCACCATTGCATCTGTTCTTCCGTTTACAGCAGGGGTGGTGGTGGGGGGCACTTTTGCCCAACCCCAGAAGTTTTGGATGACCACCCCCTCTCTCCGTTATCGTTGGCAACATCGGCTCTGAATTTGGAGTTGAGGTCCAAAACATCTGGAAGGACCAAGGTTTGTGATAGACAGAAACAGGTTCAAAGAAGTTTACTATAGCCATCTACAGCAATTCAATGTCAGCCTTAAGGAACTGATCCTCACTTTTGTGTCGTTGGGGATCAAAACGATATACGTAGGAGCTTTGTACTCTCATATTGAACTCCCAAGGGTATCTAGCAGCCTCCCTACACTTGAAAGGCGAATTATCATCACAGAATCCTAGAGTTGGAAGAGACCTCGAGGGCCATCCAGTCCAACCCCCTGCCATGCAGAAACCCCCATCACAGTACCTCCGGACAGACGGCCATCCAGCCTCTGCTTAAAAACCTCCAAAGAAGCAGACTCCACCCCACCCCCCTTTTGGGGCAGCATATTATTCCACTGCTGAACAGTTCTAACTTTCAGGAAGTTCTTCCTAATGTTTAAATGGAATCTCTTTTCCTGTAGTTTGAAACCATTGTCCCACATCCTAGTCTCTGCAGCCATGGAAATCAAACCAGTCCCATTTTCAATATGACATCCTTTCAAATATTTAAACATTGCTATCATATCCCCTCTCAGCCTTCTTTTTGTAAGGCTAAATATTCTCAGCTCCCTAAGCTGAGAATATTTATTGTAAGACATTTCTTCCAGACCGTCAGTCACCTTGGTCACCCTTCTCTGGACCTGTTAAAGATTGTCAACATCCTTTTTAAATTGAGGTGTGTGGAACTGGACACAGGATTCCAAGAGGAGTTTGTCCAGAGCAGAAAAGAGTGGAAGCTTTGAGCTGAAAGCCAGGGTACCTGTTATCCGTGACGGCAGCGAGGCCGGCAATGTCCAGGATCAGGGAGGACTCAGCGGACCGAGGCGGGGAGGGCTTGTTTGGGTGGTGAGGGACGGCCGAGCCCTCGTGGCAAAGCATCCCCGTGCCTGTCATTCGCCACAACTGGGAGCGCTTCCCCGGCTCCTGCGAGGAAAGACCAGCGAGGAAGAGGAGGGATCACTGGCAAATGAAGGCACCATCCCTTACCAAAAAGAGCCCTTAAGAACGTCCTTGGATCCTCACCCTTTGGGACATACGTATCAGTTCCCCAAGATTTAGGAGAGGGGTGGGGTGGTGGCAGAATCCCCAAAGACCTAAAAGACTGAAGGTAGAAGGAAAACAGGAAGACAAGATGGACTGGCTCCCTCAAGGAAGCACAGTGGATGGATGGGTAGGTGGGTGTGTGGGTGGATGGATGGATGGATGGATGAATAGGTGGATGGATGGATGAATGAATGGATGAATAAGTAAGTGGATGGATGGATGGATGGGTGGATGGATGGATGGGTGGATGAATAGGTAAGTGGATGGATGGATGGGTGGGTGGGTGGGTGGGGGGGTGGATGAATAGGTGAGTGGATGTATGTATGTATGTATGTATGGATGGATGGATGAATAGGTGAGTGGATGGATGGATGGACGGATGATGGATGGATGGATGAATAGGTGAGTGGATGGATGGATGGACAGATGATGGATGGATGGATGGATGGATGAATAGGTGAGTGGTTGGATGGATAGGCGAGTGGATGGATGGATGGATGGGTGGGTGGGTGGATGGATTCTAGTAAATATGCAGCATGTAAAAGCTGAGAGTTTCTCCCAGTCTGTGCTGCCAGACCAACCCGCTGCATTATATTACTAGGAACATCAGCAGCTCTCAAGAGCCAACATGGAGATTCGTACCTTCTTCTTTAAGATGACTCGCTGTGTCTTCAAAGAAACATCCAGGACCAGCTCAGCGCAATCTACTCCTTTACTGGAAGTCACTGGCCGTCCCGATTCTGCCTGCAGACTGAGAATCCAAAGAAAACCCATGGAGCATTTGGACAGAGCACTTTGAAGTCATCACACGTCTGACTGAGCTCAATGGAAATGCACCTTTTTGGAAAAAGGGAAGTCAAAGATGCAGGGAAATACGCCCATGGCTTCACACAAAGAAGGGCCTGTCGGATGATTGGAAACAGGCTTCTGGCTGACCACAATGCTCCAGATGGATTATTCACCACTTGGGTGATGATGAGACCCACATGGCTGAAGAGCTTGAGTCAGCCACATTCAGGGTGTTTGGACTTGATCGCCTTAGTAGCCTCTTTCCAGTCCATCCTTCTAGGTATTCTATGAGAATATTATGACGTATTCTCGAAGGCTTTCACGGCCTGGATCTGATACTTGTTGTGAGTTTTTGGGGCTGTTTGGCCGGGTTCTGGAAGTTTTTCTTCCTGACGTTTTGCCGGACTCTGTGGCTGGCATCTTCAGAGGGTAAGGAGCTCAGGGAACAAGGAGTTTATCTCTGTGCTCCATCACAATACAATGACTAACACTTATTGTCCTGCATAGGACAAGTTTCCTCTTTCCCACTACTTTAAGAACCCTAGTCTCACTCACTCTATACCCCAGAGCACAGAGAGACACTCCTAGTTCCCTGAGCTCCTTGCCCTCTGAAGATGCCAGGCCACAGAGTCTGGTGAAACGTCAGGAAGAAAAACATACCGAACACGGCCAAACAACCTGGGAAAACTCACAACAGCTATAATATTATGATGCTTCTCAGCACGTGGGATTTTCCTGTGGCACAACTGGAACTTCTGCAAGGAAATTCATGTGATGGCACCATCACACTGACACCAAAAATGTGCCACTCACAGTCTCTCGCTGTTGGGACATAGGCCATTTCCTACAAGACGTAACACAAGGACCCCTTAAGAACCTAAGAACCCAAGAAGAGCCATGCTGGATCAGGCCAAAGGCCCATCTAATCAAGCTTCCTGTATCTCACAGTGGCTCCACCAGATGCGTCTGGGAGCGCACGATATCTGTGCTTGCTCTACTGTTTGCAAGCCTCCTCTCTGCTGCTGCTCTGCAAGGAAAGAACTTGGAAGCTGCCGAGAGCAGGCATTTAAAGGTAAAACTCTGCCCCCTTAATCACTTAAAGCACAGGAAGTAGTTAGAAGCTCTACCCCCCTTGGCCATGTGCTTGTGCTATTGTTTGTAAGCCTCCTCTCTCTGCTGCTGCTCTGAAGCTGCATTTCCCAGCTAGAGACTAATCAGAAGGGGGTTTCTTGTTCCCTTCTTTTGCAGACACTGCTGGGACGGCGCAGCTGGCCCAAGGCCACCCAGTATGGCTCTATTTGCAGGAGTCACTGTGGGAGAAATCCAACTCCCAACCCCTGGCTCTGTAGATGGGATGAGCAAAAGAAAGAAAACCAGCATGGAGGTGAAAGGTCAGTGGCTACTCACAGAAGTCCAGAGGGCCTGGGTGGGTGGGAATATGAGTGGCCAGGATGCACCCACCAGGTCAAACCCCACCTGGAGTCCTGTGTCCAGTTATGCACTCCTCAATTTAAAAAGGATGTCGACAACCTCGAGCAGGTGCAGAGTTGGGCGACCAGGATGGTTGAAGGTCTGGAGGAAATGTCTTACGAGGAACAGCTTAGGGAACTGGGAATGTTTAGCCTTTCCAAAAGAAGGCTGAGGGGGGATTTGATAGCTAGGTTTAAATATTTGAAAGGATGTCATATTGAAGAGGGAACAGGTTTGTTTTCCATGGCTTCAGAGACTAGGACTCGGGGCAATGGTTTCAAACTACAGGAAAAGAGATTGCATTTGAACATGAGGAAGAAATTCATGACAGTCAGAGCTGTTCAGCAGTGGAATAATATGCTGCCCCAAAGGAGGGTGGTGGAGTCTCCCTCTTTGGAGGTTTTTAAGCAGAGGCTGGATGGCCATCTGTCGGAAATATTGTGATGGGGTTCTTGCATGGCAAGGGGTTGGACTAGATGGCCCTTGAGGTCTCTTCCAACTCTAGGATTCTAGGTTTGAGGAACCCGCTCCCTTGCTACACAGGCCCCAATTGAGGAGTTACCCTGAAAAAGTGTACGTTGCGGCGATGTAGATGAAGTTTTCGTAATAGAGCTGCTTGCTGTCTTGGAAGTCGTCCATGCAGCACGTGATCTCCGAGGAGCCGGCCCCTTTCACCGTCAGGGTTATGCAGGGCGGGAGAGAGGGCTCGTCCCAAGCATAATCTAGAGACGTGGAGGGCTTGACTTCGGTGCTCAGCCGGGGCTCTGCCACACCATGTTGAGTAAAGACAATGGGAACCTGCGGGAACAACCGTGGGAGCGTGTGACCCGTTTGCATGAAAACAGGACCCATACCGGTTGAGACTGGCGGCATCATCATCATCACCACCACCACCACCACCACCACTATATACATGCAGAGTTGGAACGGACCCTCTCCATCATCAAATCCATCTCATGTCAACAAGGTCCAGCGGGGAATCAAACATCCAATCTCTGGCTCCTCAGCCAGCTAAGATAGCTTAACCCAGTGGTTCTCAACCTGGGGGTCAGGACCCCCTTTGGGGGTGTGTCAAACAACCATTTCACAGGGGTCGCCATGAGCCAGTGAAGAAAAAGGTGCAAACGGCTTGGGTCTGGGGGGGAGGAAGGGGGCAAACAGTGAGTTATAGCTTGATAGGAGGGGATGTCAGTCAATGGCACGGGAGGCTGCGATTGGCTGAGGGGGTGCCTGTAGAGGGAAGTTCTCTATGGCACATGTGGCAGTGGCCTGCCCAAGGGGGCTTGTGGCCTCGCCCAAGCAGGGCAACGGGGGTCACCACAACACGAGGAACTGTATTCAAGGGCTGCACCATTAGGAAGGTTGAAAACCACTGGCTTAACCACGGAGCTGTCCTGCAGATCAATAATCATCTTAGGGCTGCAGAGTGGGGAAACGACCTCCCGAATTATCGAGAGCATCCCAGGTCAAGGATGCCCGGTGGGGAATTGAACTCCAAACCTATAGCACTGAGCTGCCCAACAGGAACGCTCAACAGATTTTGGGGCCAAGCCCAAAGAACTCAGGACTCCAGAGTTGACGCCCGACTTTCCAATGTCTCTCTCCTGCACCCTCACCATCCCTTCGTACCAGGTAAGGACACCCCCTCCCCTCCCCTCCCCATTGATGTTCTTCAAGGGTGTGAGGTCTTTACCTTGGAAAAGTTGTCTATGCGGAACGGAGGGGGCAGCTGATCGGTATCGCTGAAGGAAACGCGGTAGGTGGCTCCCTTAAGGGTGATCTCCACCCGGAGGAAGTAGCATTTCCCCTGCATGTCCCTGCAGAGGGAAAGAAGGCAAACAGACCCAGGCTGCCATCAAAAATAGGAGAAAGCACAGACCTTCGCAAAATGTCGAGGAATTTATGCCCCAGCATAGGGGGACAAATGGCCGAGAGAACACTATTGAAACAGCTCGCGTCGGGTCGAAAATAATTGTCGCCACCTTTCAATGATGTTTTTAACCTTGCCTGTGTTAGGTATAGATCTATCATCCTCAAGGATCCAAAAGCAAAGCAATGCAAACGTGTTCTGCTTATATACCGCCCCATACCACTTCAAGCACAGTAGTACCTCGGATAACGACTTTAATTCGTTCTCCGAGGTTAGTCGTTATCCGAAACACGTCGTTATCCGAAACGTGGTTTCCCATAGGAATGAATGGGAAACCGATTAATCCGTTCCGGAGCCTAGGAGAAAGGCAGGGACACCTGTTTTATTTTGCTCAAAACTCTTTATAAAGTGCACCTTAAAGGTACAGATGCAATGCCACCCGGGATGACTCTTTTTTACTGATGCATGCTGGAAATTCGTTATCCGAGGCAGTCCATAGGGAAAATTCATTATCCGAGGCAGTCCATATAGCAAATTCGTAATCCGAGGCAGACTTATACCTAGAATTGTGATTCGTTATCCGAGGCAGCCCATAGGGAAAATTTGTTATCAGAGGCAGTACTATACTCGGAAATTTGCAGTCGTTATCCGAAAAAATTGTTATCCGGGGCAGTCATTATCCGAGGTACCACTGTAGTCTCTTCAAGGAGTTTAATTACAGTAAGGCAGGCTACACAACGCTCCATTAGGAATCAAGAGAGAATAGCGAGCAGGAAAAGCCATCCAAAATGTGTCTTATTCCGGAGCAATCGGGGCCTGACCCATAGCTCTGTCCATGGACGCATCCTATCCACTTGGGTGCCCCAACTGTACCCTCAAATTGCTCCGCGTCCCTCTCCCCAACAGAAGGGAAAAGGGATGTTGCCATTCCGAATGGCCTGCCCCCTGCCGGATGAAGACGAGAACTGCCTTTGGATATCGACAAGCAAGAAGGGTCTTCTTGCCGTCGCCTCTGTTTCACCCCTGTATTTGCTCTGAACCCTTGCCTCCTCCAGATTTTGTTAAAACCTTCAAATCGGCCAGGCACGTCTAAACTTCAACCCTCCAGATATTTTGGACCACAACTCCCACAGTCCTTTGTCATTCGCAATCTAAGCTAAGGATTCTGGGAGTTGTGGTCCAAAACATCAGGAGGGCTGAAGTTTGGGCATGCCTGAAATAGGCAGACTCTCATGCCTGCAGAATCATAGAATCATAGAGTTACAGGAGACCTCAAGGGCCATCCAGTCCAACCCGCTGCCATGTAGGAATTTCATCAGCCAGCTTTTGGGTCCCAAGGGTTATCCAGGGTAGGTGGACCCAACTAAGATGTAAACTGAATGGATGGGACATTTCAACCTAGGATGGGGCATTTCAACCGGTCTTCTTTCTGTGTACAGACGAGGTGCAGGTAGAGCAGGGGTCCTCAAAGTTTTCAAACAGTGGGCCGGTCCACCATGCCCCAGGAACCACTGGGGGCCGGAACCCAGTGGGTGGGGGAGTGGGGGACCTGGCCATAGCCCTCCCACTCTGAATCCCCACTACCAGCATTCTGATCATCTGGCGGAGTTGGGGGGAATACATAGCCCACTGCTTTGAACTGCCTCAGCAATAGAAGCAGCTGCAGAGGCTGGCTTGCTTGCAAAGCAGGGGTAGGTGGGGGGGTTGCAATTGACCCAAGGACATTGGGGGGGGGCGCATCTGGCCCCGGGGCCTTAGGTTGAGGACCCCTGAGGTAGAGCTTTTCCACCCTGTTTTTAACAGGGACTTGGACCCAAAGACCTGTCAACATCACAGCTCAATACCTGCTCGATTCTGTCACATTGGGTGCTGACTCAAAGCCATGAGAGACCCAAGGCTCTGCCTGCTTCTTAGGACGCAGGACTGTCTCGGACCACCTACATCAGTAGTTCTCAACCTGTGGTTCCCCAGATGTTCCTGGACTCCAACTCCCAGAAGCCTCCACCACGCGCTGTGCTGGAAGGGGTTTCTGGGAGTTGCAGTCCAGGAACATCTGGGGACCCCACAGGTTGAGAACCACTGACCTACATTAAGCTTCCCAAGCCAAGAAATCCAGACAATACAAATTTCTACATGAAATCTGGCCAGGGGCTGCTTTGCCCAATTTTATCTGGCAGAAAAAACAACAATGTGGAGGAAAGGGTGGCAGAACACAGATGCGGTCGAGAAATAATTAGCGAGAAGCCGCGTGGCTCTCAGGATCACACAAATTCAAAAGGAGGGAGACGCCTTTCTTGAACCAATAACAGAACCCATCAAAAGAAAATGGCTTCTATGGGGGAAATGCCACTTCATAAGAACAGCCTTGCTGGAACACAGCTACGGCCCATCCAGGCCAGCATTCTGTCTCACACAGGGGCTCACCATTTACTTCAGGGCATTCCCAAGCAGATGTCTTCACCTGCTTATGATTCCATGCAAATGGCATTGAGAGATCTCCTGCCTCTCTCTCCAACCCAGAGGTTGTCCTTCGGCATCCATCATGATAGCCATGGAGACCCTTGTTCTCCATGAACGTGTCCAATCCTTTCTTAAAGCTGTCAAGGCTGACCGCGGTCCCCACTTCTTCTGGCAGGGGGTTCCACAGACCAGTGATCCTCTGGGTGAAAAAGGACTTTTCTCTTAATTGTTTGAGATCTAGCCCCCCAAAAGTTTCATGGAGTGCCCCCCTAGTTCTAGTGTTGTGCAATCGGGAAAACGGTTTTTCTCCTTATCTACTTTGTCCACATCATGTATGATCTTATAAACTTCAATCAGGTCACCTCTTAGGCGCAATCGTTCAAGAGTGAAGAGGCCCAGCCGTTGCAGCCTCAGAGGGTAAGGAAGGTGTTCCAGTCCCCGAATCATTCTGGTTGCCCTCCTCTGCACTTTTTCCATCTCCATAATATCCTTCTGGAGGTATGGGGACCAGAACTGTACACCGTACTCCAGATGGGGCCTCACCATAGATGTATAAAGAGGCAAAACAACACTTGCTGACTTATTTTCACTCCACCAGGCTTACCTCATGTTGATGTGGAAGGAATTGTTTTTGTTGACTTCAAAGCCTCCAGACCAAATGCAGTTTGGGACATCCATCAGCCGGACACATAATAACTGGTCGTAATCGTTGCGCGGCCAGTGGAACACAACACTGGAGCCAGGCAAGGTGGAAATGTATCCGTCCGGATTGCACGTTCCCTGAGGACCAATTTTATTTAAAACAACAACAACAACAACAACAACAACAACAACAACAACAACAACAACAACAACAACAACGAGACACAACATTACACAACAGGATCTACAGACAGTGGTTTTGCTCAAAGCCATTTGGTGTAAGGCTGACTCTTTACCAAACACACGTACAAAAGGAATACAAAAGGGCACAAGCTGCTCAGTAACAAAACAAAAATGTAGGTTTATATATGCAGTATGTGCCCAATCTCTGACATTCGCTGAACCACTGAGAAGTGTGCCTGTTGAATTCAGTGGCAGTCTCTCCAGGGTAGGCGTATTAAATTTTTTTAACCTAGCGTTATTAGTCTGTGGAACTCCCTGCCACAGGATGTGGTTATGGCATCTGGCCTGGATGCCTTCAAAAGGGGATTGGACAGATTCCTGGAGGAAAAGTCCATCACAGGTTAGAAGCCATGATGGAGATGTGTCATCTCCAGGCTTAAAACCAGGGTCCTTCAAGGGCCAGATGCAGGGGAGTGGTATCAGGAGGCAGAGATCTAGTCTCGTGCGCTCCCTGACGCATCTGTTGGGGCCACTGTGAGATACAGGAAGCTGGACTAGATGGGCCTTTGGCCTGATCCAGCAGGGTTCTTCTTATGTTCTTATGACAGGAAACAGGCTTAAGATTCAGTATTGAACTCCTAGTTCCCTGAGCTCCTTGCCTTCAGAAGATGCTGGCCACAGAGCCTGGCGAAACATCAGGAAGAAAAACTTGCAGAACACAGCCAAACAGCCCCAAAAATCCACAACATATATTGGTTAAATAATTGCAAAGATAGAGTTAAGAGTCTGGAAAGGGTTACTTTCTTGGATAACATCTGCCAGATCCACCAATATGTATACCCACAGTTCACCCGGGACAATTCTGCGAGTTGCAGCCTTTTTAAGAAGAGTGATTTGGTGGTACTTGCATCGGTTTTTGATTATCCACCGCCCAAAATCCACAAATACAACAGATTAATGCATTTCCCCACCTAGGCCTGCCAGCTCCAGGTCACTAAAGCACACCCCACAGAAAATCACTTTTAACTTAAGTCTGTAGTATGCCACCAGAACCGCACAAGGCGGAGGCTACATCCTGAACAAGCTAGACCTCTCAGGAGGGATAGGGGAAATAATTAAATGGATAGAAACCCTGTTAAAACAAAGAATAATTATAAATGAAGCTTTACTATTATTCTCAATATTTAAGGATGGAAATGAAAAATTATCATATAAAGAATAGCAAATCTGATTGGTGCAGCAAGAGCTGAAATTGCAAAAACACTGGAGAAATGCTCAAGATCTCTTACTACAAAAATTTCTGAACAGAATCTGGCAAATGGCTCTTATGGAAAAGTTGACCTATCAAATTAAAATATAGAGAGGGGAAATAAAACATGATACATTTATGAAAACCTGGAAGCCCTTATTAACGTATGGAATTAACACCAAAAATGAGGAATGTGTTATGGGGAATAATTTTTACTGCTGGAATGCAAAATTTTAAAAGAATTAATTTATTTGTGTGTGTGTCACAATTAACTGTGTTGTAAGATGAATTAGTGGGTGGATTTTGAAAAGGATATTGGTCCTATAGAATGTATAAATAATGAGACACTAGTGTACTGTTATCTTAACCTGTCTTGTAAAATAAAATAAAAAGTATAATAATTAGGAGGGATAGGTTTTTTTTCTTACCTGTCCTCTGGCAAAGGCCCGTTGTGCGAAGGCAAGCTTATGCTTGGATTTGTTGTCCAGCAGATAGCGAGGGGCAAATGTCACTATGCATGAGTCAATGTAGCGACCCCGGCCTTTCCTCACATCAATTCCTGGGAAGAAACCAAACAGAAGTCCCCGGCGCTCTCAAAAGAAAAGCAGACCATTTCCAGATTTGCTTCTGGATCAAGTTTGCGCAAGATACACGGCTTAACGACCAAGGTCAGGATCAGGTTGCAGACCGAGATTAAACGGCTGCTCCTCTGTTGAGATGCAACCGCCAACTGCAGCTCAGCCAATTCCTTCAGTTTTCCACTGAAGCTTTCAAGTGAAAGTACCAAAGCAGCTTGATTCGCCAACGGGTTCTGAGGCTCCCCAACAAACCAGCTGTTTCACTTTACCAGGAATAACATTCTTTTTTTACATATTTTTTAAGGAAGAGGAAATTGCAGATAAGCTCCTAGTTCCCCTCTGAATGCACGCGCTCAGCTTCCGTGGCACGCGGACGGAACCCGATCTTCCTAAAAGCAGCTTTAGTGACTGATGAACCATCGGGAGCATTTTCACCAGCACAGAAGTTGGTGGACGGTCCTCATTGAAATCCTGCTGGTCAACGGGCCTGCGGTTTGGCTCTCGGGTGGGGAACACTCATGGAGCACAGGGCTTCGTGGGGGAGGAAGGACACCTTAAGTCTGGAGGACTCAGTGTCAAAAAAGGTGCCCTCTGGACTAGATCAATCCACCCCGGCTTTGGCAGGAAATGTATCCGACCAAGCAAAGGGCGAAAAATGGTGAAATTGAAACATTGCAACACGTTCTTTTTATACGTAGTTATTACAGGGACGAGTGTATCAGGCTTCTTTACCCTGTAATGAGAGGTCTCCAAGGCAGATCCTTGGAATGGTATACAAGATATCTTCTAGAACAGGCATGTCCAAACTTCGGCCCTCCTGATGTTTTGGACCACAACTCCTAGAATTCCAAGCCTGTATTTTCCAATGGCAAAGGATGTGGGAGTTGTGGTCCAAAACATCTGGAGGGCCAAAGTTTGGACATGCCTGTTCTAGAAGATATCTCTTGGCCCCAAAAAACACGAAAGAGATTTCTGGCTCTTAACTAATTTTAAGTTTCTTTTAATTATTGGAATGTATACTTGTTGGAATGTATACTGTATTTTATCAGGCCTTTGGCTGTAAAATAAAATTGATTGATTGAATACCATGGTGAAGAAACAACCAGGGGTACCCTTGGGGACGAACTGGATTTATTACAAGTAAACATATGTAGAGCTGTTTTTGCATTTAATCAGGAAGGTTGCAACAGACCAAGACCTCTGTCCAAGGAAACTGGTCCGGGTGTCAAGGTGTCGCAAGGATTCCGTTGTGGTTCCAGCTATTGGTAAATCAACTCAGCAAGCCCTTTTTGGGCGGTGGCCTCCATTGCTGGTTAGGCCAAGACTTACCGATGTTATAAATGAGACCTGGTCGGTTTCCCTGCTGGATGACTTTGAGGGCTCGGACGCCACTGCCTCCGTCGAGAGAGAAGCCCTGGCACCAGCCGGGCATCCCGTCAGGGTGGATGCCTCTCCCCACTCGCATTGTGCAACTGCCGCGAGAAACACAAGGCTGTCATTTAGAAACCACACGTGGGAGATTCTCAGGCAAGCCCTGGCAGGACCTACCAACTGGGGACCTACCATCGTCCCATAAGAACATAAGAAGTGCCATGCTGGATCAGGACAAAGGCCCATCGAGTCCAGCTTCCTGTATCTCACAGTGGCTCCAACAAATGTGAACAGGAGCGCACGAGACTAGACCTCTGTCTCCTGCTTCCACTCCCCTTCATCTGGCCCTTGAAGTACCCCGGTTTTAAGCCTGGAGATGACACATCCCCATCATGGTTTGTAACCTGGGATGGACTTCTCCTCCAGGAATCTGTCCAATCCTCTTTTGAAGGCATCCAGGCCAGATGGCATCACCAACTCATGTGGCAGGGAGTTCCACACACTAACGACATACTGGGTAAAAATATATTTTCTTTTGTCTGTTCTCACTCTCCCAACCCACTCTCCCAACCCCCCCTCTTAGGTCTGAATCAAAGGAGAAGCTGAGAGGCTGCTGACCAAACAGCAGCACAGATTATACCAGTGATGGCAAGTCTTCGACCCTCCAGATGTTTTGGACCACAACTCCCACAGTCCTTTGTCACTGGCAATACAGGCTTGAAATTCTGGGAGTTGTGGTCCAGAACATCTGGAGTGTTGAAGGTCCACCACCATTATTCTATACCGTCTATACTTCTTACTATTTTAAAAATAGTATCTCCCAAAGGTCAACTGAGGCCCGACCCACTAGAATGTTGTAGGCGCGCTCACTCCGAGAGGCCACCCCAAGGGAGGTGCGGAAATCGATTACACGCAAATGCTCCTTCTCTGAGGTTGGCCTCTCACTCTGGAAGCACCTCCCCAGTGAGCTGCACCTTGCACAGTCCCTGCACTTAAGACTATGCTTTATCAGGAGGCATTTGGCGACCTTTAATTAATTTAATTTCCCTTTGACGCCTCTTGCCGCTGATTCTCCCTTATTATCGTGTTGACTTTTTCTGGTGTTTTATTGCTCTCTTAACCTTATTGTTAACCGCCTGGAGTTCTTCGGAAGACAGGCGGTATAAAAATATAATAAATAAAATAGTAAATAAATAAATAAATAAATAAATAAATAAATAAATAAATAAATAAAAATACATTTTTTTTAACAAAAGCTACAACAAAAAACAAAAGCAATTATTAATCATAAACTGACACGTGAAATTAAAATTAGGAAGGGACTGGGGAAAAAAATCTAATTATATTAATGGAATATGGGATACATTGTTTGGCATATGTATTTTCCCCATCCTTGAAGCTTACAGGTTTGGTTGTTCCTTGTCAGCGTAGCAGAAGAGGAGAGGGCTAAGGCTTCTGGCTACCTCGTGCTCTTCAAACTGGCCCGCCGCGTCCACCTTGGCATTGTCCTGCCTGAAGATCAGTGGCAACCCTGTACGAGCGATAAGAGACAGCCGCATGCCAGTCAAGATAAAGGGACTTCTCTCTGGGGCTGGGGCTTTTTTAAACAATAACAGCCCGAGTGGGAACCCCTTGCTGCCCCGGATCCTCCGCAAGTTCAATTCCTCGTCCTGGGTGGCCTTGGGCAAGTCTCACAGTCCCAGGGTGGCCCCAGAAGAAGAGAACAGAAAACCACTACAGCAGGCATGTCCAAACTTCCCCCCTCCAGATGTTTTGGACCGCAACTCCCACAGTCCTTTGCCATTGGCAATCTAAGCTTAGAATCCTTGGAGTTGTGGTCCAAAACATCAGGAGGGCTGAAGTTTGGACATGCCTGCACTAGAGGTATTACTTAGACAACTGGACCACCCTCCGTCCGATCTGCTCTGCTCTGGATCTCTGGCTGGAGTGGGGGGTGGGGAGGATGGACTTGATGGCCTTTGAGGCCCCTTCCGACTCTGCTCCTCTTAGAAAATTCTGTGAAGAGTTGCCATCAATTGGACTTGATGGTGGGTAATTATTACTATGAGGGTTCTACACTCTCTTAGAATGGCATTGATAAGAAATTAATAACTCATGGTTTTGTCGTAGCTGGAAGAAGAAAGGACAGCTACATGTTTCACAGGAGGTTTTCGGGGGTCCCACAAAACAAACCAACCAACCAACTCAACCAACCAACCCTACCAACCAACCCTACCAAACAGCTCAACCAACCAACTCAACCAACCAACCAACTCAACCAACCAACCAACCAACCAACCAACCAACCAACCAACCAACCAACAACCAACCAACCAACCAACCACCCAAATCTACCAACCAACCAATCAACCAACACAAGTTAAGGCTAACCAGCAAACCTACAAAATCCACTAAATCTAAGGGATTTATGGAAGTTGATCAACATTCACCTGTCTTGTTGATGAGCCAATAGGGTGATGAAATGAAGATCTTTAAGGACCCTTCTGCCCGGCACACAATCCGTATGGTGAGATTCAGCAGCCGCTTGTTCACGTCGTAGAGCCGCATCCGAACTATATAGTTTTGGGTTCCCGGGGGTATCAAAAGCTCCTTGCAGCGTGGAAAGTTTTCTAAAGCCACTCCTGAATCAAAAGGAAAAGAGAAGAAGAAAAAGATTCAGGTGGCAGGATAGGCGCTACTGTTCCCCTCTGCTACCTCCTTTGGCACAACCACTTACCAGGCCCAACCTCTGTGATCTTCAACTGATCTCCCAATTCCAGCAACAGCTCAGTCTTCTCTGCCTCACCTCTTGCTGATCTCCCGCTCAGACAGAAGGGAGGGGCAGGTAAGTCTGTGCTCATGCTCATGACTGGGAGATTAGCCAAGGAGATGGGTAAAGCAAGCAAGCTGGACTTGAAGAGTGGCTGATCTCCCATCCAGAGAAAGCAGCCTGGCAGAAAAGTCTGTGCTCTTGCTCATGACTGGGAGATTAGCCAAGGAAATTCGTAAAGCAAGCAAGCTGGACTTGAAGAGTGGCTGATCTCCCATCCAGAGAAAGCAGCCAGGCAGAAAAGTCTGTGCTCTTGCTCATGACTGGGAGATTAGCCAAGGAAATGGGTAAAGCAAGCAAGCTGGACTTGAAGAGTGGCTGATCTCCCATCCAGAGAAAGCAGCCAGGCAGAAAAGTCTGTGCTCTTGCTCATGACTGGGAGATTAGCCAAGGAAATGGGTAAAGCAAGCAAGCTGGACTTGAAGAGTGGCTGATCTCCCATCCAGAGAAAGCAGCCAGGCAGAAAAGTCTGTGCTCTTTCTCATGACTGGGAGATTAGCCAAGGAAATGGGTAAAGCAAGCAAGCTGGACTTGAAGAGTGGCTGATCTCCCATCCAGAGAAAGCAGCCAGGCAGAAAAGTCTGTGTTCTTGCTCATGACTGGGAGATTAGCCAAGGAAATGGGTAAAGCAAGCAAGCTGGATTTGAAGAGTGGCTGATCTCCCATCCAGAGAAAGCAGCCAGGCAGAAAAGTCTGTGCTCTTGCTCATGACTGGGAGATTAGCCAAGGAGATTGGTAAAGCAAGCAAGTTGGGCCAGGTGAGTGGCTCATTGTCTGAGGAGGCCACGGATGGGAGCAGCAAACACCTGCACTATCACCTCCATGAATTGGGATGAAGCAGTTCATGCCCATCTTGAATCACAAACCGCTCCTTCAAAAGTCATATGCATCTGAGGAAGTGACCTGCAACCCCAAGGGAGTTAAATGGCCCCAACAAAACTCAATAAGCAGCTGGACTGGAGCAGTGCAAGCAGCTGGATTCTTCAAGAACCCCATCACGTGCCCGCATCGTGGTTGCATAGAGCTTCACCATGCCCAGGGATCACTACACTTTGGATGTCAAAGAGAACCCTGGCCTTAGACATTCAGGCATCAGAAGAGACTCCACTAGCATTTTGAAAATATAACTTTGGGGCTCAGTAGGGGTGGACGGGAGCTGGTCCAGAAAGGTGTCCCTCCCAAGCTCTGACTACGAGTAAATAGGACGGGCATTTGGGCCGCACTGGTGCCCACGACAAGCAGCTCCCAGGCTGTGCCCAGCCTTACCCAGCTCAATATTCTGCGAGGTGTCGGCCGTGTGCAGCACGGCCTCTTTCCCGGGTTTCAGTGTCCCACTGATCGGCATCCCTTTCACGTAAAACTCAAGTTCACACGGCAACAGGTTACCAAGGACCACCGTGGGCAAGAGATAAATGGTGTGTCCCGGCTGCCGGAAAATCTGCTTGGCGCTGTCGGAGAAGATGCTGGAGGGCATGTAGTCCGGGTAGTTTTCTTTCTTGATGGCGACGCAAAACCTACGGGGAAAGGCAGGCAAAACAGAAATAAGTGCCAGGAGAAGACGGGACTGCGTGGCTGAATTTCCGGAGGCATCGTTTTCACGCAGAAAGGCACGGAAAGATCCCCTTCGTTGTCTGCCAGCGGTTAGGCCAGTGGTTCTCAACCTGTGGGTCCCCAGGTGTTCCTGGACTGCAACTCCCAGAAGCCTCCACCACTCGCTGTGCTGGAAGGGAGTTCTGGGAGTTGCAGTCCAGGAAAATCTGGGGACCCACAGGTTGAGAACCACTGGGTTAGACACAAAGGACACTTCACCTTATGCCAAAGGTGGACCTTGGAAAACTCAATTGTTTCTTGCACAAACGAGTCCCATAATCTCTCAGCCATTGGGCAAGAGCCCTGCTTAGCTGGCTGGCATATTCTGGGAGCAATTTCCTAAAAGAACCTCCCAGAATTGACGGAGTCCTCTTCTGTTGGCATTGATCAGTATTGGGTAGGAGGCCTCCACGGGGACTTTCTTTTCACTAAGCCAGGCATGTCCAAACTTCGGCCCTCCAGATGTTTTGGACCACAACTCCCAGAATTCTAAGCTTAGATTGCCAATGACAAAGGACTGTGGGAGTTGTGGTCCAAAACATCTGGAGAGCCAAAGTTTGGACATGCCTGCTCTAAGCTATATTCGCTAACAAAACCCACTTAAAAAACCTTGGTCCAGGTTTGGCCCTCACTTGAAGCACATGCGTTATAGAAAGAGATTTCTCTGCGCTAACATAGCAGAACTCTCTCTATGGATTAATTCATCATGTTCCTTCTCTGGCTGGCCATGCTTGAGAGTGCCTGATTTTTTTAAAATTTTAAAAAAACATGATATTCTGTCAATTTTAACATTTATTAACAACCAGGCAGACAGGTTATTGTTACGGTCCACAGAACGACAAAACAGAAAAGAATGAAGCTTGACAGATTTCCAAAATCTCAAATGCTTTATGAATCCACTTAGCATTAAAAGATTGTTTAAAATCTACCACCCTGTTATTGTAAAATTTCAGAGGCCTAAAACGAACTATAACAAATGCTTTGCATTTGATTATTTTAATGGAATTATTTTTTTTCTTTTAAGTCCCCCTAGTGGTGGTTGTTTTTTCCCTGTTCTATTAAAAATACATTTTTTTTTTCAGAGCAAGAGTTCACATCAAAATGTTCCCGGTAAAAAGTTGCTAGGAGATAAGAACATAAGAAGAGCCCTGCTGGATCAGGCCAAAGGCCCATCTAGTCCAGCTTCCTGTATCTCATAGGGGCTCCACCAAATGTGTTTGGGAGCGCGTGAGACTAGATCTCTGTCTCCTGATAGCACTCCCCTGCATCTGGCCCTTGCAGTACCCTGGTTTTAAGCCTGGAGATACTTTCCCCTACAATCATTCCCCTTACGTACAAGGAACATATGATCCCGCAGTTATGCTGCAACAAAGGAAAACGACTTCAGGGAACTCGTTTTAGGAACGTTCTATTCTGCATTACCAATTTATCAAAAAGCCCAACCCCAGGGGCATGTGTGTCCCTTGAGACGGTTCTTGCGGCTTCCAATCTGTTGCAGCAAAAATATGATTTAGTTTTCTATTAGACTTGTGGAGTTTAAGATTTGAAAAACAACAACTTTTCAAAACCAGAAATTGACATTTCCATGACGACCTGACTGCCCATTGACTAACTAACTAACTGTAGGTAGGACCGGCTGGTGAATTTAGGCCCATGACCCCCTCCTTCTTATTTGTTGGTCAACTTTTCCCAAGTTTGTTGGATGACAACATCGGGATCTTATCCATCCTCTGAAACAAACAAAAAAAAAATTAAAATAAAAAAAAAATAAAAATAAAAATAAAAAAACCCCAAAAGGGAAGAGCATGGCTTTTCCATCACTCTGTCACCTGAAGAACCGGCTGTTTTCCGACTCCATCGCGTGGCACTCTCGTTTGCTGCTGCTGACCTCCGAGGTCTTCTGAACGTTTGTCCAGTGGATGGGAGATTTGCAGAAAAAGACCCCCATCCCTTTGGGCCGGGCTTGGAGACGCCAGGAGGTGAGATGCAGTGGGATGGCAAAGGAATCTCCTGGCATCACCGAAGGCAGCACTACGGGCTCTGAAACCAAGGGAGAAGAACAAATTCACCCACCCGCCCATCCATCTCATCCATCCATCCTTCCACCCTCAGTTCCATCCACCTATCCCTCCATCATCAGTTCCATCCATCCATCATCAGTTCTATCTTTCCTTCCATCCATCCATCAGTTGTGTTGTTCATTCCTTCAATCCATCCATTAGTTCCTTCCTTCCTTCCTTCCTTCCATCCCTCCATCATCAGTTCCTTCCTTCCATCCCTCCACCATCAGTTCCATCCATCCATCATCAGTTCTATCTTTCCTTCCATCCATCCATCAGTTGTGTTGTTCATTCCTTCAATCCATCGATTAGTTCCTTCCTTCCTCCCATCTCTCCATCATCAGTTCCTCCCTTCCATACCTCCACCATCCCATCCACTTAGCCCTCCATCATCAGTTCCATCCATCCATCCTCCCATCATCAGTTCTATCTTTCCCTCCATCCATCCATCAGTTGTGTTGTTCGTTCCTTCAATCCATCCATTAGTTCCTTCCTTCTTTCCTTCCTTCCATGCCTCCATCATCAGTTCCTTCCTTCCATACCTCCACCATCCCATCCACCTATCCCTCCATCCATCCATCCACACATCATCAATTCTATCTTTCCCTCCCTCCCTCCATCAGTTTGTTCATTCCTTCCTTCAATCCATCCATTAGTTCCTTCCTTCCTTCCTGCCTTTCCTTCCTTCCATCCTTCCATTCATCCATCCACATTTCTATCCTAACTGGGCATAAAAAAGGAGGGCACGCCATCATCAACATTAATGATAAAAACAGTAGAACAACAGTAGGGAAAAAGGGAGTTCCAAACACAGCCACAGAAACCACCTTCTTCTCCTCTTTCACAGAGAGAAATAACGGGCTCAACTGCTCATCTTCCAAAAAGCCATTCCTGGGAATATTTTTCAAGGCATTCCATGATGCTTGGATAAAGGTCTCCAGCAAGACACAGGGGAAGGCGGAGTAAAGAAACCTAGGGGCTTAAATCAGACTGCCAACCCCAGGTAAGGGTGGAGCCATTGAGACTGACGGATCTGCATAAGCATCCAGAAAAGGATTTTAATGAATGCGTTGGTCAATGGACCTAGGAACTAGATCTGAGTACTTCACCTTGGTTCCAGAGCCCATGTCTGAAGCGACCTAACAACCCAGAATGCCCTTCTGGATACCCCATAACATCAGCCAAGAACAAATGAACAATGAATTGAAGCTAGAAAGGAAAATCGCAGGCAGGGGTGGTGCTGATACATCCGGTGCGGGCCACAGCCATTCCGTGGGCATTTCAAGAGTCGAACACACTTACTGTCTGGAGCAGAAGGGCTGTCCAGTCTGAGTTCCATAGGTAGGTCCAGCTTGTTTTTCACAATCAAGGCTGAACGCACCGTGACCACCTTCCGGGCACTCCCTTCCATGGTGACAGCAAAAACCACTCGGACTGGAGGCAATGACGAGAACTGCAAAAATATTTTGTTGTTTTCAAGAAAAGATCGAAGACGGAACAGGTTTACAGAGATACATCAACGCCCCCCCCCCCAAAAAAAAATCGTTAGGATTCAATTTTGTACAGAGATTTCTTTTCTTAATCACACCAGTAAATCTAACGGCTCGCTTGATAAACCTTCTGAAAGTAACTGCTACCGATTCCATTTCATTTGGGCTGCTTCAATTAGTTATTAGTAAATTATGACATGAGCCACTGAGCTGGAGCATTTGTTTGGAAAATAATCTGTTCCCCAAGTTTCTCCCGCCTTTGGCAGCCATGTGCATTTAACAGCACTGTGCGTTAGATTTAAGTCTGTTGTATTTACAACAGTATCCCCACATGAGAAAGTCCTAAGGAGAACAGGTATATTGTGCAGTTTTGAAATATTCCACAGTTATTGGTTCTGTGGAAGACCTAAATGTACATCCCGCCGCTGACGCCAGCCCAGTCTGGCGCTCTATCCAAAATGTTGTCTCTCCTATGAAATCGTTTGTTTGGCCACACAGTTTCCGTTGTATGAAAGCTCCATTCACAGACGGACGTCCTCTGAATGGACTGTTGATGAGACAAGAGGTGAAATGGCTACTCACATAAACGTGTGGATGGATGATGTTCGTTCTACTCACTGGGCTGCCAATCTAGGAAAGAAACGGAGACAGAAACAAGATGGCGACTCAGAAACCACAGGCGAGAGTCTGCATGTTTGCTACCTATAAAATATCCATGGCAGTAACAACGTCAAAGAACACAAAGTTTCTCTGAGATCCAACCACATTTATTTATTTATTTATTTATTATTTATTTGTTACGCTTATACCCCACCCATCTTCCGAAACAGAACTCTGGGCGGCTAACAATTAAATAGAACTACGAAAGCAACAAGAAAAAAAGGCAGATTACAATAAAAATGGGGAGGAATGGTACGCTCAGAAAAGCTAACACGGGCGGCAAGGAAAGAAAAAAAAAATTAAGTGAGATCGCCAAATGCCTACTTAAAAGGGTATGTTTTCAAAGCCCTTTTGAAGGCGGGCAGGGACTGAGCAAGGCGCAGCTCACTGGGGAGATGGTTCCACAATGTGGGGCCCACCACAGAGAAGGCACAGTTACGTGTGAGTGATTTCCGTGCCTCCCTGGGTGTGGCCACCCTCAGTGAGCACGCCTGCGCCATTCTCGTGGGCCTGTTCCCGGTTGATCTCTGGGAGATGCGCTCCGACAGGTACTCTGGTCCCAAGCCGTGGAGGGCTTTGAAAATCAAAATCAAGACCTTGAACCTTATCCGGAGGGCAACGGGGAGCCAATGCAGGCGGACAAGAACTGGGGTGATGTGCTTGAATCTACGAGCGCCCACCACCAGTCTGGCCGCCGCATTCTGCACCCGCTGGAGCCTCCGGACCAGGGTCAAGGGCAACCCCACGTAGAGGGCATTGCAGTAGTCGATCCTCGAAATCACCAGGGCCTGCACAACTGTCCTCAGGTAAGTAAATACATTATCATATGGAAATAAATGTATCAACGGAGCAGCAAAACCTCTGTATCTGGAAGAGACCGCGACAGATAATGTGACGGAAATAAAAAGAAGACCCTCACACTTGGGACTCACCGTAGAGGAAGATGTTGTCTTGTCAGGAGCCGCGTAACGGAAAAATATCCCAACCTTGTCCACTGACACAGGGCTGACGGGGTCCCAACCGTTTACTCTCACCTGCAGCTGGTGAATTCTCAAATCGTGGGTGTGCCTGTTGGTTTTAAAGCACAACAAACTAAGATTAAGATCAACGGGATAGGTTTTTTTTCATCGGGTCCAACGCGATGGGCTTCTTGAAGGGGGTAAAGTTATCTTTCTTTTTGAAGACTTTAGAACAATGCCACAGACGTTAAGCAAGACTTAAATCGTCCGTCCCTTCTTTCCAAAGCTTTCATTCATGTTGTTGTGGGTGTTGACGGTGTCCACGGGCCATCTGAAAGGCCCGTTGCCGTTAACAACGCCGCTCCTTTGCCCGTATCGTCGCACACCGAGAGGGTCTCAGTGGGATCGCGGCGCGCATCACCTGTGCCTCAGCTTGGTCTTGGCTTCGAAGGCAAACGGAATCTCCTCCCCCGCGAGGACTTCGCGCCACTCGCTGACTTTATGGGTGCCTTCAAAAAAGGTGCCCTTTTCCTCCGGGATCACTCCAGGGCTCCCACTGTGGGACAGAGCGGCGCTGGAAAGAACAAGGAGAAGGACGGTCAGGTTTTCGCACAGCCCTGGCTGGGCATCTTAAGAAAACCCCAACATTTGCCCTATGTCTGTACAGGCATGGCTCACTTCATTCATTCATTCATTCATTCATTCATTTGGTTTATTTGGTTTATTTTATTATACTGGTTAAAATCACTTTACTAAAAAAAAAAAAACCCATTATTTAGTCAGCTGGCCTAGAGTGCCATTCCCTCTTTGGAGAGCAAATTGAGAGCTGTTGCCTCAGGAACATAGGTGCTCGGTCGTCTTGAGATTTATTTATTTATTTAATTTATTTTGATACTTATATGCCGCCCGTCTTCCAGAGGAACTCCGGGCGGTTTACAACCGAGTAAAAACAATGACAAAATAACAGATTAAATACGACATCGTAATAAAGCAACAAAAAAGAAATTAATGGCAAGATGGCAAGACGGACAGAGAGAGAGAAAAAAAAATTAACATTCACCAAACGCCTCACAGAAAAGCCAGGTCTTTAAGGCCTTTTTGAAGGCTGGCAGGGACTGTGTAAGGAGCAACTCACTCAGGAGATGGTTCCATAACCATAATATTTATTTATTTATTTATTTATTTATTTATTTATTTATTTATTTATTTGCAAGTGGACCCTCGTAGAACAAGCAATTTGTTTAACAGAAAATCCACTTAAAGGAAAAAAATTTTCCAGAGATAGAGGGAAATCGCTTAACAGAATTGCCTATGGGGTGAATCCGGACAACACAAAAACGGTTGCGATGAGAGATTACTCCGTTTTCAATGCATCCCTATGGGAAATTGGTACAAAGGAAAATTTGCTTAACAGAATTTCATTTGGAACAAATTAATTCCTTTATACAAGGTACCACTGTATTTAGTTTTGCATTTCTAGATCGCACTGATTTTCCCACAGGAACTCTGGGTGGCTGGCACGAAAGCCAAACAAATGAACAACAATTACAGTGGACCCTTGTATAACAAGCAGTTTGCTTAAGAGAAAATCTGCTTAAAGGGTAAAATTTCCAGAGATAGGGGGAAATCGCTTAACAGAATCGCCTATGGGGCGAATCCGGACAAGAGAAAAATGCTGGCGATTAGGGATCAATCTGTTTTCATTGCATCCCTATGGAAAATTTGTACATCAGAAAAAGCAGACGTATCCTTGACTTTAAAAACACACCAAGTTCGGTGCGCTTCCCCTTCTTCTGCCCTGCCTTACCGGGTGGGGGTTGTCGTCAGCGTGGAAAACCAGAGCGTGCAACCGGTGTGATTGCGCAGGGCAAACGGCACGAACGGCTGCCTGCGTTTCGGCACCTTCATTTCGGCTGCGAGAGGAAGGCAGACAAGGAGGAGTCAGGGAGACCCGGCGTGTAAGGCTCACTCTCGTCTGGCGAAGGACCAGAAGCCACTCGTCAAAGGTTGATTGCTAAAGAAGGCTTCTGGCCTAGGGACCCCTTTCCCTTCCCATAAGGCTCCCGGTCAACTTGACTGCAAATCGCCCTGTCCACTGCAACCCTGTCCCACTGTTAACTTTCTCCCTAGGAACGGGACTTGCAAGCATCTCTTAGTTGGTAATGACCTCGCCGTACGACCCAGCATTTCTGATAATGCTTCAACTGGCAGAGCAATGGGTTAGGGGTGAGACATTACGTACAGCAGTGGTGGCCAAACTTCGGCCCTCCGGATGTTTTGGACCACAACGCCCAGAGTTCCAAGCCTGCATTGCCAATGACAAAGGACTGTGGGAGATGCGGTCCAAAACGACTGGAGGGCCGAAGGTTCATCACCACTGACGTACAGCCTCAGTAGAGGGCCCTGAAAGGGCCACTCTGTGGTCAGGTGGAGGGACTAAACCCCATTTTCATGCCAGGAGCATCTTAGGAGCAGAGTCCTGGCCACTGGACTACTTCTCTTGTTAGGTCGAAGCATTTCACTGCTCATCCAAGAAGCTTCTTCAGAGCTCCAAAACTGGAGGCCTCCTACCAACCTTCCTCAGACTGAAGAAACTTCCCGGATGAGTAGCGAAACATTTCGATGCCACAAGAAAAGAAGCCCGGTTGCCACAACTCAGCTTTCGGATAACTTCACCAGGATGCCTGAGGATCTTCAAAAACGTCTTACAGGGGCTTGGTCTGAATCAGAAATGAAGCCAAACGCGTTCGGAAGAATCCAGAACACCGCTATGAGCTGCTTGCAAAAGAACCATGCTTCTTTGTCATGATTATGGGTCACCAAGTGGAGACTGACACAGGATGAGGGAGGCACCTAAAGAATGGTTCCGCCAGTTCCGCCCCCGGTGGCTCAATGGGCTAGGCATCCAGCCGCGGAGCCAGAGGTCGGGAGTTTGATTCCCCGCTGGGTCTAATGCAAGCAGAGCCAGCCTGGGTGGCCCTGGGCAAGCTGTCCTGTCCTGGGGTGTCCCTCTTGGAAGAACGGAATGGGAAACCACTTCCGAGTCTTCTCTTAACCAAAAAACCCTAAGAAAAGGGTTGAACTTGATTGGAATTGACTTGATGGCCCATGATGATGATGATGATGATGACTGCATCTCACACCTCTTCCGCATTTCCTTTTTCTACCCGATTGGGTCACTTAGCCTATATTTTATAGGGAGGAGTCAGGAAAAAGAATCAAGGAATGCACCAGGTACAGCTTACTGCGCCCTGGACAATATTTAAAAGAGATAACCATGCCATGTGTGATGAGTGTCTGCTTCACGGCCCAACACCGTGGACTTCATGGGTGGTCCCCCACCTGAGCACTAGCCAGCCCGACCTCTGCTTGGACTCCCAAAATCAGATGATAATATGGAGAGTGCTCAAGGTCCTGTTTCTTTGCAGCTCTGGGTTTGCCTTCCAAATGAGGTCAGGGCCACACACAGGGCATCATCCCCCCCCCCCCCCCCCCCCGCTAACAACCTTCTGAGGCTAGTTGGGTCAAGAGACTGTCTGGTTTGAGATTACCCGGCAATCTTCATGGCTGAGTGAGGATTCGTGGCCGAGTGAGGTTGAGGGTCTGGAGGAAATGTCTTATGAGGAACGGCTTAGGGAAACTGGGAATGTTTAGCCTTCCAAAAAGAAGGCTGAGAGGGGATAGGATAGCTATGTTTAAATATTTGAAAGGATGCCATATCGAAGAGGGAACAGGTTTGTTTCCCATGGCCTCAGAGACTAGGACTCGGGGCAATGGTTTCAAACTACAAGGGAAAGAGATTCAATTTGACCATTAGGAAGAACTTCCTGATGGTGAGAGCTGTTTGGCACTGGATGCTGCTGCCCCAAAGGAGGGTGGTGGAGTCTCCTTCTGTGGAGGTTTTTAAGCAGAGGCTGGATGGCCATCTGTCAGAAATATTGTGATGGGGTTCCTGCATGGCAGGGGGTTGGACTGGATGGCCCTTGAGGTCTCTTCCAACTCTATGGTTCTATGATTCTATGATTTGCACATAGGTCTCCGTAGAACTGGGCTCAGCTTTACATCTCACAAGGAGGACATCCTTCCGCAGAGATTCCTGCTAGTCTAAAGGTGCTCAGATGGAGATTTTTCCAAGGTCCCCTTTCGGCAAATGGCATGCAAACAAATCTACAGCACAAAATAGTTCCGGGAAAAGAGCCAAGCGTGCCCTGGCTCTGCGAATACAGTACCTCTAGCATACATCTGGTGCTCTAGGTTAGTCAGACTGGCTGTACTCCTAGTTCTAAGGTAGACAAGAGGAAGGCCTGGCAGACAGGAGAGACAACATTAGCGAGGAAAGGGGGGCGAGGAGGAAAAGCAGATATACAGGCAAGATTTGGGCGCGTACAAAAACAGAGGGGAAACCACCAGCACAGAGAAAGACCAAAAGCGAAAGCAAAAAGTGTTCTGCTTCTGTACCACCCCATGGCACTTCAAGTAGTCTCTGGGCTGTTTAGTTTTTATTACAGTGTGAAGGCTACACATTGTCCCTTCCAGCAAGCTGGGTACTCATTTTACCGACTTCGGAAGGATGGAACCATCGGGTCGTCCGTGAATCATTGGGGCAAATATCGGGACACAGCAGATATGGAAGAAACTGAACAAAAACTACAGATAGAGCAGCAGATGGGATGCTGATTGTGCCTCTTCCATTCCACTAACACCTGTGAAGGAGCTGACATTCAAGAGGACAGATCTAGTGCTTAGGGGAGGCTTGCCTTAGGGAACAGGCGTCATAGATCACGATCCTTAAATACAAGGCTACAGTCGGGTTCATGCGACCGGGAACTGATGGAACAAAACGATCCTTCGCAGCCCTCGACGGACGAAAGGCCTACCTTGTCCAAGGGAAGGGGGATCTACGGAAGAGCCGATCCATTCTTCAGATTCAACCTCCTCCGCCTCCTTCTCTTGCTTGCAATAGTCAGCCATCCAGGACTGCTTGGTGCGGGTGTACTGCTCTAGAGGAGGAAAGCCGGAGGTGGGCGGTGGGTGGGAGGAAACCCCAAAACAGGAGAGAAAAGACCCAGGATGAAATGGCCAGCCTCTGTAAACTTGCAGGAAACGCTGGACGTTGCTTTATCTTAGGGGCTTAAGCATCTCTGGTTGCGGAGCCAGAGGTTATGAGTTTGATTCCCCACCTTGCCTCCTTCACGGGGGCTGGACTTGATGATCCATAAAGGTCCCTTCCAGCACTGCCTATCTAACTGCTGGTCAGTCAAATGGTTGAGGTCTCGATCTGCAGAGCCAGAGGTCAGGGCTGGACCTGAAGGTCACTTCTAGCTCTGCTGTTCTCCGATTGGAAGTCAGCCCAGCCTCTGCCTGTCTGGTTCTGGGTTGTCTTAACCGGAGAGATAATAGATTTTCAGGAGTCAAGGCACATTGTTCCAAAGCCAACTTTGGGATCCTGGAGGCAACGCCTGGGGCAGCCCACAGTCTTTGGTTTGGTCCATCTGGCCGCATGGCCCTCAAACTCACCACACTGGGAATGTGGACAGCACCCCCCGCTCATCATTAACAAACAAAAGAATGATGCCCCAACACACTGTTGGCAGTATAATAGGATACGACAAGCAGAGCTTAGAAAAGTAACTTTTCTTGAACTGGAGCTCCAAGAACATCCACCGAGGCCCACCCCTGCTGCCGTAAGGCTGCCATCATTTGACCAGCAACTGCAATGAATTTAGGGGCGGGCGGATTACACGACCCCCTTCACTGCAGGCTGTAGAAGTGCAATTTGTTTGATGCGGAAAGAGCAAACACCCAAATGATGAAGGCGTGTGTTCTTGGTCTAATCTAAGGCGGAAATGCGCACTTAATATTCAGCTTAACGACTCACACTATGTCCCATCACACTTATTTCCGCACACAGACATCTGTCTGTCAGACCTGCTTTGATGTGGAATTGAAGGGGGTTGGACTCAATGGTCATCAATGACCAAACTCTGGCTCTCCCGATGTTTTGGACCGCAACTCCCACAGTCCTTTGCCACTGGCAATCTAAGCTTAGAATTCTGGGAGTTGTGGTCCAAAAGCCCCCTTTTGGCCGAAGTTTGGACAGGCCTGTTTTAGGACTTTGACTCCGCTTGACTATAGCATGCTGTATTATTTATGAAGCAGGTTGGGGAGTTAACGTTTTGCTCCCGCAAGAGCGGAAGGTTCACCCTACCTTGGTGGCCAACATCCTTCCAACTCGCCCTTTTAGGGGAAAGAGAAGCTTTCTTTGGACTGAGACGGTTACAGGGCTGGGGTTGGCAAGGCCTACCCCCGCGCTCTTTCTCCAGTCCTCGCGTGGGACGTACCGATCAAGACAGAAGTGATGTTGATATCCAGACGGTGCTTGGCTTTCACCTCCAGCTTCAACCGAGGAGGGTGGAGACGGCTGGCCAACTGTTGCTGCCAGGATACCGAGCACGGCCAGGGCTCAATAAACGGCTCCCAGCCTAAGAGAAAGAGAGTGGAGACGGAAGGAGGGTTAATGGCTGTGAAGGCTACATGGAGTGGGGGAAAGAAGATGTCTTTGTTGATTTATTTTTTATTTATTTGAAAGATTTCTATCCTTCAAAGAACTTAATAAGTCCATTTCCTTCAAAGAGAGCACCAGAACCAAAACACCTCAGACATTTTTATTATAAGTGTATTCCTCTTCCTGTGCTTCCATCTCCTTGGCAATTTGAGATTTTTTTTCTCTCTCCTCCTCCTCTCAGCAATTCAAGATTCAGAAGTGATACCCCTCTCAAATGCCAGATGGCAGAAACGCACCACGGCTTACCTGAAAGCTCACGGTTATAATAATCCCCCGAGAGAGTAAAATGAGCATAGCCTTCAGGACTGGTTCTCAGATGCTGGAGAAAATTCAAACCTGAGAAGAAAGCATATGTTTTCCATGTGTAACTTGCGGCGTTTTTAATTGAATTCTTTTTTTTAAATACCGTGAGCCACATGGCTTTAAATAAGTAAATAAATAAATAAATAAATAAAGAAGAAAGTAAGTAAGAAAGTAAGAAAGAAAGTAAGTAAAGTAAGTAAGAAAGTAAGAAAGAAAGAAAGAAAGAAATAAAGAAAGATCATATCAGTCAGGAAAATATAGGAAGGAAGGAAGGAAGGAAGGAAGGAAGGAAGGAAGGAAGGAAGGAAGGAAGGAAGGAAGGAAGGAAGGAAGGAAGGAAGGAGCTGATCATGGATGGAAAGAAGGAATGAAGGAGCTGATACTGGATGGATGGAAGGAAGGAAGCGTTTGATACTGGAAGGAAGGAAGGAAGGAAGGAAGGAAGGAAGGAAGGAAGGAAGGAAGGAAGGAAGGAGCTGATCCTGGATGGATGGAAGGAGCTGATCATGGATGGAGAGAAGGAACAGTGCCAAGTGGAGGGAAAAGCCATCAAACAAGGGAATTACTTACGTGAAAATGTTAACTCGGCTAACGGAACATCACAGTCCATGCAGTCATCAATGAAGCAAATGCAGATGCTTTCTGCTTTGATGTCTAACCCAGAGATCCACCGGAGAGCGAAGCCACCTTGGTTATCTGGATCACTAGAATCCGACAGTGTGCGTTTCTGAGGCTCAGCATTCTTGAACAACCAGCTTGCAGCTTTCTTCAGTTGCCCTGACGACACAACATGGGAAAGAGGAATTGGGGAGGGGGAAGTACTGTTTTTTGTGGGTGACTGCTAAGCGATATACTTTCACATTTGTTCAGCTTAAACCTCCCCTTAACCCCCTCTACATCATGAAGGAGACTATCAACAGTCTTGTTTTCCACCCCCATAGCTGTAAACAACCCAAAAATCACTGTACCTTGGCATTCCAACAGAGCTTTGCGACAGTCCTCTAGGCTGAAACCCAGTTCTTGCAATCGGGCGAGCTGTACCTCTGAAGCGAAAGATGTCTCACAATGAAAACCAAAGCCGTCTTCAGTTCCCTCCATCCACAACTAGTGTTTTCATATGTCTATGTGTATGTATGTGTGTGCTTGTGTGTGTCTGTGTCTATATCTATATCTATATACAGTATCTATATAAACACACCCACACACCACTCTATCTATCTATCTATCTATCTATCTATCTATCTAGCCTAACCAAAATCAACCCAGATGAAGCCAACAAAATCAGACTCGAAGTCACCAATGTCCTCTGCTCCAGCAAACCACCCAGAAGCAATTTACACAAAGAAGAACAAAAAGCCCTCACCAACCTGAGGAAAGACAACAACATAATCATCCTCCCAGCAGACAAAGGCAATGCCACAGTGGTGATGAACACATCTGACTACCAAGCCAAACTATCCAACCTACTACAAGACCCTGCTTACATACCTTTGAACACAGACCCCACCACCTACCTGGAAAAAACCACCAAAGCCAAAATAAAAGCCTCTCCCTTAAGTGAAGAAATCAAGCCAAGCATCATCCCCAGAGAGAAATCATCCAGATGCCCCAAGCTCTACGGTCTCCCCAAGATTCACAAAGAAGGAACACCTCTCAGACCCATAGTCAGCTCCATAGGCTCACCCCTACAAAACCTCGCCAAATTTCTTGCCAAACAACTCCAGCCCTATGCAGAATCCATCACTTCATACGTACAAAACTCGTTCCACTTCATAGAAATTATAAAGAAACAAGACCTACAACCCAATGACCTACTCGTGAGCTTCGATGTTGTTTCGCTCTTCACACAAGTGCCCATTCAAGAAGCCTTGACAGCTATCCACAACAAATACAACCCCCCCAAGCACATCCTAGATCTGACCAACCACTGCCTAACCAACACATACTTCATCCACAATGGACAAAGATACAAACAGATAGAAGGAGCACCCATGGGATCACCCCTCTCACCGGTCATCGCAAACCTATATATGGAACACTTTGAAACCAACGCGTTACAGAAGTCCGAACATAAACCCAAACTCTGGCTCAGATATGTTGACGACACCTTTGTTATCTGGCCACACGGGAAAGACAAACTGAACAACTTCTCTCATCTAACAGCCTACACCCCAAAATACAATTCACTATGGAAATAGAAGCCAACAACCAACTTCCCTTCCTGGACGTCCTAATCTACAAAAAACCCGACGGCTCCTTAGGACATACCATCTACCGGAAAAAAACACATACAAACCGCTACTTAAATGCACAATCACACCACCACCCTGCACAGATCAACTCCGTAGCAAAAACCCTCATCTCCAGAACCAAACGCCTCGCTGACAAAGACCACCTAAAAACTGAATTACACACTCTCTCGAATGCTTTAATTGCGAACGGATTCCAAAAAAACACCCATCACCAAACTAATCCAAAAAGAAACACCCCCCAAGAACCAAGAAACAGAAGAGAACAATGGCACTGCCCTCCTCCCTTACATCAAAGGCACCACAGACAAAATCAGCAAAATTCTCCACAAACACAATATCAAGACAGCCTTTTGCACCGAACAAAAAATAGCCAACATTTTAAGAAACCCCAAAGACAAGATTGAGCTAGAAAACCAAGGAGTCTACGAAATACCATGCAAAGTCTGCCCAGCCACATACATCGGACAGACAAACAGGAGAATAAGCGCACGCATCGCAGAACACAAGAACGCAGTCAAAAAAGAAGAAAAATCTTCCTCTCTCTTCCAGCACATAAAAACAACAGGTCATGAAATTGATTTTGAAAGAACCAAACTCATCTCCAAAACTGAACACTTCAACAGTCGAATAATCATGGAAGCCATTGAAATAGAGAAACACCCAAACAACATGAATAAACGTGACGACACCTCCCGCTTGCCTGACATCTGGAAACTAGCCCTGGTCAACAGACGAGCCTCTGTCACAAAGACTGACACCAGGTCCAAAAGGACACAAGATGCCACCACCTTCCATCCACACCAAACACAAACCCAGACCCTTCCCACAGATGAAACGAAACCACCATCCAATAACAAAACCACGACTGTACCATCTACCGCTACACCCCACTCCAGTCACCACATGGAACACACTTACACACGCCAAAAAAACATTGAGAGACCACAGACCCGTAGCCAGACCAAAATGAATTCACAAGACACAGAACCCCACTCCACCAAAGACCAGGATGCTGCCAGAACACCCATCACCAAGGTCGTTAAGAAACAAAAGGCTAATAGACACACATCCAGCACCTCACCCACACAGGATGTCTCTAAACAGCCATCTAACCCACCAGCAGTTAATCCCTTAACGATCGCCTCAGCCACACAGCAGATCACAAAAGAACAAATGAACCTACAATCAGCAACAGAGCAAGCAAACCACACACACCCAGCAGTATTTATAGAAGGACTTCAACTGAGACCACGCTTTGCTTCAAGAAGAAAGAAGCCAGAACACCAGCCTGAAGATGACGAGTGAGACCTCGTCGAAACATCGCCAAAACAACCAGATTTCTACACGGGAAGAAACCCGAATCCACCCTAACATGCCTATCTATCTATCTATCTATCTATCTATCTATCTATCTATCTATCTATCTATCTATCTATCTATCTATCTATATCTTCATCCCTTCTTCTCTCTCTCTCTCTCTCTCTCTCTATCTGCATGTACTGTATATGTATATGTATATGTATATGTATATGTATATCTATCTGTCTATCTATATCTATTATATATACAGGGTCAAAGGTGCCAGAGATTTCTAAGACCTACTACAAGTATTCCCACCCACCCAAGCTCTGATAAGGTGATGAGAGAAAGAACCAACGGCAGTTTAGCAATTTAGCGCATACCAAGAATGGGGTCCAACGTGTGCTTGGGTGTGTCTGAGGTCTCTGATGACAGTCCTGAGACTTCACTTGCCCGCGGTGACCCCGAGGAAGCCGAGGACGCTGGGACCCCAGCCTCGGAGCGAGAAGGATCAGGCCCGGCGCTGCTGGTCTGGCCCGGGATGGACTTGGCAATTGCCAGGAAGAGTTGGACATCGTTATAGGACAGCCTGATGTCTAGCGCTTGCAACTGGATCTGAAGAAAATGCGGAAAGAAGAAAACCAATGATAAGAGGAACAGGGTTGGAATCTCAAAAAAATATCACTCTTTCACCATTCTTGGGACTTTGAAACAGATGCCGGGAGACCGACTTTTAGAGATGCTGCCATGGTGGATATTTTGCACTAACCAAGAATTAACATCCAAACTTTGGCCCTCCTGATGTTTTGGACCACAACTCCCGGAATTCTAAGCTTAGACGGCCAATGGCAAAGGACTGTGGGAGTTGCGGTCCAAAACATCTGGAGGGCCAAAGTTTGGGCATGCCTGCAAGGAGATGCGTAAGAATCGGTCTTGGACTGGTGTGATTTCCTTTGGAGCTCTCAGTTCAACTGCTTTCTTTTTAAGTCTGCTCGGAAAGAATCCTGACCTTTTAAAACGGGACACTAAACCTTACAGATGTGCCAAAATGTAACTCAAAGCTTGATAAGCTGCCACAGCAAGAGGCATCCTGTATTCACCATCATAAAAAAATAATTCTGGTTCAGGAAAAATGGTCCAATCATGCCCTCCCTCACTACTGAGCCTAAAGATGGGTGCAATCGTCCATTTAAAAGTCATTTTCTGCTGGGGAGAGGAAGGCCCGTTTCAGGTCTCTTGTTCTTTCTTTCTTTCTTTCTTTCTTTCTTTCTTTCTTTCTTTCTTTCTTTTTATATGTATATACCACGCCAATTTCCCAAGAGGGAACTCTGGGCGGTTCACATAAAACCACAAGAGATCCACAAGATAATAAAAGTAAATGAGAAGACAATAATAATAAAATAAAGGGGAAAATACCCAACAACAATAAAAATATAATAATAATTGGCAAGAGGCATAGGACAGCTAATGATAAGTACAAAGCACAAAACGAAACGAAACAAAAAAAAAAGTGATACAGACCCTAGCGATTGCCGAAGGCATCCCTAAACAGCCAGGTTTTAACAGCTTTTTTAAAGGATGCCAAAAACGGATTGTTTTCGTTCAGGGGTGAACACATCCACAGGTTCAATGGCACAGAGCGCGACGGCAGGGAGTGTTACCTCGAGCACCGGCGGGAAGTCTTCGCTGTTGAAGGCATCCAGCAATCCGGAACCACTTGGGTACGAAGAGCTCCCCACCAGCTCCACCTGGATTAGCGCGGGATCGATGATGGAAAGGGCCGTCTCCTGCTCGTTGCCCAGCCGGCATGAAAAAACCTACGGGAAAGGAACACAATTCAGGCATGAGAACTGGGGGGATCGCCCTTATCCAGAGAGAAAAGGAAGGCACAACAGCAGGGCAAGTGGAATTTTGATCTGGGAGCAGGGGTCCACCCAACAGTATCCTGCCAGATTCAAGATACCACAAAGGGTTTGTTTTAAGAATCATGATGGAGCATTGAAGGGAGGCATGCAATAATGAGACAAGATACTAGCCACATCCATGGGGTCACCTCATGGCACAGCGGTTCCACTGCCGGACTGCAGCAGTAACTGTGTTCACGACTTGGGGTTCAATCCCAGGGAACCGGCTCAAGGTTCGCTCGGCCTTCCATCCTTCCGAGGCCGGTAAAACGAAATACCCAAGATCGCTGGAGGTGGGAGCCATGTGTAATCTGCAACACGACTTGCAAACTGCCCCGAGAGTGCTTTAAGAGCCGTAGGGTGGTATAGAAGCTTTGCTTTTGCTTTTTGCTTGCCAACGTAGGCAGGAGCCACAGTTCAGAGCAAGCACGCTGAAAATCCGTCTGCACCACCTTGGATCTTCCCAGTTTTCCGATGGACTCTTGAAAAGCTCTATGACTCATCTGGCACCAGAATATCTTTGAGGCCAGATTTGGCTCTCTAGATGAAAGAGGATTTCTACCCTTTCCTCTGAGCGTTTCCCTCTGTCAAAAACCTTAATTTATTTCACCTTGGTAATAATCCCAAGCACATGCTCTTTAACATTGACAGTTCCCATCATGATAATTTCTCCGTTTGAAGGTGTTTGCCACAGCTCTCTGAAAACACGTCCCATAAATACAGATACAGTGGACCCTCATATAACAAACGTTTGTATAACATAAAATCTGTACAACATAAAAAGTTCCAGAGATAGGGGAAATCTGCTTAACAGAAATGTCTATGGGACAAATCCGTACAACATAAAAATGGTCGCGATTAGGGATAACTCTGTTTTCAATGCATTCCTATGGGAAATTTGTACAAAGGAAAAATTGCTTACAATAATTTCATTTGGGACAAATTAATTCCTTTATACAAGGTACCGCTTGTATCCAGAAACAATATATACAGTTCAGCTCCCGGTAAGAAATAAAAGATCTGCCGCGAACGGGGCGTCCTTACCTCGATGCCGGACAAACTTCCTGAGAATGGGTGATCCACCAGCTTAGGTTTGTACGTCAGAACCGTGGTCCCCTTCAAAATAATGGCATTGGTATCCAAGCAGGACATGTCTTCTACCACCACGAATTCTGTATCTAGAAGAACGAACGCACAGCCGCGCGATCGGTAAGGACAAGGGTTCAAATAAAGCAACCTTCCGCTTTTGGAGTGGGCTAAAGAGCTCCATGGTTGATGTCTCGGGCTGCAGATCCACCACTTATGCTTCTTTAACAGGGGCAGGTTTGATATCGCCACTTATACCTTCTACCCTGTCATTTTGATGGCATGGAGGCAGCACTCTACAACCGTGGTCGTGGCCCAGCGCTCTGTGCCATACGCTGCAAATGGGAGGACTATCATCTTGAAAATCCCGGGTCCGAGATGGACTGGGGTTCGCCAGTCGCAAAGCCCAGCCGGTGTAGCCTTTGGCAAACCATGTGGCCTTGGCGCACCTTCAGGAGGAGGAAATGGAACTCTACTTATGATCAACCAAGAGAAAACTCTGAAAGGGAATTTCTGGAATCAGAAGTGACTTGAGTGCATGCAATTCTTGTTTTGATCTCTATAAAGCAGTAGGTCTCAACCTGTGGGTCCCCAGATGTTCCTGGACTGCAACTCCCAGAAGCCTCCACCACTCGCTGTGCTCGAAAGGGTTTCTGGTCATTGCAGTCCAGGAACATCTGGGGACCCACAGGGTGAGAACCACTGCTATAAAGCAACTTTTTCATAACACAGAAGTAACCTTGCAATTACGCTTCGGGAGCCACTATCAGAAGGGTAAGTAATTCTCCGCAAGGATCAAAGATCATAGAATCATAGAAAGGCGAAGTTGGAAGGGGCCTACAAGGTCCAAAATCCACCCCTGCCCCCACTCCATGCAGAAATACAAGCCAAAGGATATCTGCCGGGGGGGGGGTGCCTCCCATTTTCCCTTGAAGGCCTACACCAGCTATGTCCAAGCTTCGGCCCTCCAGATGTTTTGGACCGCAACTCCCACAGTCCTTTGTCATTGGCAATCTAAGCTTAGAATTCTGGGAGTTGTGGTCCAAAACATCAGGAGGGCCGAAGTTTGGACATGCCTGGCCTACACTGTTGGAGCATTCACCACTTCCCAAGGTCATTGTTTCCATCATCGTACTGCTCTAATAGTACACTTGCTTCTGTTGTCATACTGCTCTAACAGTATAATTGCTTCTGTTGTCGTACTGCTCTAACATTACAACTGCTTCCATTGTCATACTGCTCTAACAGTACAATTGCTTCTGTTGTCGTACTGCTCTAACAGTACAACTGCTTCCATTTCATACTGCTCTAACAGTACAATTGCTTCCATTGTCATACTGCCCTAACAGTACAATTGCTTCCATTGTCATACTGCTCTAACATTACAACTGCTTCAATTGTCATACTGCTCTAACAGTACAATTGCTTCTGTTGTCATACTGCTCTAACAGTACAACTGCTTCCATTGTCATACTACTCTAACACTACAATTGCTTCCGTTGTCATACTGCTCTAACAGTACAATTGCTTCTGTCATCATACTGCTCTAACAGTTAGGAAGTTTTTCCTGATATTCAGCCAAAAGCTGGGTTCTCATACCTTGAGCCCATTGTTGTGCATGCTGGACTGTGAGATGATCAAGAACAGATCCTGCCTCTCCTTTGTATGACAGCCTTTCATATATTTGAAAAGCGCCGTCCTATCTCCCCTCAGTCTCCTGTTCTCAAGGCTCAGCATTCCCAGTTCCTTAAACTCTTATGTTCCCTGACCTGTCTTTCTGACCTCCTTCCCTTGACCATCCCGTCCTGCGCCTCACCTGTCACATTTATCTTGACCTCCAGTTGTTTTTCGGCTGAGATTTGGAGAGAGGAACGCTTCGTAACAATTCCGCACTTGATCGCTTTCGGAACCACCGAGGTTTCGCTGCTGGAGCTGCGCTGTCGGGAAGGGGTGCCGCTGGGAGGCTGCTTCTTGGTGTCGCTGGGCGTCTGGAGGAAGGCGTGCACCTGCGCCAGCCAGTCGAAGATGAGAAAGACGCGAAGGTTGTTCAGGACAATGGTGAAGAAGGACGAATCCTTGGTCGACCTAATGAGGAGGAAAGAAGCTTTCGTTTTTTTATTTTAATCAACCTAAGCACTTTTTGACAGTCTGATCCTTTGAGATACAAGCGAGATCATTGGTGGGGTCAGATGGAGTTTGTCAGGCAAGCAAAGAGGTCAAAACCATCCAATGCCTCTCTCAAGACAACATCCACCACTGACGTGCAGAGGCACTTCTGGTCTCCGTTTGTAGAAGTACCCTGTCAAGCCCCGCACACAGAGCACACACACAAAGGCAGGGTTCAGTTCTTTGCCAAGATCTTTAGTAGAAAGCCAGGCAAGTTCAAGTCCTTTTGCCAACAATCAAGTGCCAGATAAATAACAGAATCCAACTCCCAGCAATTAACAGTCCAAGTCAAAACCAGAATATCTCATGGAAACCAGATGTCAAACCCAAGGGAACAGATTAAGCCGTTGACCAGGAAGCCAGTCCGAAATCAGGAAATAGAGCCAAGGTCACAGACAGGAACATGGTTGCAAGTTCAAATGACGCGTGGCTCCCACAGAGAGCTCCAGGTGAGCTTACCAGCTTTATCTCAAAACAGGGAACACACTCTTACTTCTGGAAAGGCTCCTGCTAGTAGTCAGGGCTTCCCGACCTGATTCCCCGTCTAGCATCCAAGATCCTTTCCCTAGCTCTCCTGGTAGCACGTCTTTGCAGAATCCTGCTCATAGGCCTTCTAGGGGGAGAAGATATGTTTTCAGCTGAGTCATCAGACCCAGCTGCCTGCTGACTTGAGCTGCAAGGCTCCTCCAGCAGCTCTTCACCATTTAAACCCTCAGAGTCAGGTTCTGTGACAGGCAGGGTCCTGGCATACCCCCTGCAAACAGCTGGACTTTGGTTCTAGCTTTCTGTGCACTGAGAATGCTCCTTACATCCCTGAAGCTGCACCTATTTATTTGCAGCTGTACCTGGAAAAGAGGCAGGTCTACCACGGGAGATATGAAATCTTACCTGATGAAGGCAGCGACCTCACAAACCCAGGCCAGACCTGCTCACCTGACACAGAAATGGGCCAGGCCACTTCCATTAAACAAAAATAAAATACAAACAAGCCACCCCATACTTCTGTTTCCTTATTTCCTCACGCATTTAACAAGAAAGCCTTGCTTAGAGGGGAACAGCACTGCTGAGAAATAGGAAGATGTCCAGGATGGACTTGAGTCGGGTAGGGGTGTGGTCCCAGGACTGCAGAGGCAAGCCTGGAGGGTGGCACACTGTGCAGGGGCTGCATTACCTCTCTGAGCAGTGATTCCTAACCTTAGGTCCCCCAATGTTGTCATAGAATCCTAGAGTTGGAAGAGACCTCCAAGGGCCATCCAGTCCAACCCCCTGCCATGCAGGAACCCCCATCAAAGTACCCCCGACAGATGGCCATCCAGCCTCTGCTTAAAAACCTCCACAGAAGGAGACTCCACCACCCTCCTTTGGGGCAGCACCTTCCACTGCCAAACAGCTCTAACCATTAGGAAGATCTTCCTAATGTTTAAACTGAATCTCTTTTCCTGTAGTTTGAGACCGTTGCCCCGAGTCCTAGTCTCTGAAGCCATGGAAAACAAACTGTTCCCTCTTCAATATGGCATCCTTTCAAATATTTAAACATAGCTATCATATCCCCTCTCAGCCCTCTTTTTGAAAGGCTAAACATTCCCAGTTTCCTAAGCCGTTCCTCATAAGACATTTCTTCCAGACCTTCAACCATCCTGGTCGCCCTCCTCTGTACCCTCTCGAGGTTGTCAACATCCTTTTTAAATGGAGGCGCACAGAACTGGACACAGGACTCCAGGCGGGGTCTGACCTGAGCAGAATAGAGTGGTACTATCACTTCCCTTGATCTAGCCTTCATCACTAGCAACGCTGGCCAGGATTTCTGAGAGATGTAGTCCATCAAACACCTAGGTCCTACAAACAAAATACTGGGGACCAGGGGTGGTTCACATCATTGTTCAGGATGTGTGTGTGTGTGACTTAAATGGCCAAGATGAGGTCTCTACCCACACCAGGATTGAGTTAAGAAAACCCCTGCCCTTACAGCCCAGGATTAGCTACAGGCATCTTTGAGAGGTTTGTTGAGACCGTGCTTGTTGCGACAATGAACCCCCTTCCCTCCAAGCTCAAAGAGTAACCAAGGCTCGCCCGGGAGGCCACGGGGCAAATCGGAGGCTCTCCATGGTTCCCAGCCAAGTCAGGTTGCAAGCTCTCTTACCTGTAGTGGAGTTCAATCTGGATGGCCCCTTGGGAGCAGCTGTTCTTGGAGGGCTGGAAGATGCAGTTGAACACGTTGGGCATCCCCCCCGACGCCCGTGGCCCCGCATAGCGTGTATCAAAGGCCATCATGGAGTGCGAGACCAAATTGATGGATCTGGTCTGGTTTGAAAAGCTCTCAAAGAGCAGCTTGGATTTCTTGAAGTCGAACCTAAAGAAAGGGGAGGGCAGGAAACAGGAAGTTAAAACATCGTGGCTTTTGACACTGACCATTCTTACTGCTCCTCAAGATATGGGCACGAACTTCGGAGCTGAGGTTCGTGCCGATTCGTACATATGGAACCACGGATCCCCTCCTCTCACCTCTGCGGCAGGATTCCCCCAAGATCTGCAAAGAGCTGTTGCAATTCCGAATCAGAACATGGGATGACTGAGAAGGAGGAGGAGGGAGAGAAACATACAGGTCGGCAGAAAGACGCTCCAAGCAGTTCGCATGCCAGACAGTGAATTTAAGATCTGCAGCTGTTGCAATTCCGAATCAGAACATCAGGGCATACCGGCAAAAAGACGCTCCAAGCAGTGCATGCCAGACAGTGAACAAATACATCCACTGTATTTCATTCTGCTTAACTCTCTATAGGCTGCAGAACTCCACCTTGGCAGCACTCCCTTTTTATCCCAGGCTGCCCGAGACTCAGCGACTGCACCAAACCGAAACGGTATTGCTGGGAATGAGACCTTACTTGTGCGACACCACTTGATTTGCAAAGGCCATGGTTCTGTGCCCCCAGGAAACCATACCGCTCTCTCCTTGGTCCCTTGGAGAGCACCGTTCCAAGACAGGACTCGCTTGAGAAAGGCACAGCTCTTCAGGTGCAGTGAGGCTGCATCCTTCAGGCCAGGCATATCCAAACTTCGGCCCTCCTGATGTTTTAGACCACAACTCCCAGAATTCCCAGCCTGATTTGCCAATGGCAAAGGACTGTGGGAGCTGTGGTCCAAAACATCAGGAGGGCTGAAGTTTGGACATGCTTGCTTTAGGCCTTCACCTTTGGGGCCGACGGACTAAGACGAGTCCAACACCGGCCCTGGAACTACACGTGGCCCGGACGTGGCTTGCATCCTTCTCTTCCCCTCCTGGATTCACCTCTTAACTTTTTTTCAGATAGAGAAAAACGGAAACTTTTAAAAGGCCCCAGAATTCAGCCATTCTCTCTCACACAGATACACGGGAGACAGGTAGACATACCTAGCTAAGGAGCCGGGCTTCCCCCGAGGATTGGTGAGTTCCAGACTTACGTTGACCATGTCGATCAGGAGAGACATGGTGGTGTACACTTCTCCGCTCAAGACAGTCTGAAAGGAGAACGGAAGACACAGGGATGCAGAGAAATTGGTTACCAAAATACAGATTTCTCTGCCTCCTCTCAAGGAGGGCAAGAGGTGGATCGAGCTCTGTTGGTGGATCTCAGGGGGATCCTATAAGAGTTTAGTCAGGCTTTCTGAATCCTAAGGGTTGAACAACACTGCTTTCACACCCTCTGTTCCCACATAGGCCCTGCGCCTGCATCCACCAACGCCGGCATTTTGGTGTGTATTTTCAGCCACAAAACACTCAAGAGCTTCTCACGTGGATTCTGGGGTCCTGCAGGTCATAAGGCCGCATGAATTCTTCTATGGGCTCCCCGAGGTTGTTCTCCAGCAGCCCCCGGATCAGCTGGTACTTGCTCAGGTCGAGAGAGCAGTGCACGGAGGAGACGATGGCGCGGACGAAGATATCAGGGACCTGGTGGCTCATCTCTCTGCAAGCACCGAGAGAAGAGGGCGTGGAACGCAAAAAGAAAACCACCTTCAACAACCAAAGCTACCAAAGAGCCGGTCTCCGCTCTGATTGGCACGCTTGGTCACCTCTGGAGATGCCCTCCCTGCCTCTTTGGAGCACAGCAGCTAGGTGCGCAGCACACCTCGCATAGACGTCCCTTGAGTTTTATTTATTTTATTTATTTATTAAATGTATATACCGCTCCATCTAGCTACATGGCTACTCTGGGCGGTTTACAAACTGAACAGAAATCAAAACCATAATCAGTAAAATACAATATAAAAGATATTATTATTCAAATAAGATGCCACAGTACAACAAAGCTGCCAACATTGCTCAAAGAAGTTCTCTAGCCATTCTTAAATATCTCAAGACAGCTGGCGGCCAATGTATTCCTGCAGCACTTAAATTATTCCAAGCCAAGTCAATTTCCCAACTTCTATATGGTGCCCAATTAGGTCCCCTTTCCAATTACGCTCCACTGGAACGGGTACAATCCAAATTTGTAAGATCGGCCTTACAAGTTCCCAAATGTGTCCCAAATGTTACTCTCCGATTAGAGTTAGGCCTCATGAAAGTGGAGGCTAGAGCTTGGGTGGCTATTCTTACCTATTGGATTAGACTGCATTTCTTCCCTAAGGGTTTAGCCCCCCTTATTAGAAAAGATGACTTTAAATCCAAATGGGAAGGGGCTATAATATCTAAAATCCTATCCTTAGGTCTGTCCCAAGACATCCTTTTTACCATGAAGTATGATCAGGCCAAAGCAGTTATTAAGCAGCGGGTTACCGACTCAGAACGACAACTGGATCTAGCTAGCTCCCCTGCCTTTATTGTTAATGACTCCTGCAGGTATCTATCTTTCCCAATGAGATACTTAGACAAGCTTGAGATACCCACCCACCGGAGGGCCTTTACCTTGGCCCGATGTCATGCCCTCCCTTCTGCTGTTCTTGAGGGACGATATCGGAGATCTCCCTATTCGGAGAGGCTATGTCCCTGTGACTCTGGCGATATTGAGTCAACAGAACATGTACTTCTTCACTGTTCCTTTTATAAAGACACCCGGGCTAAGCTTATATCTCCAATAATCTATAAATATCCAGGACGCTCTGGTCATTATTATACTCAATTACTTCTATCAGATATGAATTTTTCTATAACATATAGTGTGGCCAGGTTCTGCGCCGCAGCGATCAAAATCCGCAGGACAATGACCAGCGTCATCAATTAACTAAAAGTACCACTTACGATACATAGCTCCTAAGTATCAACAACTCTTGATTAACAAACAAATGTGGGATGTCTTATGTGTATGGAACAGTATGTATATACAGTACAGTATGTACTCTGATGTCTTTTGTATATATCTATGTTGATCTTCCTCTATGGCTCGTTGACATAACTAATTCCTCAGATACTAATAAGGTATAGCTTCATGATGGTCAGGATGGATTTGTGGGCAGTTTTTATATTATATTATATATTTTATATATAATATATTTTATATTCTATATTTTATATCTTATCTATTTTACTACTATTTATATACCGTATCCTATTGCTGGTCACTGACCGTAATAAAGTTTGATTTGATTGAGTACAACAAAGCAATAATTAGGAAAGAAAAAGCTGCTTCCTAAATATTTTGCTCCCTCAAGGACCATCCAGTGCACACTCGCTTTCGTTTGCCAGGAGCTGACTTGTCCACCAAGACGTGCTCAGCAGGCTCCACAGAAAGTCACTGATAAACCAACGGGATACTTGGGTGCTGTCCAAGTTGTTCGTTTGTGCAATGAATTCAGCATCCCCCCCCCCCTTTATTGTACATGGTTGTCTGTCTCTGACGGGACCAGTCATCGCCAAACCCACCTCCCAACCAACCGTCAAGGTGACACAACTTCCAGAGGCAATGCGGACACCGTCACGGTACACCACCGAGACCCACTCACTTCTCCAAGTTTCTTTCTACTTGCAGCTTAAGTCGGAAGGGCTCACTCAGGAGGCTCCCTCCCGTCTGCCTGACCCTAAAGGAAGGGAAGATCAGCTCCCCGCCGGCGTCTTCTTCCGTTTGGGCATTATCTCTTGAGGTTCTTTCGGCGGCGAAAATGTCCATGTCTTGCAGGTCAACCACGATGCAGTCCAGCAGGGAGCTCTGCTCCTCTACGAGAGGTGAATTCGTGACAGTCAGTTTCCCCAACAACGCTCTGCAGAAACGCACTTCTACCGTGTTAACGTGCTTGCTCCCGGCCCTTTCACAGGCTACGGACAAACATTGTTGCTGATTTTCCTCTATCGCTCCCACTGACTGGCTTTGCTAGTAAATTAAATCATTCACAACTGTTTTTACGTTGGATAAAAATAAAGGAGGTTCATTGATTACCACATACAGTAGAATTAAAATCATTAATGGCAGCATGCTTAAGTACAAACAAAAAGAAGAATATTGGTCAAACCCACTGAAGTTTAGTCACTAATAAAGTAGAACATACATAAACCCATTTCCTAAGTTTACAAACTCTAGACACTCAGTTTTCCTTACAGAGACTCTAAAAATCCTATCTCTTCTCTCTCTAACTTCTCTTCCGAAAGTGTAAGCCCCTTATACAGAGACCTGTGGTGCAGTGGTTAAAGGACTGTCCTGCAGGTAAAACTGTGCTCACGACCTGAGAATCAATCCCAGGTAGCAGGCTCATGGTTGACTCAGCCTTCCATCCTTCCGAGGTTGGTAAAATGAGTACCTACCTAGCTGGGGGGGGGGGGCAATGTGTAGCCTGCATACTGTAATTAAATCTGTAAACCACCCAGAGACTAGTTCAAGTGGTATGGGGCGGTATATAAGCAGAACACTTTGCTTTATCTAGCCTTCTCTGTCTTTCTCTCAGACAGTCCCAGTCCCTATCTGACTAAAGCAGTGCTGAGCAGAGCCTTAAATCCTCACAGGCTGCTCCCCTAGACTCTCTCATTAGTCTACAAGCCCACCAATCAGTACAGCCCTCTCTCATGAATTATTTATTATCACAGGGAAACACAACTTCATTCCCAGTGAGTCGTTCTGCTGCCTTCCAGATCATGACCATGTAAAAATAAATCACGCTGACTCTTATTCCCCCCCACCGCCAAAAATATATATATCTCCAGTACATATTTGAGCACTTGAATGGATCTGCAATTATTTATTTACTTTTCAGTTGCTAAGACTATTTGCTTTTAATACTGTAAGCTGCCTCAGATCCTTTTTCAGGACAAAGGTGGGAATATAAAGAGTTTAAAGCAAGACAGGAAGAAATGTGCAGATTTCCCATCAAATTATAGGACCCTCGAAGCTGAGGTGGGCCGATTCCAGAGACTAATACGAAGCAAGCTCTGTTTCAATGATATAAGAGATTTAGATTACACAGATACAGCAATTTTATTGTAGTCTAATTACTCAATGGCACGACCATGCTTATGCACACCACTGGTTGCAAGGACAAGTACCACCATTGACGTGAACATTAACATAAAAATTAAAGAATGGCATCTAACCAGAAGAGGGCAAATGCTGTTAATCATGCTGGGACAATGCTCTCCAACTTACCAGCATGCTCTGGGGTTACCAAATCGGGCACCTTGGGTGGCTTAGTCCCAGCAGGTGTTGCAAGCTCACTTTTCTGCTGAGGGAGAAGTGGTGCAGGCGAAGACAAATTCATGACCAGGCCTTCTGAGGCTGGTGTCCCTTTGGACTCATCACTTGGGGTTCTCCTCACGCCGTGTTTCGGGGTCCCCGAAGGCGAGGAAGGCTGAGCAGAGTCTTGCTACGACGGCAAGGAGAAGAGAGAGAGAGAGCAAACCCCAAATTAATGATTGTCCCTAGAGCGGACCTCAATGGCCCCTGAGCAACCCAGAAAAAGATCTCGCTACTTTTTGGACCTGTCCAGTGAGCCCAAATGCATACAAAATGATGATCGCCGTAGAGAACATTCCCAACAAGGAGACACAAGAGATACGTTGCTTTTTGGAGAACCTCTTCTTTCAAAAAGTAGCTTTAGCAGAGGATTCCTTCTGCAGACTGCATCAAGTATTGGTTCTCAGCGGGTCACCTTAAATGCCCGCCTTCTTCTGTACGATGTCCCTCTGTAATCCAAAAGTGTGGAGGATTTACACAATTCCTCTTGCCTTTTTAGGAAGAGATGGGGGAAATGAATGAAGGCCTATGAATGACCCATCCTATGAATGACCTATCATGCCACAAACTGATCATGAACTTATCACCTCGGGGAGTCTTGGTCTGCTAGCACCGATGTTGCCTTTATGTGTGATTTTTAATGCCTAGTCAGCATCATTAAGATGTAAATCATCTTGAGAGCGTTTTAAGCACAGGGCTCCACTTTTTGCTTTTACAGCAGGACCCCAGTATCAGGGATCGGTTATAGGCCTTCGCATGGATAAGAGAAAATGCCAACACACACACCAAAAAACCCTGCCATTTTGTGACAGTAGCTTGCTTTACGGCTCATCTTTTACAATAGCAGCTTGCTTGACAACCGCTGTTTTGAGACAGTAGCTTGCTTTACAGCTGCAGTTTGTGACAGCAGCTTGCTTTACAGCTGCAGAATTGTTTATTAAATTGTTATCTCTGCCAGCTGTGGATAACTGAATCAGTGGTTAATGAATCAGTGGATACAGGGGTCCTACTGGAGATGTCAGGCTGTTTATTTTCTGACCAATCCTCACTACGCACAAGGGCGTCAGACCAGCTGGGACACGTTCTCGTGAAAAGAGAAGAGGGAGCAAAGAAAGGCACAAACTCCTCTGTGTTCCTACTGTCAGGCGCTGATAAAGAAAAGGTCAAAGACACACCACAACAACACCACAAACTGCATTCCTGGACCAGCCCCTATGGAAATCCGTAGATGAGCACCAACAAACAGAAATCCAGAGGCAGAGGCTTAGAAAGACACGCCGTTGCTGAGTGCCGTTCAAAGAGCGACGGGGTTCCCGAAAGGTTTCTCAGCGCAAACGCCCAGCCTTTCCGCCCCCCCACCACCCCCAAGAGGAAAGAACAGGAGTAGTGAGGGGAGAGGTACCTCTGATGAAAACGGATCCTTGAAGGCCTTGCCTTGCAGAATGGAATCCTCGCAGGAGGGGGAGGAAGAGAAAGAGATCAACTCAGACACAAACAGCGAGCACCTTCGCTCTTGAGCCGAAAGAGACAGACCTGCTGCAGAGCTTAGCGGTTTCGCCATCTGTCTGCAGAGCGGGAGGGTTGGGGGTTCAATTCTCCCACTGGTGCCTCCTCCAGAGGCTGGACTCCCACGACCCACGGGGTCCCTTCCAGCTCTGAAGTTCTAAGATGATCTCAGTTTAAGAGAACCCAACTTTCGGCTGAATGCCAGGAAGAACTTCCTAACTGTTCGAGCGGTACGGCGACGGAAGCGACGAATTTCAAATGGATACGTGTTTTCACAGCTTTATGAGATTCTGCAATGACTGGGGGACGTTGTCAATGCAAACGTTCGGCCTTCCAGATGTTTTGGACCACCACTCCCACAGTCCTTGGCCGCTGGCAATCGAGGCTCGGAACTCTGGGACTTGTGGTCCAAAAATCTGATGGGCCAAGGTTCGCCAAGAGTAAAGAGTTTGCTAACATGGAACTAATGCCATTGAAGACCTAACCCAGTGATGGCGAACCTATGGCACGGGTGCCAAAGGTGACCCTCGGAGCCCTTTCTGTGGGCACCCGACACCTGTATACAGGTTAAATTACTGTACTGGCACTTTGTGAAAAATTAATGGATTTTGGAATGCAGTTTGGGCACTCAGTCTCTAAAAGGTTCGCCATCACTGCCCTAGCCCATTAATTACTTGTCTGTCCAATCTATAAAAAGTGGAGAGCAATTCTTTCCAAAGAGTGAGGTCCTCCATTTAATACATCTGATGCATAGATGATTAATTTTTCTACAGGGAGATGATGGACCACATATTTCTGAAAAAAGGCAGCCAGCCCGGCCTTTCGGGTAACCGGTTTTAAGGAGGGACTTTCGCAGTGACAATGGTCATGTTTTAATCTGGTTTTAGGTGATTTTAGTCCAGCAGTGTGTCGGATTATTCTATCTCATTTGAACTTCTTTTGTAATAGCTCCGGCTAGACACAAATAAACTTGCGTTATTTTAAGATGATGATGGATTGTTCAGCGGTTTGGGCATCTGTCTGCGGAGCCAGAGGTTCGGAGAGCTCAGTTTCCATCATCATCACCATCACCACCACCACCACCACCACCACCACCACCATCATCATCATCATCATCATCATCATCATCATCATCATCATCATCATCATCAGACAAGCAATCCGGAATATGAGCCTTACCTTATCTTTGAGTGAGAAGGTGCCCACAGTGCCTGCAAAAAGGAACCGGTTCTTGACCTTCAGCTTCCCAAGATTGGCAACGATCAGACGGACGGATCTCGAGCTTTCGGGAATGAGGAGGACGGGAGCCCCAGCCTCAATGTCCAAGAGGACCCTGGCTGCTCGCTGGGCTTGGTCTCTCACCTTAGGGAAGAAAGACCCGGCCTCAAAATTAAAGACACCTTGAAATGCCACAGTGGTTTCGTCAGACAACGACATTTGTTCAACCCATCTTCGTTCAACCCTGCCAAGTAAATCTCTCCGACGCACTTCAGTCTTGTATTTCACTAACAAAACAGCGTAGGGACCAGTGGCGTAATTCTACCATTGTTCCCAGTGAAATGCAGATGATAGATAGATAGATAGATAGATAGATAGATAGATAGATAGATAGATAGATAGATAGATAGATAGATAGATAGATAGATAAGAAGGAAGGAAGGAAGGAAGGAAGGAACTGATGATAGATAGATAGATAGATAGATAGATAGATAGATAGATAGATAGATAGATAGATAGATAGATAGATAGATAGATAGATAGATAGATAGATAGATAGGAAATTCATATACTGCAGTCCCGGTATATTGCGGGACCACAGTAAATGAAAGGCAAGGGCCCCTGGGGGTAAGCTGCTTGGGCCTGTTTGAGGCCTCCTGCCCTTAACCCAGGCCTGACAGGCTGCCCCAAATGGGCCTCCGACGGGCTTCCTGGGCCAGTCAAAGGCCCCAGAAGTGGTTTCCGACAAACCGGAAGTGATTTCTGACAAACCGGAAGTGACTTCCGGATTGCAAGAAACCACTTCTGGGGCCCGGGAAGCCTGTTGGAGGCCCGTTCAGGGCAGTGCCATGCCCTCCCCCGAGTCCTGACCTGACTGAGCATCCCCATATCGCGGATTTTAAATTATCACGGGTCGGGTTGGGTCCCTAACCCCTGCGATAGGTGGGGAATTACTGTACAAGATCTGCCAAGTGGTTGCCCAGATTTCTCTTGAAGGCCTCCATTGTCGAAGCCCTCACCACCTCTTGAGATCACTGATTCCGTTGTCATACTTCTCTAACGGTTAAGCCGTGACTCCCAAGGTCATGGCTTTCATTCTTAAATGCTCTTGGAACTGTGTGAGGCCCACATGTTGCCCTCTCCCCCCCACACACACATCAACCCCAACATAACGCACCATCTGTCCCTCGATGGCTGCTCTCTGGCGCCCCAAGACGTCCTGGAGTTGAGTAAAATGCTGGATGAAGGACACCACCTCCGCCTGGAAGCGCTGAGTGTGGACGTACTGCACCGAGGACATCCGCAGGCTGACCCGTATGTCACAATCCCTCTGGAGTAAAGGGTCTGGCCGGCCATACCTGACGGGGGGAAAAGGCAAAGGCTCTTACATAACTAGTTTGTTCCTCGCACGGACATTTTATGAACCCCACTCTTCAAAACGCCAGAGGGAACTCCTAGTTCTCCAGGCACAGAAAGGAACTGATTCTTCCAGGTCGGCTGTATGGAAAAGGATGATGAGCCTGCACCCTTGGATACAAGGATTATGTTGGGATTACTGGGGATGGGGTGGGGTGAGGCAGCTCACAATGGGGCCCAAAGCAATAAAAACGCACCTGCCCATAAAATACAGCAATCAAACAAAGAGACAAAACATGACAACCAAGAAAGATGTTAATACAGATTCGTAAGCCCTGAGAGAACAAAAAGTCGCAGGAACGCAAACACGCAGCAGGGTAGAGATCTGCCTGAGCAACCAAAGTGCTTATAATAACAGGAGGACTGGTTGTTTTCACCGAATTTGTTAGCCAAGCAAGTACGACGTTCTCAAGATGCTAAAATAATAGAATGTGCTTTATTCGGAACTAAATAAATTTATTCGGAATGAATCAATTCGGAATGAATCAATTCGGAACGAATAAAATCATTCGTTTATTTATTTATTCTAAATAAAATAAAATGTAGAATACATTTATTTAAATTTATTATTTAAATAAATTTATTCGGAACAAAAGCCGTTTCGGTTCGGCTTTCTTCAAGGGTGTGCATATTGCACTTCTGTCAGCTCTGTTTCGAAAGACTTTTGCTACCCCCACCCCCCGAGTCCAGCTCCTTTGGAACGAGTGATAAAAACAAAAGGGTAATAGTCACGCCCTTGAAGAAGGATAAGTCATAACCCGTGGGGCTTTTAATTTGGGATCGAGGGAAGAAATGCTGCAATTTTCACATCCTGGGGCCATGGTCTCTTTTCACCTAACAACCCACGCGTCCCATTTTAGCATCACCAGGGAAGGCTCCACCGGGCTCCCCAAGACCTGAGCATTCAAAAGGCAACATATACTGCAAACTGGGGAAGTTTTGGGGCACATTTGTGTGAAGCCAGTCTTTGCTCTAGGAAGCAAACCTACAGGGGTATCTCCCGAGGTGCTCAGAGCAAGCATGCTGATCTTCTGGATGGATAGAAGGCAAAAGCCAGTTCTATTTTCTCATTCAGAGAGCTTTGTACCCTTTGCAAAAGGAAGAAAGGAAGGGGATCTTCCAATGGCCCACACTGCCCCATGCCAAAAGCATCCACCACTCGGTAAACATTTGTGTCCAATGCTTTTTCTTTTAAGGCAGACATTCTGGAACCCCGGTAATGTCACAGGGGTTTAAGCAAAAACAAAAGCCCGAAGCCTCCATCACCTACCTGTAGACTTGAAAGATTAGGGCTTCTTCGCCGCTGGTCACAAAGCGTTCTCGGTACAGCTCTCCGTGGGAAGTGAGGTCACTTAAAGACAAACTCCCGATGCTTCCTTGGAGGGCCAGATCACCTTCTGTTAAAACACAGTCGAGTCAGAAGCTGGTAGGAAGATAGGGCGGCTACCCACCATTTGATTATTTTTCTCTGTATTTTGTTGTACGCTATCCCTTGCTAACGGGCCTCAGTTCCCGTCAGGGAAAATCTGGCGGTATGTAAATCAATCAATCAATCAATCAATCAATCAATCAATCAGTCCTGTTGCCAGCTGACCCTAATAGTTCAGGTATGATTTTGAATTCAGGATGCCGAGGAATATGGAAGAACTTAGAAAATACGGAACACAATTCACGCCCTATCTTGAAAAAAGAGGAGGCTCACGTTTCATGTGAATTTGGCTAAATCTGATTTTTACAAAATCAAATGAGGTTGACCTGTGCGTTCGAATCAAAAACTGCCATTATGGCATGTTTTTTAAAAGGGGAAAGAAGCATTTTAAGTACAACTTGTCTGCTCAGCTGCGAGAAAGCAGTCTTCATTTGGGATTAAACGGGAGACAATAATAATAAGAAAAGGGTATTTTGAGGTTTAAACAGTGGGCCTATTAAATGCGGCTCAATCCCTGCACAAACCACACTGACCAAGATATAATCTTTCCTTTCACATTAGAGCACTGATGGCGAACCTATGGCACGGGTGCCAAAGGTGGCACCCGGAGCCCTTTCTGTGGGCACCCAACATCGCCCCTTCATAGCTACCTGTATACAGGTTAAATTACTGTATTTATTTATTTATTTATTTATTATTTTTGGATTTATACCCCGCTTATCTTCAACGAACTCTAAGCGGCTTACAAGGCTATATTAGCCACACAAAATTACAGAGGTAAACAAACGACGTTACAACAGTAAATTTTAAAACAGTTAAAAACAGTTAAACCTATAAGCACCTCAATAATTAAAGCATAACACATGACGATGGCGAGAAGAAAAAAAAAAGGAAAGTTATGAGTCGCCAAAGGCCTCCCGGAAAAGGTAGTTTTTTAGAGCCTTCCGGAAGGCCAGCAGGGACTCTGCAGAGCACACTTCAATAGGGATGGAATTCCAAAGGCTAGGGGCCGCCACTGAGAATGCCCGGGTCCGAGTACTCGTCTTCCGGGCTTCTCGGGGAGTGGCGACCCGCAGCAAGTGCGCTCGCGCCTGCCGGACGGGGCGGGCCGAGGTGAATCGCTGAGCACTTTGGCAAAAAAAAAAATTGGCACTTTGCAAAAAATAAATAAATAGTGGGTTTTGAATTGCAATTTGAGCACTCGGTCTCTAAAAGATTCATCATCACTGCACTAGAGCCTTGGAGTTATCTGCTCCCTTGGTTTTCCTAGCGACAAGACGTTTGGCTTTCCTTACACGACCAACATGCATTTCCACTGCAGCAGACTACTAGTAATCAAGCCTACCTTCTGTAGAATGAAAGAATGGAAGAAAATGAAATGGTGCTTTGTCTCCCGTTTCCTTAGAGCCACCTGGCTAAGGACCAGGTGCAAATGTATTAAACCACATGAACCAATGAAAAACTGCTTTCCCTCCGAATAAATTCTTCAGATCTCAAGGAGATAGGTAGCGTAATTGCATCCGCATCCCATCAAAGCCACGCCAGTGGCTGCCTGTTGCTGCTGTTGAGAAACCTCAAGCCAGACCAACTGCACATTTGCAGCTCAAATTCTCCATCAGACGGCGGTTGTTTTATTTGACCATTTTCATTTAGTGGACAGACATCTCCCTCTCCCCCTTCTCAGGTGCTTTTACGTGAAGAATCGCCGGGAGCAATCAGGACATGTTGGAAGCCAAGCCAATTAATTTATACACCGCTCAGACTCACCCATCATCTCCACGTGCGTCACGAGCTTGGAGACGTTGGCCTTCGCCAGCTCGCTGGTGGCTTTGTTCAGAACTAAAGACAAGGAATGGACCTAGATAATCAGGGGGAAAAATGAGATTGGGGACACATAGAGGAGATGGGTCTTTCCTTTTATAGTCCCTACCGATCCACTATTTTGGCCCTCAAGGGTGCTCTGCAAGGCACTTTTGCAGATGGCCTAGATGGGACCAGGAGAGGAAAGAAGAACCAAGAAAGTGTCCATGGAATGGTGACTCCACAGCAAAAGCCCACATTCAGTAGAACACCTTCTCAATAGGCTACACGTTTAGCTTGAGACTCACTCTTTATGTCCTAATTTCAGTTTGGAAACCCATCTCTGCTTTCAGGGGTTGGGCTATTAGGATGTTTGGGACTCTAATTCTTAGAATTCCCCAGGCAGAATTCGGAGAGTCGCAGCCCACCAAGACCCTCCTACGGGCATCTATCTTTCATTGGCCTGGATTGGGGCCTAATGCATACATGTCTTATGCCAGTCATTTCTCAGACTATCAAACTCCCAGAAGCCTTCATCACTAGCTGGACTGGCCAAGATTCCTGGGAGTTGTAGTCCGAGAACATCAGGGGAACCAAGGTTGGGAAGCATTTCTCGAGTACCGTGGTCCCCAATCTTGCACCCCCAGATGTTCACGGATGCCAACTCCCAAGAGCCTTCATCACTAGAGGCACTATGATTTCTGGGAGTTGTAGTCCGAGAACATCTGGAGAGACAAGGTTGGGAAGCACTTCTCTAGTACCGTGGTTCCTAATCTTGCACCCCCAGATGTTCCTAGACTCAAACTCCCAGAAGCCTTCACCACTATGATTCCTGGGAGTTGTAGTCCAAAAACATCTAGGGACCCATGGTTGGGAACACTGGTAGTTTTCACTCACCTTCTGATTTATACGGGTGAGGAAACAGCAGGAGCAATTCCTGGTCTTTTGTGTTCTTTAAAGCAGTGGTTCTCAACCTGTGCGTCTCCAGATGTTCCTGGACTGCAACTCCCAGAAACCCCTTCCAGCACAGCGAGTGGCTGAGGCTTCTGGGAGTTGCCGTCCAGGAACATCTGGGGACCCACCGGATGAGAACCCACTGCTTTAAAGGATCGTGCAAACAACCAGCAACGTCACCGTTGACACCCAAAAGAAACAACTGGTGGAAGCCCGGTCTTTTTTTCATACCTTCAGATCCACTTTGGTACTGACGGAATCTTGGACTTCCGCGGTCAATAGGAGACTCGGGTCAGACTTGGCAGCCTGAGGAGCATCTTCCGGCGGCAACGTCAAGCTGTGATTTTCCGCCGTGGATCCGATGCCAAAGAAGTCCAGGATCACCACCCACGTCTGCAGCGTGATCAGGACGTCGAGGCAGTTGAAGTCCACGTCGACGCTGCGGCCAAGCTTCCCGTAGCGCGAGTCGAACTCCGGGTGCTTCTTGTCCACCAGCAGCACGTGGACGTGGACCAAGGCGTCGTCAAAGTCGCTCTTGGCGCCCGCTTTCTCCGCGGTGGGAGACGGCGGGGGAGTCGAGGGGTACTCCGAGCCCTGGTCCTCTTGGCGCTTCCTGTGTGAGGAGAGGCCCGCCGGCCGCTGATAGAACTGGAAAACGTTGGGCGCCTCCTCCATGTGAGAAGGGAGGGAACGAGGCATCTCCGGATACTCGACGTGAGACACCGACGGGCAGGACTGAGAAAGGTACTCCTTGTGGGCCAAGGTGGAGGGCTTGGGCGCCCCGCGGGACACCATGAGCTTCTTATACTGAGAGTCCGGGTTCTTCTCCAGAAGGTCCTCCATCAGCAAAGAGCGCAAGGCGATCTGGACGGACAAGGTCTGGGGGTGGTCCTTCGCAAACTCGATGTCGAAGTCTTGGAACTTCAAGCTGACCAAGCCTTGCGCGCCGAGCGTCAGGTCGCCGCTCAGCTGAACCTGGAGCTCTGAAATGTGGAAGGTGGCTTGGACCTGAGTGAACGGGTGGGCGGCTTCCTTGACGGGCGCAAATTGGCTGGCCGCCGGACCGGAGCCGGAATGACCGAACAGCCCGTTGTCTTTCCTGTCGAGAGGAAAGTCAGTGCCGCCGCTTCCGAGGGATGCCGACGGAGGACTAGAGCTGGGATACGCGGAGGAGGGGAAGCTGGGCGGAGGACTCGTCAAATCCTCATTGCAGACTAAGTTGTCCAGGGTTTGCAAAACCTGCTCGTACACGTGTTTGGCCAACACCACCTGCATTTAGGAGGGAGGGAACCAACATCCATGATATGTAAAGGACCGCCTCCTTCCATACGAACCTACCTGGCAATTAATATCGAGCCAGGGGGCCCTCTTGAAAGAGCCATCCCTCAAGGAGGTGAGAGGGATGGCTTGTAGACACAGGGCCTTCTCGGCAGCTGCTCCCAAGCTATGGAATGCCCTCCCAAGTGAGATCCGCCTGGCGCCAACACTGATGACATTTCGGCGCCAAGTAAAAACCTTCCTGTTCCAGGAAGTTTTTTAATTGATATAACATAAGACTGTGGGTCCTTTGATGGCAACTTTAGTGTAATGATTTTAGTGGTAAGGTTTTTATTATTGTTTTTATTATTTATTGATATTTGATGTTTTAACTGTTTTAATTCTTTGATTGTAAGCCGCCCAGAGACCTTTGGCTAGTGGGCGGCATATAAGTTGTAAAAATAAATAAATAAATAAATAAAGCATTGCTTTTTGCAGACTCCCACAGCACGGCTGCTACATCATTTGCTTCCAGAGATTGTCCCTTCCTGTTGCTGAGGGAAGAATGAGAATATCGTTGGCTGGCCTACGCGTTAATTTGCAAAGGGGTTTCCAAGGTATAGTACGTCTCTCATCCCTCTTTTATTACCTTCTGTTGGTTTCTGGCCAACGATCAAGCTGATCAAGATCACTTTGAATTCCGTTTTGTCTTCCAGGATATAAGCTACCCCACCCAATTTTGCGTCATCTGAAAATCTGATCGGCATTCCTTGTGTTTCCTCATCCACGTGATCAATAAAAGCATCAAAGAATGCCAGGCCCAGATGTTATCTTTATTACATCCTCCCAGTCGGAGAAGGAGCCATTAATAAACACTCTTTGAGAACGATCCTACAATCAGTTGTGTATCCATTGGATAGTTGTTCTTCCCAGCCCACATCTAGTCATCTTACTAATCAGAATATCATGAGGCACTTTATCAAAAGCTTTGCTGAAGTCAAGATATATTACACCTACAGCCTTCCCACCATCTACCAGAGAGTCTCCCTATAAAGAAAACAAGATCAGTTTAATCTGGGAGGATTTATTCTTTACAAAGTAGTGCAGTCTTCTAGTTATCACTGCATTGTTCTCAAGGTGCCTACTGCTTCAATGACACACAATGATTTATCATACCTGCAGGGGGTTAACAAATTTCCCCTCAATCCGCATCAGGCTTGAGATTTCAATATCCTCATTCATACAGAACGCCAACTCTGAACTGTTCTCCACTGGGATCTTCTCCAGTTCAAACTGGATGGTCGCATTATTTAAAATGTGGAAGGCTGCAATGAAGAAGACACATGTGTGCTGCCGTTACGGACATATGGATCAAAAAGCAATATGCTACGTTGCCACCAAGTGTGGAAGTACAAACAGACCAAGCTGGATCTATTTTCCCAATCCCAGATGTAAAGGATCTTCTGTTTCTAAACCGAATTCTAAATGAACCACCAGCTACCAGCTTGCATGAGTCAAATTAAGAATCTCACAGTAGGGATCTGCTGAGCTACTCAACAGGGCCGATGCCACACAGCCTGCCGTGCTTTCTACTTCAAAGTACTCACTTCTCCTGAACAGGCACTGCAGGGGCAGTGGTGGTGGGGCAGCGAGGGGGGGCGACGGATCCTGCGATATAGCGGAACCGCAGTATAAGGGGTGCGATGTGGCAGGAGACTAATGTAAGACTCCTTCTGTTGGTTGGTTGCTGGTTGCTTGTCTACCACCACCAAGCAACACAGCTACCGCTCCCTGACGGGGGAATGATAATTTTGCGGCAACTGGAAGCCTCATCCATTTATCAGAGCATCTGCTTTTGCGAACGGTGAGCTCTCGCCCAGACGCATGGTGTCGGTCCAGATCAGTGGTTCTCCACCGGTGGGGTCCCCAGATGTTCCTGGACTGCAACTCCCAGAAATTTCTTCCAGCACAGCGAGTGGTGGAGGCTTCTGGGAGTTGCAGTCCAAGAACATGTGGGGACCCACCGGTGGAGAAACCACTGGTCCAGATTGTCAAGTCCACTGACACACGCCCAGCAGTGGAGTGCGAATACAGAGGGCAAACCCAGTTGCTTGTTTCGGCACACAAGTCATTGTGAGGCAACTTCAGAAAGCCACAAAAGACATGGTTAGTACTTGGGAACGTCTTAAGAGATGAAAAGCCACCGTCTTGATGGTCACCGGCAAATCCATAATTTTTGACAAGTTCTCTATGAATCAGAGGCTTAAGGGGACTCACCGTGGCCTTTATGTAAGGATTCAAAGAAATCGTGCCGAGTGAACTGGACATCTTCCTGGCTGCTGGTACTGCCCTGTCCTAGTAGAGGACGCCCCAGGTGCGATCCCTCAGAATCTGCTTCTTTCTTGCCTACCAAATGGCTGGTGCTTAGAGAATACATCCGAATATCTCTGATCTCAACCTGAAGCCTGTCGTGCCTCTGGCTGTCTTCTCCTGCCACAAAATTCTGGATCGAGATTTGCCCGAGGTGTCCGACAAGCAGCTCGGGGCTTCCTGGCTTACGGGGTATCGATACCACGGGGGACTCGATGTTCACGTTTAAAATAAGCTTAATGGGTTCCGTTTTGGGACGCGACGGGACGAATTCGTCTCCTTCCGCCTCCGCCTCCTCCCCGTCCCTCGACCGGGGCACCAGGTCAAACAGAGAGACCATTTCGCTGTACTCGGCCGTCTTGGTGGCTAGCACGGTCGTCACTTTGGTGGCTGCGCTCTTCAGCATGCACCGGAAGCTCTCCTCCAGCTCGTCCATGGACAAGGTGATCTCCTTTAGGAACCTGGCCGAGTGGTTATAATGCAAAGAGGCCATCTTGAGCTGGAGCGAACATTCGTCTTTGGACTGTTCGGCGAAAGCGAAACTCAGGGCGTCCGGCAGGTGGCTGCCGTCCTCGAACTGGAGAAGCACAGGCTTGGAGCATCCCACTTGGCCAAGGAGGTTCTCGTAGCGTACCGTGTTCCCAATGCTGACGACGTACTGGCTTTTGGGGTTGTCCTGGGTCAAGTCCAAGAGATGCAGGCAACCCAGAGAGCCATGGACCTCCAGCTGGCTGCCCATGGAGACGTTCACTTTGGTGCCGCCGACGCTCGCCGTTGCAATCTTACAGCCGAGTTTTTCTCCACTGGCCGCCGTGACGGTCCTAAGGAGAAGGATGTTCAGCCAACGGATATCGACAGCGACCTCCGTGCTTTGCGCGTAGGTGGACTGGAAGGTGTCTTGGTGGCTGAAGCATCTCTCGGCGTCTGTCATCAATGGAAGAGGACTGGCATCCTCTTTCCCCTTCGGGAAGGACTTCTGGAGGAATCCGATCAACTCAACAATGGTCTCCGGGTTCAGGATGATATCCAGGTTGTTCATCTGGACAGAGATCACTTGGAGAGAGTTATCCAGGTTCATGGAAGGGCATTCCGCGCTCACAAACTGGTACTCCAACTTAATCAAGGATTCGTCATTCGGGCCGGAACTGCCAGGAAACTCCCCGGGGGGCCCCACACTTTTCTCGGCCGAGCGCAACCCATCCGTAGGGCGGGTCTCACTGGGGCCACCCACAGGGGAACGGGCGCTGCTGTCCCGGAGGCTTCCGGTGGGGAGGTCAAAACCGAGGTTCTTGTGGGACGCCATCAAGAGGTCAAAATCGGCGCCGTAGGTCTGCATGGTGTCGACCAGGAGCAAGCCGTGAACCGTGAGCGAGACCTCGGCGTCGTACGGCCGCTTCACAAAGTGGGCGTTGGTGCCGAAGACCTTGAGGACGGAGATGTACCGGCCATGGCTCTCGACGCCCAGCTGCATGCAGTTGACCTGGAACTCAGCCAGCAGCAGCTGCGACTCCACCAGGACCTCCTTGGTGTGCTGTTCCATCGTCACCACGCTCTGCGTCAGATTCACCACCGAGCTGTGCAAGCTCCCGTGCGAGTCCAAACCCGCGGCGCTCGGCTCCTTCCCGGCCCGTGAAGCGCGGCCCGCGTCAGCGTCGGAGGCGCTCAGCCGGGCGAAGCAATTGTTCAGCGCCATTATTTTATCTTCGTTAATGTGGATTTTCAGGTCGGGCAGGTGACCCGACAGGACGGCTCCCGGGTACTTGGGGTCGGAGGTGTAGATCAACCGGCGCTCCAGCTGCAAGTGGACGTTGAACTTCTCCACGACGTGAGTCGGGCCAACGTCCACGTCTTGGGCGTACTTCCAATTGTCCTTCACGCGCCCGACCATGATCTGGAGGTCCATGAAGGACAAGCTGTAGGTGTCGTACATTTTTTTACTCATCAGGTGGGCTTGGAGTTGCTCTTCGCTGATTTCGACCCCTGTGAAGCCAAGTCCTTTGTTCTCACGCGTCCCCCGGGCTTCGGGAGGTGGGCTGCTGGGAGGGGTGGCCAGAGGGGTTCTATATTCATCATCGCTCACATCGCTCAGCTCTGAGGATGGACCACCCGAACTCTTCTTCTTATGCTCCTCTACAAATTCAGAAGAGAGAGGCCCATGGCACACGGTCATGCATTAATTATTTCATTTGTGCCTCGCCTTTCAAGACACAACGCTCTGTAAACAGCTCACCGCCTAAATAATAAAACCACATTCAAAGGTATATTCGTATCTATCTATCTACCTGGTTATCCTCAGTTCCTTCTGTCTATCTGTCCCTCCATCAATCATCGGTCAGTCCGTCTATCATCAATTCCTTCTGTATATCTGTCTACCTGTATATCACCAGTTCTTTCTGTCTGTCTATCATCAGTTCCTTCTGTCCATCTGTCTGTCTGTCTATCTATCACAGTGGTTCTCAACCTGTGGGTCCCCAGATGTTCCTGGACTACAACTCCCAAAAATCCCTTCTAGCACAGCGAGTGGTTGAGGCTTCTGGGAGTTGCACTCCAGGAACATCTGAGGACCCACAGGTTGAGAACCACTGGTCTATTATCAGTTCCTTCTGCCTGCCTGCCTGCCTGTCCCCCCCCATCCATCCATACATAGATATCTACAGAAGCAGTACTTTAAGTATATAGCCATTAAGAGGCAACACAGCTGCTCAATAAACCAACCCCTGACCCCCCCCAAAATACACCAAGAGAGGGAATTCTGCTCAATTTACACAGACTGTTCTAAAGCACAGAGCCATCGCTAAAGAGTTTCTACTCTTGGTAAACATCGCCAATAATGGTGTAGCGGAGAGCGTGAAGGACTAGGATGCTGGAGGGTTCAAATCACTGCGTAGTTGCGAAACTGGCAAAACCACTCTTTCATCTCAATTACCTTGAAGATTTATATTTTGCAAAAAGAAAAGGGCAGACTTGCAATGAGGCTTCTTCGCCTACACGAGCATTCAAAGGACACGTCTCCTTATACCCTCCCTTCCCCTTGCCACTACCCTGAGGAAACCGGACGATACCTTGAGAACTGGTAAGCAGCATCCGTCCTAAGTCAATCACCACGAGAACGGGATCGGCGTATTTAAAGTCGTCCGGAAAGATCACTTGCGGGGCTGAAATATCAAGGCACACTGTCCAGCGTTTGCTGTCCTCCTTGGAAGGGAAGAGGAAAAGATTGTTAAAAAATAATTTTGAAGTATTTTGTGGCAATATTTACCCGAAACATCAGCAGAGGTACAATGACAAAAGGAAACACCCTCTGCCTTTCTATAAAAGGCATCCAGTACATCTAGGTTTGGGGGGGGATTTTGTTTTTAATAGCTATTTTACGTCAACTGTTCCATTTACAGTGGTACCTCGGACAACGAATTTAATTCATTCTCCAAGGCAATTTGTTATCCGAAACATGGTTTCCCACAGGAATGAATGGGAAACCAATTAATCCGTTACAGAGCCTAGGAAAATGACACAGACGCCTGTTTTTTTGCTCAAAACTCTTTATAAAGTGCACGTTAAAGGTACAGATGTGATGCAGCCCAGGATAACTCTTTTTTACCGATGCATGCTGAAAATTCGTTATCCAAGGCAGCCCATAGAGAAAATTCGTTATCCGAGGCAGCCCACAGAGAAAATTCGTTATCTGAGGCAGACCTATACCTAAAATTGCGATTTGGTATCCAAGGCAGTCCATAGGGAAAATTCCTTATCCAAGGCAGCCCTATACCGGGAAATTGCGATCCGTTGTCCGAAACATTCGTTATCAGGGGCATTCGTTATCTGAGGTATTACTGTATCCAGTTCTGGACTGTTTGCTGCAGGAAACGGGGAAAAATTTAGTTTCCCTGTTTCTCCGAACTTACTATGAAATCCCCCACAAGCAGGCGGTCAATCGTCTGCCTGATTTCCGCTTTGGTCTGCATTTTGAGCTTGTTGTACTGCCTTCTGGCGGCTTCGGCCACCCTCAGTTCCAGCTCCGACTGACATCCAAAACCTGCAGCGGCGAGAGAGAGGCAGAACGAGCACAGATTGGTTTCTACTTCAGTGACTAAGACAGAGAGATAACAAAAACAACAAGCAGCTTCTTTGCACCTTTAGAAAAAAGGAAACACATTAAAGCAAGCTTTTTTGGCATAAAAAACTGCGGGCAGCAGCTCATCTTATTTGGTGGGTCCAGGGTCAGAAGAGATACTCCACGCAGGCTGGTGCCGAAGAAAACCAAAGAGTCTTCAAGGTACATAAAAGATGTCCCACTATTTCTCTAAAGGAGTAACATGATCATCACCACCCCGTCAATGCTTAAAGAAAAACAGCTGTTCACTGGAAATGAACTGGGCATCGCCTTGGTGTCATGAAAATAAGGATGCTGCCCAGGGAAGTGGTAACACTTGCTTTGTTGACATCGGGCAACTGCCGACAAGATGAGAAGCCAGGCGAGGATGGTATGGCCACATCCTGCACACCGATGCCAACACGCAAGCGCAGAAGGGCCTTCGGTTAGGAGGTCGACAGCAAGTGGATGATGGGTGTCGGCTTGATACACTGCTCAACTACATGAGACTCACTCACCTACACCTAGACCACGGCAGCGACCGGAGGGGCGGGGGAAATGGCACCTCTAGAATCATAGAATCCTAGAGTTGGAAGAGACCTCAAGGGCCATCTAGTCCAACCCCCTGCCATGCAGGAACCCCATCACAATATTTCCGACAGATGGCCATCCCAGCCTCTGCTTAAAAACCTCCAAAGAAGAAGACTCCAGCATCTTCCTTTGTGACAGCTTACTCCACTGCTGGAAAGCACTAATCATAGAATCCTAGAGTTGGAAGAGACCTCAAGGGCCATCTAATCCAACCCCCTGCCATGCAGGAACCCCCATCACAGTATTTCCAACAGGTGGCCATCCAGCCTCTGCTTAAAAACCTCCAAAGAAGGAGACTCCACCACCCTCCTTTGGGCCAACATTATTCCACTGCCAAACAGCTCTAACTGTCATGAAGTTCTTCCTAATGTTCAAATGGAATCTCTTTTCGTGTAGTTTGAAACCATTGCCCCGAGTCCTACTCTCTGAAGCCATGGAAAACAAGCCTGTTCCCTCTTCAATAGGACATCCTTTCAAATATTTAAACATAGCTATCCTATCCCCCCTCAGCCTTCTTTTTGAAAGGCTAAACATTCCCAGTTCCCTAAGCCGTTCCTCATAAGACATTTCCTCCAGACCCTGATTCAGAACGGTGGACCACACCACCACACCGGATAAACGCTAAAGAAGAGGGTGACAGAAATAAACCGATCCATAGAAGAAAAGCTAAATGAACTTCCTGCATTTATTTCTATGAAATTTAACCCCGAAGGACCATCTCTCTCCTGAACCGGAGAAGTGATTAAGAAGGGGACAAATAGGAATGAAAGCTCTTAACCTGAAGTATGAACCTTTCCCTTGTAGAAGAAGTCTGCAACTTTCTTAATGGCCTGGGGGTTGTAAATAATGTTCAGAGGCTGCGTGCTGACTTCCAGCCGTCTCTCGAAATTGCTCCGAACCGGGTTTCTCTCGTATAGCATCTCAAACACCGGGATAGCAGGATCTGCAGAGGGGCGAAAGCAAGGGGGGGCGGCAAACCTCAGCCAAAACAATGGAGACCGCTAAAAAACAAAGAGCTACACTAGCCCAAATCCTCTTAGATGTCACATGCATGCAATCGGGAAAACAAACGGGCGTCATAGCCAGTGCCAGAGGTTGATGAACATGTGGGTAGCACGCCTGGCCGCACAACCTGCAGAGAAGTGGCACCTTCAACTCAATCCATCGCTGCAACGTCCATGTTTTTACTAGAGAGCATGCGGAAAAACTAAGGATTCTGGCCAGTGTTTTTAATGTTGGCATGTGCCATTTTGAACTTCACCTGTTGCACCACTAATTGCATCCACAGAAAGGGCGTCTTTCCCCTTGCAGCTAAAGATGCCGCACAAAACAATTAAACTTATTACCACTGCTCTGGTTGCTTGCTTCCGATGAAGAGGTCTGGAGGCCGATGGAAGAGGCACACCCAACTTCTTTTTCCTAATGGGAACGAAAGGGATAATGTGTCTGTTACCTGCCACGTTCATTTGCAACCTTTGCAGCACGACAGCCTGCATTGGACTGGGACTTCCGCCATACCTCTGTATCTCTGCACGCCTACTGAGATAGGCAACAGGGGCCTGAAACGGCAACCATGGCCGCGACTGAGCTAAAAACAAATATGTGAGAGCAAATAGCACGAGATGGAATGGGCTTACTCCCAAGCGAAAAGCGAGTTGGAAACGTTGGAGCCAGTTCACAAGGCAACATTGAAAGAAAAATGTTTTCATAAATGCAAAGTGTTCTGCTTATATACTGCCTCATACCACTGCAACTCGTATCGGGGTGGTTTACAGTTTTAATTACAGTATGCAGGCTACACATTGCACACACACAGACACACGCACGCACGCACGCACGCACGCAAGCACGCAAGCAAGCAAGCAAGCAGTGTACTCATTTTACTGACCTGAATCACACAACATCACATTCCAAACTAGATAAGGAACTGCTAGTTAAAGTTAATTAGAAGGAGGTCTTCAGATTAACAAGGGGTTGCATCTAATTTTCCTACTAAAGCAAAAGCAAAAAGTGTTGTGCTTATATACCGCCCCATACCACTTCAAGTCGTCTCTGGGCGATTCACAGTTTAATTACAGTATGTAGGCTTAACATTGCTCTCCCAGCAAGCTGGGTACTAATTTTACCAACCTCGGAAGGATGGAAGGATGAATGAACCATGAGCCTGCTACCTGGGATTGAACCCCCAGGTCGTGAGCACCGTTTTAGCTGCAGGACAGGCATTGAACCACTGCGCCACAAGGCTCTAAATTAGACCTTGCACATTATAACAAGCTAGACTTAGAGTCAGGGAATCTGAATTTCCTATGTAGCCATTAGCCTCATGTGATCTCTCTCTCTCTCTCTCTCTCTCTCTCTCTCTCTCTCTCTCTCTCTCTCTGTGTGTGTGTGTGTGTGTGTGTGTGTGTGTGTCTGTTGTTTGTCTGTGTCTGTGTCTGTGTGTGTATTTGGGCCAAATGCCACAGCATTGCTGCAACACCAACATGAGAGGGAAGCAAGCCACGTACACGCTCTTGACCTGGTGGAAGACAAGCGAGGAATGATCATAACAAAACCAGCCTCCTAGCTCACCCATCTCTCGGGGCCTAAAATAATTAAGATCTCAGCCATTCTGCCATCTCCCAGATGCTTAAAACAAATAATTGAGGGTTTTTTCCCCCTCACTTGCTGGCTACTTTCCTGCCCGTAGAGGAATCAAGGCAACTCACCAGCCGTTAAAACTACACAATAGAGATGGGCACGACTCAGCGAAATTTTCATTTTCGTTTTTTCGTTTCGTTTCATAACGAAAACGAAAATGAAAATTTTTCAAAAACCAAAACGGAAACGGAAACGAAATGACCAATTTTGCCGTGTTTTTCGTTTTCGTTGCGGCAAATCCATTGAACTGAAAAGAATGCTAACAAAACAGCAATTTTTCGTTTTCGTTTTCTCATTTCATTACGAACCGAAAACTAATGAAATTTTTTTCAAAAAAGAAAACGAAAAATGAAAACGAACCGAAACGGATCCCCAAACGACCAAACGAAAAACGAAACACAATTTTTTTGAGTCGTGCCCATCTCTACTACACAACAATCCCCGTTAAAAGCATCCTAGGAACCCACACCGAAGAACAATTAAACATGTAACAATAGGAAAGGAAAATCAATTAAAAACAAAACACTGGCTTCCGTTTAGGAAACCGTTGTCTTTGGGGAGTTGGTCCTGAATTGGCCCGAAGGAAAGGTTTTCAAAGAAGAGGAAGGGGGAATTAGCAACAAAGTGTTCTGCTTATATACCGCCCCATACCACTACAAGTAGTCTCTGGGCGGTTTACAATTTTGATTACAGTGTGCAGGCTACACATTGCCCCCCCCCCAGCAAGCTGGGTACTCATTTTACCGACCTCGGAAGGATGGAAGGCTGAGTGAACCTTGAGAGCCTGCTACCGGGGATTGAACCCAGGTCGTGAACACAGTTTTACCTGCAGTACAGGCATTTAACCACTGCGCCACGAGGCTCTAGACGCAATCTAAGGCAACTTCAAAAAAACCCTTCAAATTCTGCAAGAGGCAAAGCTGGACGAAATGCCGCGCACCAGGTTAGGGAAGACCAGGAGGGGGAAGATGGTTCCTTCCGTGGCTAAGTCCCGGAGAAAAAGGCTCCCAAGCTGAACCTTGAACAGGGAGGAATTTCTGCGAGGGAGGGCTTCCGCTAGAATGGTGACTCCTGGAAGATAAACCAAAAGAAGCTTGGCATTAATTCTTCAGTCTCTATTTCAAGGGCATTTGCTCTTGGTCAACAAGCCAACAAGGCTGGCATTATGAAGAAAGCGGGCGTCTTGTCCTGGACGGAGCCCTCCAGATGTTTTGGACCACAACTCCCACAGTCCTTTGCCATTGGAAATACAGGCTTGGAATTCTGGGAGTCGTGGTCCAAAACATCAGGAGGGATGAAGTTGGGACATGCCTGCAATAAGCCCAGAGGACATCCCTTGAGCCGGGCAACAACCCAGCTCTGCCAGGTTCTGGTCTTGGTTTTCAAGGCCCTCCACGGCTTGGGACCAGGATACCTGGCGGAGTGCATCCCCTTGCTCAGTCCCTGCCCGCCTTCAAATTCCCGTTGTCTTCCGGATCAGGTTCAAGGTCCTGGTTTTGATTTTCAAGGCCCTCCACGGCTTGGGACCAGGATACCTGGCGGAGTGCATCTCCCAGAGGGCATCCGGATCCAACCCACGAGATCGTCGCAGGCGCGCGCATTGAGAGTGGCCACACCCAGAGAGGCGCGGAAAACGCGTACGCGGAACCGCGCCTTCTCTGTGGTGGGGCCCTCGCTCTGGAACCATCTGCCTCCTGAGCTGCGCCTGCTGGAGTCCCTGCCCGCCTTTAAGAGGGCTTTGAAGACCTTCCTCTTCAAAGAAGCATATGGTGTCCTTATTAGTTAGTTTCTCTTTGTTTTCTTTGCTCTTACCGTTTGCCGCCATCTTGCCCTCCGCTGCCCTTGCTTGGTGGCCTTGTTATTTTTAGCTTTGTAGCCTTTTTAGCTTTTTGCGTTGTTAGCCGCCCAGAGTTCCCGTCGGGAAGATGGAGCGGGATATAAGTATTTAAATAAATAAATAATAAATAAATAAATAGTAATCCAACTGAGACAAATGAACCGGCTAGTAATTCAACAGGAGAGAATGGGCGAACCAGCAGTCCCCGTTGCAGAAGCAAAGGAGGGTTTTTCAGTACCTGAAAACTCCAGCTGCATGAAAGCTCTTTCGGCGGCCTGCCCTCCCCTCTTCTCGGCGTGCAGCAAAGTGACCAACCCGCCTTGCAGACGAAGGTTTAACTTGGCCAGAACGTGGTCTCTCTTTGTGAAGGTGTTGATGTTGGAGACATCAGCTGTTGGGTCAAAAAATTCATCGGCCCCTAGAGAAGGACGAGAGGAAACAGCAGAGATGAAAAACGGGAGCAAACCTGCCCGAGAGAACCAAATGATACCCACAGAGTGGTTTAAATTTAACATAATACATTTACTGTACATCAGCAGTCTCATCAGTGATAAGGAATTTCAAAATTTGGGGCTACTTTTAATGAGTTAAAAAATTGCCTTCCTTTACGGTCCTTACTTGTTTATTTCTGCTGCCCTCACCCGGCAATTAAAAGAGTATGGACACCCTGTGTAAAGCATGGCCACCCTGTTTGAGTCACTTCCCCATTGGCTGGACAGCCTCTCTTGTATCTCCAGATGTTCTTGGTCTAAAATTCCCAGAAGCCTTTGACGCTAACTCATCTGGCCAGGATTTCTGAGAGTGGTAATCTCAGAACAACGGAGGATCCCAGGTTGGGCGCCAATGACCAAGAGAAAGGGATGGGAAATCTCTTTGCACTCGAGAGATGGTTCCAGATGTTTGGGTGGCTGGGGCCAAGGATGAAACGGTGGGACAAAAGATAGCACACCTTACTTGAAAACTCTTCCCGAAAACAAGACATCTCTAATTTACCCTTCAGAGCAGTTTTCCCCAACGTCATCTACCACAAGGTATCCCAGGCCATGCATCTCCAGATAACCACTCCAAGAGAGGCCAAGAAGCAGCCTCTCAAAACAGGACCTTCTTTGCTGTGGCTCCCACCCTCTGGAACCAACGCCTGGTAATGCTGGTAGACACTCAAAAACGCGGCTGTGTAGACAATGGCAACCCTGCCTGAAGCTCTCCATCACCCCACCTTGCTTCTTCTGTTTGAGGGATGTTTGTTTGGCCTCTCATTCTGCGTTTCTCTTTTATCACTTATGCCTCTTGAAGTTTCTCATAGAACCTTAGAGTTGGAAGAGACCTCAAGGGCCGTCCAGTCCACCCCCCCGCCATGCCTTGTTTGTTGGTTGCTCTTTTAATGTATCATCATTATTTGCCTCCATATCGGTCAACTGCTCAGAATGGTGCAGGCACTAATGGGGCGATATATAAATCTAAGAAAGAACCATTCCAAATAGTGGGGAGAGGGGAGCCACGGGAAAGGTGGGAAGCCTCTAAACCAGTGATGGCGAACCTTTTAGAGACCGCGTGCCCAAACTGCGATTCAAAACCCACTACAGTGATTTTCCGCCAAGTGCCCATACAACAATTTAACCTCAATCCAGGTGGCTGTGAAGGGGCGATGCTGGCTGCCCACAGAAAGGGCTCCGAGGGCCACCTTTGGTACCCATGCTCTGGGTTCACCAACACTGCTCTCTCTCACTCTCTCTGTCTCTCTCTGTGTGTGTCTGTTTGTGTGTGTCGTTACAGTTGTGACCGACCTTTCGTGACTCCATGTCCATGGAGTTTTCTTGGCAGGAGTACTGGATTGATTTGCCAGTTCCTACTCCAGGCACCTCCAGCGCCTGGTATTCCCTGCTGTTCTCCCATCCAAGTACGAACCAGGGCCGACCCTGCTTAGCTTCCAAAATCAGGCGAGATTGGGTGTGCTCAGGGCATCTAGGCTATTACAGAGAAGAGGGTGTGGGTTGTTTAGGGAGCCCAGGTTGCTCTCCTGCAAGGACTGGACTGATCCCCACCGGCTGGGTTTCGCCACTCTGGGATATGCAGCCTGCCGCCCTCGACCCATCCTCGTACCGGGAGGGTCTTCCGGCCTCCACTGCTCCGACGTTTCTGAAAGCAGCCCTTCAAAAGTGTCCGCCGCCTCCTGCAGGTCGCCGTACCAGCCGCCCCAGCCTGGAAACCACGACTGAAGATACTGGATCATTCCCCTCCTGCCGCTGGTGGAGGCTGCAGGCTCCGACGTTTCCGAAATGGCCTCCAAGGGATCAGGCAAAGGTTCCTTGATGCTCTGTTAAAAAGGCAACCAACACCTTGATTGCTGCGCATTGCTTTGACCCCAGCTCTACAGCGAATGCACGAGCCACTCTTTTGCAGCTCTCGCCTGGCTTGGTTTGCTTTTATGCCTTCCTGCCTCTGCTCCTTCTCACGGCGATGAGCGCCAGCAGGAGCAGAGCCAGAATAGGATTAATGAAAGCCAAAAAGGGAATGAATGCCTTTGCATGCCCAGGGGGAGGCCAGAATTAACGAGAATAGAAAGCAATTAGAGAGAGAGAGAGAGACAGAGAGACAGAGAGCTATCCTCTCCTACCTGTCCAAAACAGAGTCCAATGAAAGCAGTGTGTGTTTCGAAGCCACCAGAAGTGTAAGCTACAAAAGACACATGGGACCCCGGAGGTGGGAATGAAATGGAAGGCAGATGACCCAGGAATAACTGGATCTAAGTATCCGACTGGCTGGTCAGGCAACCAAAATAGCAGCCCTCTGGTGAGAAAACAGGGCTATATGTCATCATATTGGCCAAATTCCTGTTGTGGAGTTACACAAAAGGTAGGACTTTGGGCAGCAAACTCCCTCGAGTTAAGAAACATATGTTGGCCATTGAGTCGTGTACTTTGGTGTGGCAATAGGTATAGCCTACAAGGAGTCCTAAACTTGGGGCAATTCACTGCAAAAAGTTACAGTACAGTTTTTCTTATTATTAACCGATCAATCCCCGATCTTGGTTCCATTCTGTGCCCCATGGAATGAAAAATGCAAGATTCCAATTATGGGTTCCATGTGTTATTAATACAGAGAACTCCATCTTGCTAGTACCCTCAACTATCTGCAGTGTTTTTATTGTTGTCGTCATAATTTTATATACAGAATTTCCAGCACTACTCCTCTTCTCTACGTTACTCTGAAAAATGTGCAGGAAAAATAAACATAAGAAAGAACATAAGAAGAGCCCTACTGGATCAGGCCAAAGGCCCATCTAGTCCAGCTTCCTGGATCTCACAGTGGCCCCACCAGATGCATTTGGGAGCGCACAAGACTAGATCTCTGTCTCCCGATACCACTCCCCTGCATCTGGCCCTGGAAGTGCCCTGGTTTTAAGCCTGGAGATTATACATCTCCATCATGGTTCAAATATGTCCTGATGGAGTGGCTTGCCAATTCCTACTCCAGGTGCCTACAGCCCCTGGTCTTCCCTGGTAGTCTCCCATCCAAGTACTAGCCAGGGCCAACCCTTCTTAGCTTCCGAAATCAGGCGAGAACGGATGTGTTTAGGCCATCTAGGCAGCTGTACATAATCCTAAACAGTGTTCAACAGCCAGAATGATAACCATTACACAGACCCAGGGAGGTTATGTCTCTCCCACTCCCCCGCTCCAAATGATTCCTAAATCCCAACCGAGAGAAGCTAATATTCCTTAAAACCTGCATTTCTTAACATCTCTCACCTCGGCCAGTTCGCAGAATCTGTGGTAAACTATCTGCCGCAAGATCTTCAGCTCCTCAACGGTCTGCTCGTCCTCAATGCGATCCATCTCTTCCTAAGTGTAGAAGGAAAAGCGAATTGATTTCAGAAAATGCATATAATGCAGAGGTAGACTCAGCCTGGTTTCCCATTCTTGAAAACCCTGAAGTGAGAAGTTGTGGAATCCAAGCCCGTCGGATACAACAATTTGGGGAGCCCATCCTGAACGTATTACGTCGTGGCCCAGTTTGGATTCTACATGCCTCGGCTTATTAAGCTAAGATACATGACACACTTGATCAACCTTTTCCTTGGTTGGCAAGGCAAGGTAGAAGATGCCCGGCAACAATTTAAGCATCGTTTGCCGTTAGAATCCTCTCAAATTAGTGGCGCAATAAGCATTCTCCAAGGTTGGCAGTAAGTCGAATACTTAAGAAGCGTAATTCCACGGTCAGAGCCTGATATTGCTTTATTAGTGGCGGATACTGATGAGAACTTTTTTTGTTTTTGGATTTAACAGATGGTGCCAGCTTATAGCTAACGATGACTTCCAATAAACAATCAGCCCACACAACAGTTTTCAACAAAAGGCAAAATATTTGCAGTGGTTCGATTTGAAAAAAATCACCAAAACACCCCCACAAACACCGATAAATGTGCTGCACGCACGGCAGCTCCGCAGAGGTTGGGTGTTGGATTCCCAATGGTGCCTCCCAGAAGTCAGAATTGACACGATGACACACAAGGGACGCGCCACTCCTTCTGTTTCCCCGATACCTGCTCTTCATCACAGAGTTCCTCTTCTTTCAGCTTCTTGGAATATAGATCTGTGTACGTGACAGCGTCCCGGGCTCGGCGCAGAGCAAACTCCCAGCAGGAACGTCCCTTCTGCTCTCTGATCTCGGAAATGTAGGCGTCGAGGGCAAAATGCCACCACGCTCGGCAGCTGGAAAAGAGTTACAGAAGTCAACAGAGGTCCAATGAGAAGACTCACTCAGGTGCCGGAACAAACCCTGAAGGGTAATATAACCACTGTAATAACCACTAAGATTAATTTTGCAACCCAGGCCTTCAGTAACATAGGCCGGGCATCACTTGCTGGATACTCAATCTCATCATGCATACAGAGTTCCATTATCTTCCCTTCATTTGCACTTACAATATGTGGAAACAAATCAGTGCAGAGGTTACGATTTACACCAGGGAATAACCTGATGTAAATCTCCACCTTGAAGCTCTGAGTCATCCAAAGCTAAACGCTCAGCTCCTTACAGGAAGTGCTGGATACGAAGATGATACATATTAATCCATAAATATAATACGTGGGGTTCGTAAATCCTGCATACTGTAATTAAAAAACTCTAAACCACCCAGAGACGACTTGAAGTGGGTATTGGGCGGTATATAAGCAGAACACGTTGCTTTTGCTTTGCTTTAAACAGAACTCCTCCATCCAAATTACTCCAAGAGAGATAAAAGAAAATCTCTCTCTCACTCATCCTGATGCTGGTTTAGGACAGTCCCTGGTAACAGCCTGGTAGGGTCTACCCAGACATTCACAGAACAGTGAGTTCCGTTGTCATACTGCTCTAACAGTTAGGAAGTTTTTCTTGATATTCAGCCGAAATCTGGGTTCTCTCCACTTGAGCCCATTGTTGCATGCCCTAGACCAGTGATGGCGAACCTATGGCACGGGTGCCAAAGGTGGCACTCAGAGCCCTTTCTGTGGGCACCCGACATGGCCCCTTCATAGCCACCTGTCTACAGGTTAAATTACTGTATTGGCACTTTGCAAAAAAAAAAAAAAAATTAGTGGGTTTTGAATTGTAGTTGGGGCACTCGGTCTCTAAAAGGTTCGCCATCACTGCCCTAGACGTTGGAATGATGGAGAAGAGATCCTGACCTACTTCTGTAAGACAGCCCTTCAAATATTTGAAAAATGCCACCATATCACCCTCGGTCTTCTTTTCTCCAGGCTAAACATGCCTGGTTCTTTCAGGTCTGTGCAACCTCCCATGCTCAAAGAAACACGGACAATACAGAAAGCCCTTGAGAAATGCATCCAAGAATGCAGTTGCCCCAGCAGGATAGCTTCACCCCTCCCGGGCACACAGATAATACTTGGGCCCCCTAGGAGCGTACGTGAAACCAGTCCAACCCTGCTGTAGTGACCTCAACAAATGCACAAGTACTTGACCCGCCGCTGAAATATATAAACAACCAAAGTGACATTTGCTCCTGTAGCCCCATGCCTCAGCAAGTGTGACCCTCAGTAATCACAGCCCCACTACGGCTGCCCCCCCCCCCCCTGGTTGCAAAAAGAAGAGAAATGGCTGATCGGGACACTTTGGGGACAAGAGTAGCAACCAGAAACGGTAGACATTTTGGAAATAGCATCTAACACGGAGCAGATAATTATTGGATCCAGAAAATAGCGCCCATACTTTCCGGTAACGGGGACTCTCGGCTTCCACCGTCTGAATTTGAGCTGACGCTCCTTTCGATCCAGTTCTTTCAAGAAGTCCATGATTTGTCGGTATTGAGTCTACAGCGCACAAGAGGAGTAATTACTGAATAACACAACAACAAGAAGCAAACATGTGCATGCATGCGTATTCCCAGTGCACTAACGACCAGACACCCGTAAGTAAACGCTCTGCTCGTAAAAGAATCCCCCCATGTTTATGCATCTGATTTACCTGAGAAAGTTTGAGGGGTATCGTCTCCATCTGGATGTCAAACTCCAGCCGGGGAGTGTTCCGTGACCTCAGGGGCTCTTTGGAGCAGTTCCGCTTGAGCAGAGCGGAGGTGCACACGGGCTCCATGATGTAGTTATGCTCCCGGCTCTCCATGCTTTCATCCATGGCTCTCTGAAAAATCACAACCGGGTTGAATCCCACGGCACAAACGCACACGGCTCCCTTGCCCCCCCCCAAAACGCACGCGCGTACGCCCAGGTGCCCGTACCTGAAGCTCCCCCGGCGGCAGGTCGCCCAACAAAGCGCAGTCAGTATCCCAATAGATGCTGAAGTCAGCAATCTCCAGCTGTTTCTTCTTCATGAGTTCCTCCACCTTAGGAGGAGAAGAACAACTCTGAGCCATGGCAGAAGCAGGAGACGCCGCCCTCCACAACCAACTGTTCTCTTCTACTGCTAGGAATCCCGTTGGGCCGTCAAGTCAGTGCTGGTGACACGACGACACCAGATTCAGTTACATTGTGAAAACTGCTTTTCTGCGCTTCCATTCACCTTTCCAAACAATCACCCGTCTTAATATTTCTCTCTCTCTCTCTCTTGTGATGCACGCACTAACCCACAGCCATTTCAAAAGACGTTCAAATGATATAAAAGTATCAAATACATTACTGGAATAAAACCATTTAGGCAGCAGGTTCCGCTGACCATTTATATTTATTTATTTATTTATTTATTTATTCAACTTTTTTGCTGCCCACTACCCAAAGGTCTCTGGGCGGCTTAAAAATCAAAAGAATTAAAACAGTTTAAAAATAGTTAAAAATAGAATATCCATAAATAATCAAAGCAATAGTAGAAACCTTACACTAAAAACATTACACTAAAATTGTCATCAGAGGACCCACAGTCTATATTGTATTAATTTTAGAACTTCTTGGCTTTCTCCCTCCCTCCCTCCCTCCCTCCCCCTCCCTCCCTCTCCTGCCTTTCTTTCTTTCTTTCTCTCCCTTCCTTTCCTTTTTCTTTCTTTCTTTTCAAGAAGTACAAGAATGACAGAAGGTTGGCTCGGGGTCTCCTGTGGCCAAAGGGCTGCCTGATGCTCTAATGCAGTGGTTCTCAACATGTGGGTCCCCAGATGTTCCTGGACTGCAACTCCCAGAAATCCTGGCCAGCTCAGCTAGTGATGAAAGCAAAGTGGTCTGCTTATATACCGCCCCATACCACTCCAAGTAGTCTCTGAATGGTTTACAGTTTTTAAATTACATTGCGCCACCAGCAAGCTGGGTACTCCTTTTATCGATCTCGGAAGGATGGAAGGCTGAGTCAGTCATGAGCCTGCTACCTGGGATTGAACCCCCAGGTCATGAGGACAGTTTTACTTGCAGGACAGGCATTGAACCACTGTGCCACAAGACTCCTGGCAGCTGCAGTCCAGGAACATCTGGGGACCCACCGGTTGAGAGCCACTGCGTCTGATACATCAAAGCACACGACAATGCCTCTTAAGCTCATGCACGCCTCCAAGCAGGCGGCTTGTACTCACTGGCTCATTGGCGGCATTTTGTACGGAGACGTTTTTTATGCAGACTCCAAAGGCAGAGGGTTGGGAAGGGTTAGTGATGCCGTCCTCAAATCTCAGGTGGACATCTTGAATGTTCAGCTGAAGAGGGAGAGAACAAGGGAAGAGATCTTCCTTAAACCTGCACGAAACCAACCCAAGAGGCTCAGGCGTATCGTGGATAAACATTTTTACAGGAGGAACATGGCCTAATTCAGTGGTGGCCAAACTTTGGCCCTCCAGATGTTTTGGGCCACAACTCCCACAGTCCTTTGTCACTGGCAATACAGTCTTGGAATTCTGGGAGTTGTGGTACAAAACATCCGGAGGGCCAAAGTTTGGCCACCACTGGCCTAACTGGACAATCCTGTGCAATCCAGTTTCCAAAGGTACCGGGACACCAACGAAAGGAGATTAAAGGTTAATCCTCTGCTCATAAACAGACAAAGGAAATAGTAATACCATATCTAGTAACAGGAAGCCAGATTTTTGGCTGGGTATCAGGAAAAACTTCTTGTTAAGAGTCTAACTTCAGAGTCCCTCAAGCAATTGGCAAATTCTCAAATGAGGTCAAAGTTGTGTCCGGGAAACAGGGCTGATGACGCCGCCGGTGGCACCATCGTATGTCCAACACAGTCCTAAATGTCTCCAATTGTCTGTCGGGATAACTTTTCCTCGCCTTCTTTCCCTGGGCCTCATTCACGCAAGTGAAAAAATGTCTTAACTGTTGGAGCAGTGCAACAATGGAAGCAATGATCTCAAGAGGCGGTGAGTGCTTCAACACTGGAGGCCTTCAAGAGAAATTAAAGACAACCACCTGGCAAGTTTGCATAAGAACATAAGAAGAGCCCTGCTGGATCAGGCCAAAGGCCCATCTAGTCCAGCTTCCTGTATCTCACAGTGGCCCCACCAAATGCCCCTGGGAGCGCATGAGACTAGATCTCTGTCTCCTGATACCACTCCTCTGCATCTGGCCCTTGAAATACCCTGGTTTTAAGCCTGGCGGTGACACATCTCCATCATGGTTTGTAACCTGTGATGGACTTTTCCTCCAGGAATCTGTCCAATCCCCTTTTGAAGGCATCCAGGCCAGATGCCATCCCCACCTCCTGTGCAAAGGAGTTCCACAGACTAACAACGCGCTGGGTGAAAAAATATTTTCTTTTGTCTCTTCTTAACTCTCCCAGCCCTCACTTTAAGTGGATGTCCCCTAGTTCTGGTATTTTGTGAGAGGGAGAAGAGTGTCCCTCTATCCACTTTACTCATGCCCTGCCTTGCACAGAGGGTTAGATTCAACAGCACCGGAGGGCCCTTCCGACTCCAGTGTTCTATATCAGAAATGAAAGGAGAAAAATGCTCGTGCATCGAACTTACTTCGATGTTCTCTACGATCCTTGCAACGACCGATGCGGTGACGGAGTACCAGTAGGACTCGGCTACCTGCTCCTGTTCTTTCTGAAAAAGAGAAGACAGAGACTTCTCTGTACTTAATCAAAGAAACCTGCCTTCTGGATTAGAGACACACACCAGAAGAAAACAACTTTAAAGTTTGAATTCACTCAATCAGCTAAACTGGAGAGGGGGACAGAATCAAAAGCTTGATTTCAAAAGCATTCAAGGGGCTTACTTTCCATTTTTCTTCCAGTGCTAATAAGATGGCTTTCTTATTTTCTCTTTCAAGCTGCTTCTCTCTTTCTTCGTCGAAATCTTCCGGCTTAGCTGGAGAGCCAACGAGGTGCAGTTTGGACACCGATATGACCCACGGGTCGACATGGGGGCGATAAAAGGGTATCTGCAGAGTGACTTTGCCAATGAAACCTAAAATTGCCAAGGAGAGCAACATAAGCACACAGAGATACAGATTTTTCTCTCTCTCTCTTAAGCGCAGAGACATTTCTAGACAATGGGCAACTATTCCAAACATCTTGCACCAGATGAAATAAGCCAACATCCACCAAGGTTTTATCATAGAATCCTAGAGTTGGAAGAGACCTCAAGGGCCATCCAGTCCAACCCCCTGCCATGCAGGAACCCCCATCACAGTATTTCCGACAGGTGGCCATCCAGCCTCTGCTTAAAAACCTCCAAAGGAGACTCCACCATCCTCCTTTGGGGCAGCATCTTCCACTGCCAAACAGCTCTAACCGTCATGAAATTCTTCCTAATGTTCAAATGGAATCTCTTTTCCTGTAGTTTGAAACCATTGCCCCGAGTCCTAGTCTCTGAAGCCATGGGAAACAAACCTGTTCCCTCTTTGACAGATGCTGCTGGGCTCAAGAATTGGTGGATGGCGGTCTATTGGGCGGCGAAAAACAAACAAACACAACCCCTTATTTTATGGCCAACCTATTACTTCAAAGCCTTCCGAAAATGAGCTCGCCAACAGGCATCTTCGCAAAAGATGACTCCGTAAAAACGATAAAAGGAACAGCTGCAGAAACGTAAAAACATTTCCCTAAAGGAGGCTTCTCCTGTTTCGACACGCTCCAAGCACCTACCGGCTTTGACCTCAAAGGGTAGCAGTTCTTTCAAGGCATCTTTTTTCAGTGGCAAATTTTCCAGCTCCACAGCGCCTGCAGGAAAACACAAGGTCAAATGTGCAATGATTGAGCATTTTCTCCATCTTTTGCACCCCTCTGGAGTCAAGCGGGAATTCACGCTTTGTTCTCCAGAATCCCAGTTAATTGCCCGGTCCACTAAATCATCCCAGGAATCCCTTGCAATCACTTCATGATCCCCTAAAGACAACGACCAACCTATTGCAAAGAGATTATACAGTGGTGCCTCTTAAAACAAATTTAATTTGTTCTACGTGTCTGTGGAACTCCCTGCCACAGGATGCCTTCAAAAGGGGATTGGACAGATTCCTGGAGGAAAAGTCCATCCCAGGTGACAAACCATGATAGAGATGTGTCATCTCCAGGCTTAAAACCGGGGTCCTTCAAGGACCAGAGGCAGGGGGAGTGGTATCAGGAGACAGAGATCTAGTCTCGTGCCCTCCCAGACGCATCTGGTGGGGCCACTGAGAGATACAGGAAGCAGGACTAGATGGGCCTTTGGCCTGATCCAGCAGGGCTCTTCTTAAGGTCATGTTTTGTTTTAAGAAAAAAAATTGTCTTACAAAACATGGTTTCCCATAGGAATGCAGTGGGAATGGATTAATCCATTCCGGAGGCTAGAATAAAGACAAAAATAACCAACTTTTGTTTCCCCGTGGGTACATGCGGGACTTTTTTTTGTTCTTGTGAAGCATCCCCTGGGAATTATTTTTTGTCATGCGAAGCATGCCTATTCCCAGAATTTTTTTCTCCCTACAAGTTTTTGGTCTTCTATGAGGCATTTGTCTTAAGAGGTACCATTGTATTTTCTGTTTGCAGCTCAATATAACCATATTCAGCCAGTCACAGCCTCCGGTGCCATTGACTGACATCTCCTCCAACCTCCTCCTCCAGACCCAAGCCGTTTGTGCCTTTTTCTTCACTGGCTCATGGCGACCCCTGAGAAATGGTCTTTCGACCCCCCCCCAAGGGGTCCCTACCCCCAGGTTGTGAACCACTGAACTAGAGGCTTCAACCGCATTTTCCTGTATTCATGCTACGATACTGCAGTGCCTCATTCATTCAGTACGAAAAACTGATGATTTCTATCCAGATCAAAGTGGGATTTTCATCTTCTGCTGGGACTGAGATTTAGTAGCTGGACCTCGTCTGCGATCTCACATTCAAGATCCTTGCATCTCCACATAGGGTGGGAGAGGAAGGGATGGGGGGGGGTCACATGCTATCCATGGCAGACACTGAGCTCTAGATGCAAGGGTGCAAAGGCACCAAAACAAGTGTCATTCTACAGCAAAAGTGTTCTGCTTATATACCGCCCCATACCACTACAAGTAGTCTCTGGGCGGTTTACAATTTTAATTACAGTGTGCAGGCTACACATTGCCCCCCTCCCCCGCAAGCTGGGTACTCATTTTACCGACCTCGGAAGGATGGAAGGCTGAGTCAACCTTGAGCCTGCTACCAGGGATTGAACCCAGGTCGTGAGCACAGTTTTACCTGCCGTACCAGGCATTTAACCACTGCGCCATGAGGCTCTTAGATGAAAGTGTCAAGAAGAGTAGATGTCTTGGCGCTACTCCTACACCTTACCTTTTAGAAGAGCGACCGAAAGCTGGTCCGTGTTCAGGTTACTGACATATTTGCCCAGGTAGTTGTTGAGAACCCAGGCGATCAACCCCTCCAACATGGCTGTTTCCTGAAAGAGTGTGGCAAGGCTCCCGTTCTCATTCCCTCTGGCTGCCTCCCATCATCAGGACGCGAAGAACCTGAAATAGGACGGAGATCAGGCATTTCAGAGAAACAGGCACTCAAGGAATTGATCGTTTATGGTTCTCAATTGCTGCGGCAGCCTCCATTGATTTAGTTCTGGCTCACCGCCTCCATGGACATGGGGCCACGAAGAGTCGGTCACGACTGTAACGACACAACACACACAACACACACACACACCGCCTCCAGCCAGAACCTTTATCTCCTCTCTCAGAGGAACAGAATGGTTCACACTGTGCCTCTACTAAGTCAATAGAGCACGTTGCCAGAAAAGTCTGTGAGAGCGAGTTCACAACTGGATTGTATTAGCAGGTTGTGCAGGGAGCTGCCCTTGAAGGGCGACTCGGTGCATCAGCTGTTTAAGAATGTGACAGCTCAGCTGCATTCACTCCATGGCCCAATTTAAGGTCCTGGTGCTTATTTACAAAGCCTGGCATTTAGAATCTTAAATTTCTGTTTTTGTGTCCATCTGTGCAGTGCTCTCTCTATATGCCTTGCCTTTGGTTTAAGGTGATCAGGGAAGGCTCGGGGGTCTCTGGCTGCAGAGCCAGGGGTTGGATTAGATCAGTGGTTCTCATCTTGTGGGTCCCCAGATGTTCATGGACGGCAACTCCCAGAAATCCTGGCCAGCTCAGCTAGTGATGAAGACTCCTGGGAGTTGCAGTCCAGGAACATCTGGGGACCCCCAGGTTGAGAACCACTGGACTAATGCTCTATAGAGCCCCTTCCATTCTGCACTTCTAAGAGGATGATGGCAATGATAATGGATAGCTCTGTGGCTTAGGTCTCTGGCTGCACAGCCAGAGGCTGGGGAGGGGGTGTCAATTCCCCACTGGGGCTCCTCAAAACGGGGCTAGACTTGATGATTTATAGCAGTGGTGGCAAATCTTCGGCACTCCAGGTGTTCTGGACCACAATTCCCACAGTCATTTGTCACTGGCAATGCAGGCTTGGAATTCTGGGAGTTGTGGTCCAAAACATCTGGAGTGCCGAAGGTTCGTCACCACTGATCTATAGGGCTCCTTCCAGTTCTGTAATTCGAAGATGACGATACTGACAATAAGTCTTCAGCAAGCTCCATAGCTAAAATCTGGTACAAATTAAAATCCTTTTTTAAAGGCCATACTCTGTGAAACTCTCTCTGTGCGACGCTCATTATTTTCCTTTTAGCAAGAGCTCAAAATCCACTTTGATAAATTCTCTTTATAAGACTGTACCCGATGCACTGGACTGCAAGGAGGTCAAACTTATCCATCCTGAAAGAAATCAACCCCGAATGTTCACTGGAAGGACAGATTTTGAAGCTGAGGCTCCAGTACTTTGGCCACCTCATGAGGAGAGAGGAGTCCTTGGAAAAGTCCCTGATGTTGGGAAAGATGGAAGGCAAAAGGAAAAGAGGAGGGCAGAGAATGAGAGGGTTGGACGGTGCCATCGATGCAACCAATATGGATTGGTCCAAAGTGATAATATTTTTTATAAAATGGGTTTGCCCCCATTTTCAGAACTGCCTTGTAGAACGCAGATTTGCTCTGCCTGCCCCAGAACTCTGCTGTACTCTCAGGCGGCACCAATTCTCCCCGCATCAATCCTGGCAGCCTACTTCACAGGGTGGTCGCACAAAACAATTCCAAGCTGATCGAAATAAGTAAACTGAACACGTAAATGACGAGTGCAAGCCACTGTCAAGCATGGGGGCGGAGAGAGGAAGACAGGACAAGAATGAAAGCGGTAATTATACTGGTCAACGGGTAGTTTGATGACACTGGAATAACAAGCCCTGGAAGCTGGCTTTGGTCCCAAGGTTCACACCTTTGACATTTGGCAGGCGTGGGGATTGAATAGTAGAAAAATGGGAAAAGATAATGGAAGGACATCATCATACCTGCCTGCCTCCTCCCACTTCCAGTGTGAGGCAATCCCTTTCAGCACCAGAAAGCACTACACAAAAGGCTGTTTTAAAAAAACCTCTTTGCCATTTGCCTAGGAAATGTTACTTAAAGGAATAAAATTACTTTGTTCTTTGACTACAACTCCCAGAAGTCCCTGGCAGCGCAACAAGTGGCAAAGGCATTTGGGAGCTGTAGTCCAAGAACATCTGGGGACACAAGTTTGGGCAACCTTCAACTAGACAGAACAGGGGTTCCCAGGCTTAGGTCTCCAGGTGCTCTTGGACTACAACTCCCAGGAACCATCCACCACAGCATATGGAGAAGGCTTTTGGGAGTTGTAGTCCAAGAACATCTTGGGACACAAGCTTGGGCAACCTTCAACTAGACAGAACAGGGGTTCCCAGCTTCGGGTCCCCAGGTGCTCTTGGGACTACAACTCCCAGGAGCCATCCACCACAGCATATGGCGAAGGCTTTTGGGAGTTGTAGTCCAAGGATACCCAGGGAGACAACCTTGGGACACATTGAACTACAACAGTTTTCAGCCCAGCCACGCTCCCGGTTGCTTTTGGACTACAACTCCCAGAAGCCCTTGCCCGGAAGGAGGGAAATGGTGTGTGTGGGGGGGTGGCGGGGGAGCCAAGCAGAGTGCCCTACCTTGCAGGGTTGTTGTTGCTGCATTAACAGGGACTCCCCTCAGACTAGGGGGCGCCCGTGGGTCCTTTGCTCCCACCAACCCCAAAAAAGGGGAAAGCGAACCCCCTTCAAGGCTCCCCCAACTGGACCACCCCTGAAAACGGGGGAGGTCGAAAGGGGGCGTCGCCTTCAGAACTTCCGGGAAGGAGGGAGACCCCACCCACCCCCAACCCAGTCGCCTCGCTTTCACCCCCCCCCCGGACAAATATGCCCCCCTTCCCTTCCTCCCCCTCCGCGAGGGGCGCACCTGCAAGTCCTCCCCAGCGTCCGCCCCTCGGCCGGCCGAGCACCTTACCTGCGTCACGCCGAGCGCCGAGCGGGAGGAGGCAGGGCGGCCAGCCGAACGCCGAGCCATCGATGGCTGACGGCGTTGGCGGCGGCCGCTCTCTGGGCGCCTGGGAGAAGGGGCGGGGCCGGGAAGAGGAGGAGGAGGAGGAGGAGGAGGCCGCCCGGGAGCCGGAAGGGGCGGGGCAACTACCGGAAAGCGAGGGCGGCCAGGGAGTGAAGGAGAGAGGGAGGGAGGGAGGGAGGAAGGGAGGGCCGTTGCCCCGGCAACGGCGAGGCCTGTTTTTTTTTTTTTTGAAGCCTCGCGGGGAGAGTGCAGGCCGCAGAGGGTCTAACCTGGCGCGACTTTGAAACCCGGCTTCGGTTTTTTACTTAGGTGTTAAAAATAGCCGTTGGGGTTTTAAGGGCCTGGTCCGTCGGAACCTGTCGGGGCGAGTCGGGGCCACCGCGCGGTCGGCGGGAGCGAGGATGGCGTCGGATTGGGGCGTCTAGGATCGGCTCTGCGGCTTTAAGAGGGGGTGGGGTGGGTCACGTGGTCTGCCCGGAAGCCGCCATTCCAGTTATTTTACTTTCAGTTTCGTTTTCGCCCTTGGGAAGTCTGTGTAGTCCAGGGCTACCCGTCTCAGCGGTTTCTAAGGGGGGGGGGTGCAATTCTGCACACACACACCTCTGTTTTTGTATTTATTTATTTATTTATTTATTTTCAGATTTATATACCACTCCTACTTCCCGAGCGAGAACTCAGGGCGGTTCACATAAAAAATTTAAAAGACTAAAAGGTGGCAAGGACAGGAGCAATCACAATAGCCATTCATGCGCATATAAATAGGCCGGGGCAAAAGAGAGAAGGGGGGGGAAGAAGAAGAAAAAGGGTATCCCTAGTCATTGTTGAAGGCGTCCCTGAAAAGCAGGGTCTTGTAGCTGCCCTGTGTCGACCTATTAAGATAAAACAGTGTGACCTAGTGGTTAGGAGCCCTGGTCTTGGAAGGATCTGGGTCCTAGTCCTCGTTGAGCCAGGAATGGCTTTGGACCACTTTTTTTTTTTTTCTCTTAGCTTGGCCTGCCTACCCCATAGTGTTGTTGTGCAGTTCCTGTATATATATATATATCCTGCCTTTGTGGTCGGGCGAGATTGAAGTGTAAACAAGTTACAAAATGGTAACCAATAATTTTAAGTGCCATTGGTTTATTGAAATGGTTTTAAGGCTACAATGCAAACCCCAAGATAGGCTGGTTGTGGCAGGCCTTGTAATGTAGGGTCACTAAAAAGATTCAACAGTAGATGAGACTCAATAGTAACAGCCTAAACTCCCCCTTAGGCCAGCCTAACTTGGTGGTATCTGGTCTTGCATCCAGAGGGACTACATCCCCCCTATGATCTGTGGAAGCCACAGCCTAGGAATTGTTGCCCAACGTTCACTGCGCTGGCCATGATCCTTGCCGCTGTTTTTTTATCTATAATACTTTACCACCCCTTAGTGTACGAGTAATGTGAGTTTCATCACATGCAGGGAGGTGGCAAGAAGCAATCTGGTGGTTTCTGGGGTGGGTGGGGAATCGTGTAAATTATTAGCAAGCTGGAGCGCTTAAAACTCTCAGCGGCAAAGTTGGAAGCTTGGTGGTTTGAACCCCGGGTGCCACACAGCAGAATGAGCTCCTGCTGATAACCTCAGCTCCTGCCAACCTAGCAATTGTAAATACAAGTAGATATATAGGTGCCGCCCTAAAAAGCAGGAAGGCAAACAGTGTTCCGTGTGCAGAAATGTGTTCAGCCATGCCGGCCACATGGCCACGGACTTGCACAACACATTGGCTCTGGCTTAGAAACGGAGATGAACACCGCCCCTAGCGTCAGGCACGACTAGCACGCATGTGTGGGGAAAACCTTACCTTTACCGGCCCCTTAGTGCTAGAAGTGGGGGGAAGAAGAAATAACGTGAGGTCATCCAGAGGGAAAACGGTGACTTGATTTCCAGATTTCTCCTGCTTTCTGCGTCCCACCATTCAGGCATGTAGAGAATCGTGTTTGCCTCTTCAGCAGATGTGTGATACCCTCAACATGATTCTTGTTGTCCTTGGACATTCTCCCTGTGCCAAAATGTCTTGGCTTGGGGAAAATTAAATTCCGCTTCCCTCTCGCATTCCATGTCTGCATGTTCGTTTGCACAAGCAAGCTGCCAAATCCTCTGCAGCTCCGTGCCCTTGCTGAGAAACCGTGTGATGGAATCAAGTCACAAAACATCAAAAAAGACTCTCACAAGGTTTCTCAGGAGGAAAAAAAGGGGGAAAGAAAAATATCCACGCAGAAGCCTCTGAGAGCTGAAAAGGGTTTTCCTTCCTCAGCTTCTTTCTGGAGGACAAGAGGCTGAAGCAAGCATAACTAAATCGAGGAGGGTGTTTCTAAGAGAAGAGACTGCCTGTGTTTGGTCGGCAGAAGGCCAGCTTAGAAGAAAGAAGAGAAATAAATATGTTTTGTTATAGGATCCCATCTAGGATCGGATCAACCTTGCTACAAGCCAGGACAAGAGCTGGAACAGGACTGGTAGAAGAAGAAACTGGTCATTTTTAAAGACATCGGTCTAGAAGGTAAATATGGATTCAATGTCAAAGAGGACAATGGGACAGAGAAAGAAAAGGAGAAACATGCAGGCCAGCCAAACTACTTCCCTCACTACTAACGTGTTAGGTATTACAGGCATCCGTGCAATTTGCTGTTACACGGGGGTTTTACTTGCTTGACTGTAGGTACCTGGCTGCAGAGCCAGTGGTTGGGTGTTTGATTCCCCAACCTCCCTCCTGGGAAAAGAGCCAGTCTTAGGCAAACTGCACCGTCCCAGGGCACCCCAGAAGAAAGGAATCGGAAACCACTTCTGGGTACTCTGCCTGGAAAGCCCTGAAAAAGTGTCACCCTAAGTTGGAACCGACTTAATGGCACATTTCCAACATCTGTGCTCATCAATCAATACATGACGGATGGAGATAGATTTATTTGCAACATAACCGAAAGCAACAGTAGTTCTATGTTCTGATATGACAGGTAATTTGGGCAGCCTGCGGGTTAAAGGCACCACCTGCGGCAGCCCAACGAACACTGGCAAAAATCTGATGCTTTAAAAGAATTAGAAGAAAATGCAACGACGCCAACAATAAACAGTAGTTAAGCTACGTGGACCTTATTTGCATTTCTCACAAGCTTTCCGTGCCCGCCCATTCAACCCACTTTCTCCCTGAGAACAGGGACCACTTATGTCTCAAATAAATGTGGCCCTTTATTTGCATCTGGAAATAAGCTCAAGTACACTTCAAAACATCTAAGAAAATTCTTTGCATCTTTGTTTGGGACATTTTGGTGAGCAGATCCAGTGAAAGCAAAATGCATTTGCTGTCTGTCCAGGTGGAAGAATGGTGCTCATGTGACCATTTAAAAAATACTGTGAAGATCTTCTTTTCCTTCAATATTCTTTGACAAGTTCATCAAGAACATGTGCCAGAAAAATATGTGGGGGAGGGAGAGATCAGAAATATAAGGAGAAGACTTCAATTAAAATTCTGTGACTGCAGCTGACCAAGTCCGTAACAGAAAATAGGTTGCATCCACAACCTGTCCAACCAAACGTATTTTTCTACATGATGGGGACAGACCAACCACTTTGTGCCCATCTCTACCCTCCCTGAAAGCCCCTATCACAATGCCTTAGTTATGTCTCTACCATTTTACAGCCAACAAAACATAACACTATAAAATGACAGTGCATTTTTGATCGGAAAGTATGCCTTCGCTTAAAAAAGGTTTGCATTTGAGGTCTGGAGAGGATGGCATACAATTGCTACAAAGAAATGAAGCTGGCTCTCTTTAAATTAGGCTCCGGTATGTCTAGTCCTGAGTTTTTAAGAGACTGACAGAAAATCCAGCCTATTGTTTTGAAATGAGTACATGGATTTTCTGTTCCAAAGCTGCCTTATTATGCAGAGTCAGATCATAAGTCCGTCTAGCTATTTTACAGGGATCGGCTGCATGTCTTAGTCCGAGCTGTGCTTGAAGACAATTGAGTCTAAAGCAGGGAATTTAATGGGTTAAGCATGGGTTCTTCCAACCAGGCCTGGCCCTTCAGGGTATTGCACATATTTCTTGTTGCATGCAACACAGCTGAAAACTTTTGCCGTAATTCCTATCTTGCTTGATTCTCTAGAAATCTCTCCGTAATAAAGGAGCTGTGTTGCAGTCCAGGTCTTTTACGTCTTACGCTAGAAGGACATGTGTTTCTGCAGCCGCCGTGACAGGCTCACAGCACATTCTTAAAAGAAAGCAAAAGTGTTCTGCAGAAAGGCAACCAGCTGCTCTGTGATCTTTGATGCCCCAGATCAGGGCTGTATCGTCAAGCTGTCTCCATCTCTCCCTCTTGTGAGCTGAGCGGAAGCAGCTTTCCCTCATGGAAATAAAAAAGGTCCACGTTGTCCTCCACTTCCACAGCAATTTGTCCGCCGGGCTCTTTTTTCACCGGGCTTTCCTCTTTCGAAAGCGGAAGGTCGTCTTCGGTCGAACGACCATCTCCGGGAGGAACGGCGGGGACCGAACTGCTCAGTGACCGAATCGGCGCATTGTGATCTGAACGGCAGACATTGACCACACAGCTTACGTTCACGTGGGTCCTTCCGCTGCTGGATTGCTCTGTCGAAAGAAAGAGAGGAAACCCGTCTGAAAGCAGCAACGGGAGGAGAGGCCAACCATAAAAAGAAAACTGGAGATAGCTTAAAACGACTAGGAACAGGAGCATCTTGGCAGCTGCCTCTTATCTTTGGAATGGCTTCCAGCCTGACATAGACCTGGGGATCTTCAAACAATTTCTCGAAGACTTGGCTTTTTATGCTGTCTTTTCCACAGGTAACCTCCAGAGAGTATGTTTCAGCGTTCAAATCGATCCTGCCCTCTTGCTTTCTAAATTTGCGTGTTTGTATTGTTGTTGCTTTTATTTTCATTGTCCTGTTGTAACCGGATTTTTATTTTGTTAAAATTATTTGTTGGCGTCTTTCGATATTGTTCTCTGTTGCAAACCCCCCAGAGTAGCCTTAGCAACCAAATGGGTGGTATATAAACTGGAGGAAGGAAGGAGCTGAAGTTGGACAGAAGGAAGGAAGGAGCGAGCTGAGACTGGAAGGAAGGAAGGAAGGAAGGAAGGAAGGAAGGAAGGAAGGAAGGAAGGAAGGAAGGAAGGAAGGAAGGAAGGAAGGAAGGAAGGAGCTGAGACTGGAAGGAAAGAAGGCACTGACACTGGATGGAAAGGAGGGAGGAAGGAAGGAAAAGAAAAAGGAAAGAAATAAATAAAAAGAAAGATTGATGTGCATAGCATTTAACACAGTGCCTCCTTTTCATCATGCTTTGTGTCTCAACCAATCAGTTATTTGGGGTTATTTCTATTGCTTCCTGGAGTTAACTTCTGGGAGTTTCCCAAGGTGCTGAGCCTTTTTGGGGTAACAGGACTTAGCTCCTTGGGTAATGCCCATATTTTGTATTTAAACTGTGGACTAGTAACTTGGCTGATGTCCCGCACACACGTAAATGAGTCATCTGGTCAAAACCATGTCTTACTTGAGTCTGCTGTGCTGTGGCTCACACAGCTATCCAGTAAAGGTGCCCTTTGCTGAAGACCCTCTGGTTCAATTTTGGGGGTGCTTGCCTCGCCGACCCTGCTGCTTTTCTCTGAAGGTTGTAGGTGATCTAATGAGCCACTGGTGGAAGAAGCGGAGGTGTCGAGCAAATTCTGATCTTCCTGGCACAGGCTATTGGCATCCCGAGGACGAGTCCCTGGCAGCTTTTCCGTTGCTGGGAAAGGCTGGAACAGAACACAGAACCAGGCTGTGAAAGATGAACTCCACAGGCCGAGGACTCAGAATCACTGGGATCATGCCAAAATTGTTCAGACAGCCCACCGGCAGCATGAAAAATACTAAAATCATTTAAAAATGCAATAAAATACTAAAGTAATAAAATTACTTGGGAAAACCGATCAGGGAGATCAAATGTGACAATACAGCTAGCACATTGTTAGAAGCAGGACTTATGTACAAGCTAAAAGCCATCCCATTGTCACAACCCAAGCTCTTCTCATCTCCCGTATCTTGCAAATTAGCTTGCTTTGTTCTGTGATTGGTTGCTAGCAAGTAAGCACCAGCTTCAGGGATGCAGCTGTCAGGTAATCAATTGTCTGAGCACCAAATCATGTGTCTGAGAACCAATGGTAAACACAATATTGATGGCACACATCATAAGCTGGTGATTGGGAAAATGCCTGGACAAAAAATAACATCTTCAACCTCTCAGCAGAGACACCACCAACTAGGAACCTAAGCTGATCTCTGTGGTAAGGACCCTTCAATATTGTGAATATCATGGAAAGATTCCAATCCAGTCAATTGTTTATTACAGACGTATGTCCAGTGGAAAGCAGGCATAAAATTTTTTGAGAACTATTAGGGTTAGATATTGAGATCTTTCTTGAGAATACGATCAAGAGCACGCGTTCATTCTGGCTCATTTCTTGGAGTCCAACTGGGGAAGAGAGGATAATTTCCCATCCAGAACAGGATGTAAAAATTCCTTATAATTGATTCCCTGGAGAACTGGGTATATCTGAGCCAGAACATACCAGGACAGTTTGTTCCGAGTTCCCATCAAATTTCCATCAAAAATGGTGTGTTTATTGGGTCACTTGCAATATCATCTTCCCCCACAATGCCCATGAATGATGCTTGATCCAGATCATGGCAAGAAGGATTCAAAATGGTGGCCAGACTGTCAACAACTGATTGTGGATCCAACCTCCTTCCCCACAACGAGCCAGATACTGGAGGGGATGGAAGAAGAAACCAGATTAACGCTAACAAGAAACTCCTTCCCAAATACCTCCCTCTGATTCCTGGAAAATATTTAGCAGAATTGCCCTTCAATTTGGTTGTCTGGAGAATTTTGTGATTATGTTAGAAGTGGCAGATATCTCATGAAGCTCACTGGATGACCAACTGGAAGACGTTCTTTGTTGCAGTTTCTGAATTTTTGGTTAAATTCTAGTTGCACAGCAGAAATAGAGGAATTTGCAGAACAGAATAAGTCGTGTTCTCCACTTTCACTTGTGAACCGATCAAACCAGCAAATAGACAGCTTTTAGAAACATAGTTCAACAGACTGAAGAGAGGGACAAAGCTCTCAACAGAGAGGTGGGACTCTCTTTGAAATCAGAAGGAATGATTGGTCAGTCCTGGGTAGATTGACAGTCACTCTGGCCCAGAAAAGCCCCTCCCAAATACAACTTTTCCAGGCAGCCTGCGAGAGTGTAAAAATCCCAATATTCATTTTTTGGGGCTATTCCCCATATTTCTTGTGAATATTAACAGTGTAGGTGGAGACAACATGATATAATACTTTAAGACCACTGGAGGAAAGGCAGAACATTAAGACATTAATGCTGCTGCTTCTTTTGCATCACGATTGCCAGAATTCTTGGCTGGTCCATCCAAAACATGGACGTTTTGCAAGCTTCCCATCCATTCCTTTTCATAAACAAGACTACCTGTGGGGTAAACCTGAAGACTAATGCTCCACACACACACACCCGCACCCTTCCTCCCCTGCAGACCCTTCCAAGGGAAGCCAAATCAGAGAGTTCCATGATGCAGGAAGCTGGCATCCTTCCATTAAGTCTGAAGGACTTTCATTTTCCTTACTCCCATGGGGTGCCGACTTAGAAGCGATTCCCAGAAATGGCATGCATTCCACCCATCGGACTCCTTCCCTTGCCAAGCAGATAATGAAGGCTGCAGACAATTAATCTGGCACCTAACGGATTGATAAAATTATTCCCACCAGCAGTTTAAGGCTGAAAGCAGAGAGGAAATATGCTTATCTCTGCTGCAAGGGAAGAGGGGTGGGTGGCGGAGAATGATTGTACTGTGTTCCATAATCGCCCTGCCTCAAACATTGGACATTTTCAGACCAAACACAGGAAACTGAATGGCCTCTGTTGATTCCTTTTGATTCAAGAAGGCACAGCGGACTGACCTGTTTCTCGGTTCCACACAGCGACACGCAAGGTTGGCCTGCCAAGGGGAAAATGAAACACAAGTTTAAATTAGCCTCATTCCGTGGCCCACATAAACTGAGAAAAGAATCGGTTCGTCTGGGGATGCCAGTTGACATAAAAGAGCCATTACATGGATCGCAGTGTCCAATTTCCAGTAATCAATCAGTTACTACTTCTATTTGTGGCCGTGCACCAAAATGTGTGACTGGCAAATGATCAGGAATGGGAGCGACTTCTCCTTAATTAACAGCCATTTCAGACCACGATTTACACACTGGTTCCCGTGCCAGTATAAATCTCCGGCAGGTTTTTTGCCTTTGTGACTATTTTTGTTTAATTTTATGGGAGGAACTCCCACACACACACACACACACACACACACACACCTCTTTAAATAGAGCCTCTTCTAATGAGAATCTCATCTGATGCACAAGCCATCTCTCCCTTCTAAGGGAATTCAGTCATTTACTGGAGATATAAGGAATAAAGTCATCATTGACTTTCTCCTCCTATAAACAGATTCACTAAAAAAAAAAAGAAGCCTTCCTCTCATTTTTATGAGCGTATGTTACAAGGAGAAAACCCAACCGTTGACACCCTTTTGAATCAGGCACAGGTAGCCTCCAAGGGTGAAAGACCATTGGAGTTTTTAGAACCTCCCACGTAGCTTGGAGAAAGTGGTGCTGGGTGCATGGACCCCTTTCTTGGCTGAGGTGCCATCCATCCATCTAGAACTAACCAATCATTCCTTCCCTGCCTCTGAATTCTAGAAGAGACCCACCTCTCTGCTTATAGTGCTTTCCCACCTCTCTCGACTCTGTCGAAGCACCCCGTTGTCTGTCTGTTACTTCGCTGTGTAATCTCTTTGACTGCGAGTAATAACCTTTTGTCCTTTCTCCTACTGATGACTTGGAGTGAGTTATTGAGACTGTAAGTGCCCGCGGATGAGAACGGGGGTGGACCACTCTGAGGGTACTTGAAGCTATTCTGCATTGTACATCCCCATACTTCTGCTGTGCAGCCAAGGAACGTTTACCAAAAATCCAAAGTCTCTCTCACAAATATCCCGCCCCCTACAGATAAAACAGTTTGAGGAGGAGAGAATTTAAACTTTCCCTTTGTGTTACCTACGTGGCGTGATGGGCAGCTTTACAGGGACTCCCGGAACCCCTGTGTTCACCCCATTCCTCCATTACTTTTAAAGAATGGAAACCAGGGGGCACTAGGGAGTTCTTTTTTTTAATTGATAAACTCTCTATTTATGCATGCTTCAGATTTCAAGAACCCAAGAACCTGAAACAATTCTGCAACACCTGCACCAGCCTCTTTCCTTTCCCTCGGTGTTCCTGTCAGGCAGATTGGGGAAAATAATAATAATAAAGACATCCCTCCACTGTTGGAGAGCCAAGTGATTTGCCCACACCCTACGCCTATGTGCACTGACCTTTATTCCGAAATGCAAAGCAGAGAAGAGTCCCGCAGATCAACACAAACATGGCAAACATGGCTCCAGCCGCCCAACCTGGAGAGGTGGGGGAGAAGCAAACAAACTTAAAATGTGTTCCAAATTGCATGGACATTGCATTGTTTATACGCAATGCCTCCGACGCTGGGCGAACGTTGCATTTCTGGGGCCATCCCTAACACATAAGCAAATCTGCACCGTGAGCTGCATCAGCTGTATCCAACCGGAGGCTTTCAAAATAATCAAGAGGAACACTTGGGGCTGAACGAGGCTGTACATGTACATAACTATATGTCTCCATTCATTGATTGTTGGAGAACCGGAAAAGAAGGTACATTGACCTTTTGCTTGTGAGCTTCCTGACTGGCCATCCAACAAACAGGACTGCTCAAGCGTGGCTTTTTCCGATGTTCTCACATGCTCTGCGACCTCAGAAGGGCCCCTGGTTTTTGTCCCCTTCCCTGTTCGTGAATCTGCCCTTGCTCACCCGCGATGGATGAAACATCTGTGGAAAGGCCGTTCTTGACATCTAGTGCCGGGGCTTTGGTAAAAGAGCGTTGCGATGGAAGCATCCCGTTTCCGGTCTTGTGCGGGGAAAGAGTTGCTCCCCCGATCGGCCCCTGAAGCTCATGGCAAACGTTGTCGCTGGTGCTGTTTCCAGGGAGGAGTATCGATTTGCACCTTCGAGGAAGAGGAGGGAAAAGAGGAAATTAGGAATCCACCAAGAACCTTTGGGGATATTTGGGAGGGAAACGTGACAATTGCATTTTGCATTTGTTTGGTTGGAGAATAAATTGGACATCCCATCATCAGCTCCCATCTGACGGTGACACTTTCCAAGGTTCTTTGGGTACACCGTATTTAATAGCAATTTATTCTTCGGTTGTGGATGTTTTGAGGCGGTGCCCCTTGCCCAAATCCAAGCAGGTGGGCTTGTTTCTTGGGTTCAGACTTCCAACACCTCTACCCAACCCACTGAGCTGTGCAACCAGGTTCCCCCAGCAGAGAGCTGCAAACAAAACCAGGCTCCGTCCCTGTGCTCTCCACCGCCACACAGATTTTCTTCAAGAGGTGCAGCTAGAAGAGAAGTCGGCAACTTACTGAGTGTGGGCTTTGCACTCTGCAGTGTGAGATTCCACGTCGGAAAATGTTCCAGGACCACAGGGGGCGCATTCCTGATCGCTGTTTTCCGTACCTATAAACCAATACACCTTATGAACAAACACAGCCCTCAAATAAAGGAAGCCACTTGGCCAACAATGGAGTCCAGGCATGTGTTTTTAAAGCAGAGTACACTTGGCTTGCACCATCCTGTAAAAAGAGCCAGGTGTGCTGACCTGACTCACCACAAATATAGCCAGCCTCCTGGGACAAGGCAGCATTCTCCTGGAGGTAAGCCCAGAATGCTGTCGGAGACAATGGAGGGAATATCTAAGCATCTTATTTGTCTGGGATTACAAACACCATTATTCTCCATCCTCAGGAGTTCCACATGGCTGAGTATGCCTCACACAGTGGTCTTTCTGCATGGGTCTTCCTTTGGCGTTCATGCAGCAGAGCAGCATGGGATTTGTCATCCAAGACAAAGATCCCCAAATCTAATGGCTAGAAAAGTCCATGTAGGGTGGTGGCAGGGGAGGATTGTTCCAGGTGGTGAAGGCTTCTCGGAGTCCGTGTCCAAAAATACCTGGGGACCCAAGGTTGGGAACCATTGCCTAGTGGTGGCGAAACTTCGGCACTCCAGATGATTTGGACCACAACTCCCACAGTCCTTTGTCATTGGCAATCTGGGCTTGGAATTCTAGGAGTTGGGGTCCAAAACATCTGGAGTGCCGAAGGGTCGCCTTCACAGGGCCAAGGACAAAAAGCCAGGGAAACACTTGCAGACTTCTGGGACCTGTAGTCCAAAAATTCTGAAAACCCCATGCCTGATCACAACCTGAGGCACTACACAGAAAGGGACGGAGCTGACCAAATTTCCCCACCAGCCAACGACCTTCAAAAGGTTACAACCGGCTCGCCCATATTACAATTGGTCACCTCTTTGGTGGTGGTCGGACTGACCTGTTCTCACAACTCCGTAGCCTGGTGCGCACGGCTGGAAGGGCACACAGCGGAGACATGTCTCGGAGCGTTTCGTACTGCAAAACTGGTGAGCTGGGCACCAGCAGCGTCGGGCCTGCGTGGGGCTGCAGGCTCTGACTTCCACTAATCCTAAGTCGAAGGGAAACAGAGGCTGTCATGCAAGGAGCTGAGGATTGGATGAGGCATAAACCTCTGCCCTATGAAACAAACAACTGGGAGGAGGGAAAGGAACCTCCTCTCCTCCTCCTTACTCTCTGGACTTCCTTTTCCCTCTAACTGGTGGGCATCAAGCTGCGGGGCATTTGGAGCTGCGGGGGACCTATGTAAGGATGCTCTTTGTGGACTTTAGCTCTGCTTTCAATACAATTATACCTCACAAGCTGATATCTAAACTTAAGGACCTTGGTTTTTGTCATTCCATCTGTGCCTGGATCATGGATTTTTTATCAAATCGCTCACAGAGGGTCAGATTAGGTGACTACATGTCGTCAGCCCTCACTCTCAACATGGGTACTCCACAGGGCTGTGTGTTGAGCCCACTATTGTTTAGTATTTACACCTCTGACTGCACTCATACTCATCCTGAAAATAAAATCATCAAGTTTGCCGATGACACAACAGTAGTGGGACTCATCTCTGGTGGAGACGAGTCAGCCTACCGAGAGGAGGTGCATCGACTGCTACGGTGGTGCAGAACCAACAATCTGATAATAAATATCAACAAGACCAAAGAACTTATAGTGGACTATCGAAAAAGGAAATCAGACACTCAACCCCTGATTATTGATGGAGTTTGTGTAGAGCGGGTGACGGACAGTAGGTTCTTAGGAGTTATTCTACAGGAGGATTTGACCTGGAGTGCCAACACTGAAGCACTGGTTAAGAAGGCCCAACAGAGATTATATCTTCTGAGACTTCTCAGGAGGGAACAACTGTCTAAGAAACTGTTGGTAACCTTCTATCGGGGCTTTATAGTAAGCACTATCACTTACTGCCTCTGTGTCTGGTTCGCCAGTTGCACAGTGGCAGATAGAAGGGCACTCCAGAGGGTCATAAACACTGCTGAGAGGATAGTGGGCTGTCCTCTTCCTCCTTTGGAAGAATTATACAACTCCAGATGCTCAAGGAAGACATCTAGAATTTTGAGAGACCCTTCGCATCCTGGCTACCAATTTTTTGGACTGTTGCCGTCTGGCAGGAGATACAGGACTCTTAGGTCAAGGACAAATAGAGTAAAGAACAGTTTTTATCACAGAGCGGTATCCAAGCTAAATGCGACAGTTTTAGCACTATCTTAATCAGTTTTAAGTAGTGTTTTAAATTTTGTAAGCAATTTTAAGAGTTTTTAATATTTTGTATGGTGTTTTATATGTTTTATGTGTTTTGTATGCTTAGAGTGTGTAGTGGAACAGCACTCTAATTTCGTTGTGCATATTTTGCATATGCATAATGACAATAAAACTCTATTCTATCAAGGTTGTAGGAAGAGCATGGCAAACTGATTCAGGGCAGTAAAACCACCAATAACAGTGAATACTATATGTAGCATGGTTAAAAACCAAATTGGAAAATAAGAGATGGGCACAAAATGAAAAACGAAATGTTGTTTTCACTAGAGATGGGCACAAAACAAAACGAAATGCAGTTTCATCATTTTTTTTCATAACAAATTACTGTGTTACGTAACAAAAATGCTGTTTTGTCGTTTCGTTCCATAACAAATTACTGTATCACGCAACGAAACAAAACGAAACACCATTCCCCCCCCCCAGGAACAAAATGATTCCTCCTAGAGGAAATGGCAGGGGAGCTTCCTCAAGGTCTTCCCTGTAAGCCCCCCAAATTTGGAAAGGTTTGAGGGTCAAGGGGGCTGAGTTATTAAGCTCCAAAGGGGTGCCCCTAGGGAAAAAATCATTATAATTGATTGAATCAGGATTTGGAAGCCAATCTGCAGCAGCGCTAATCGATTGCTGGGGGGGGAGGGCTATTGCGGTTTCCGAATTAATTTATAATTATTTTTTCCTAGGGGCACCCCCTTTGGCACTTAATAACTCAGCCCCGACCCCCAAACCTCTCCAAATTTCGGGGGGGTTACAGGGAAGAGCTTGAGGAAGCTCCCCTGTCATTTTGGTGCCTCTCGGACCCAGGGAAGCATAGTGTTTCATTTTGTTTCATTTTAACAAAACTATTTTAAAATTTCATTACTAACAAAACAAAATGAAACTACTAAAGAACCAAAATAAAACACTATACAGTAGGACCCCAGTATCCGCTGGGGATTGGTTCCAAGCTTTCCCGTGGATAATGAAAACTGTGGATAAGAGAGAACACCAAAATGTTCCCCAAAACTGCTGTTTTGTGATAGTAACGTGCTTTACAGCTGCTGTTTTACAACATTAGCTTGCTATACAGCTGCTGTTTGTAATGGTAGCTTGCTTTACGGCTGCTGTTTTATGACAGTAGCTTGCTTTACAGCTGCTCTTTGTGACAGTAGCTTGCTTTGCGGATGCTGAATTATTTATTTTTTTTCCTCTGCCAACTGTGGGTAACTGAATCAGTGGATAATGAGTCAGTGGATACGGGGGTCCTACTGTATTTCTGTTTCGTCCCCATCTCTAATTGTCACCTTGTATTTATCAGAACCAGTCACTAGGGGGAGCCAAAGACTCTTAGATGACAAGAATACATATCATGCTCTCTTTCTCCCTGTAGCATCTAGTTCTGGGAAATAACATTGTGAAAATGTATCTTTCTGTTTTATAGATGGAGGTACTACTGCATTTTTATTGTTTTTATTGTTTTATTGATGCTGTTGTATTTATCTGTCAATTGTTATGTTCTTATGTTGTTGTAAACCACCCGGAGTTCCTTCAGAAGACAGGCGGTATATAAGTGCTAAAATAAATAAATAAATAAATAAATAAATTTCCAAATATGTCCACATTTTTAAATTGTGCAACACTCTGATGCGAATGAAGAAAGAAGGACCATATATACACCTGCTTTGCACGGTGGGATGCATCCTAAGCAGCGTTCAGCTCGACTCCACACCGGAGTATACATCCCTTCCTCGCATGGCACACACTGTGTATCGACAGTTTGGTTGCAGCTGCGAAGCACACGGTAACCTGCAAGGCAAAGACCATTGGGAAACGATATTACCAAATGAGGAAACAAAATGGAATCTTGTTGAACGACGTGTGTCCCATTATTGTGGTCCTTCAGCAATGCAGACACATTTGTCCTGTTTGGTTATGCTATCTAACCAGGTGGAGCCCAGAAGAACTGAAGGCAGCACACGAGCCATCCAATGCGCTAAGGCAGTGGTTCCCAACCTTGGGGTCCCCAGATGTTCTTGGACTACAACTCCCAGACGTCTTGGCCAGTCCAGCTAGAGATGAAGGCTTCTGGGAATTTTAGTCCATGAACATCTGGGGAACCTGGGGACTAATTCCAGGTTCTGCAATGAATAGAACAGAGTTTTATTGTCATTGTGCATATGCAAGATATGCACAACAAAATTAGAGTGCTATTCCACTACACACTGAAAAAAAACAAGGCACTATACAAAACACATAGAACACCATACAAGATATTAAAAACTCTTAAAGCCGCTTACAAAATTTGAAACGCTACTTAACAACTGCTTAGGATGATGCTAAAATTGTCACATTTAACTTAGATACCACTCTGGGATAAAAACTGTTGGAAATAGACACGTTGGAAACCACTACATTAATGGTCACTTTCATTAGGTGAAAGATGTCTGTTTGAAGAGGGAGCTGCTGGTCTATCCAGGTAGCTTCTCCAGGTGAGCCATAATTTGAGAAGTTTTGGGTATCTACACAGATAAACCAGCTGCATCACCTCCAGACTCATGATCATATGGACTCCGTTACTGGTGGAACGACTATTCTGCATTTGCCTCCAGTCAAAATGGTTTCTGACATTTCCCCCGGACAAGGGATTCCTCTGGGACCTCTCCAGAGATTGAGAGATGTCTTGGAAGAGCGGAGAGAAACGCTGAGCACAGTCCCACCTTTCACATTTGTTTCCTGTTCAGGATTAATCTTGTCAATCCTGCACTACTTATGTGTGAAGAATGACCCTCTGCAGGATTTTTGGCCTGTTTTTGCTGCCACCATCAATTGCAGGTTGTTACAATGGTTAATTTCAAATAGCAGCGCTAGACGGAGCTTTAACCTGAAATTGACAAACAGTGCCCTTTAAGAGAAGAGTATCAACTCCTGTGCAGGATCCAATGAATTGTGCAGAAGATTTTGTGGCAAGAAACTGAGAGCATTTTGCTGACTGGGTAATACAGGAAAGAGAATTATAGAGGTTAAAAGGAGCCAACCAGAAGCTGTGAGAAGGGAAAGCACCTAGATTCACAGTCCTAGGTGCCACGCTTATAGACAAAGCATGACTAGATATTAGAGATGGGCACGAAATGAGCAATTTTTCGTTTTTGTTTTCGTTTTTTCGTTTCGTTACGCAACGAAAACGAAATGATTTTTTTTAAAAAACAAAACAAAAACGAAACGACCAAATTTGCCGTGTTTTTTGTTTTCGTTGCAGCAGATGCATTGAACTAAAAAGAATGCTAACGAAACAGCAATTTTTCATTTTTTGTTTTTGTTTTTTCGTTTCGTTTCCTAACGAAACGAAAATGAATTTTTTTTGCAAAAACGTCACAAAAATGAAAATGAACTGAAACGGACCCCTAAACAACAAACAAAACACCATTTTTTTGAGTCGTGCCCATCTCTACTAGATATGCTAAGTTTGCACATTTTAGCTGGAAGAGTTGTAAATTTCCTTAGCTGTGCAGCCCAATTTAGAGGGCCACATCCACTCTCCATCTTTTCCACAATGCCCTATTTTTGTGCAGTTTTGATTGTGTTGGGGTGGGGGAAGAATGAGAAAAGACTAGCGTAGAGCAAGGAAAATTCTCCTAAATTCAAAACAAATCCCCCCCCCCGGCGCCCCTTTTGTTAAGGAGTAGAAGAAAAATTTTCATTGGGACCAACATTATTTTTCTAGTGAAATTAAAGTAGAGTATCATGGGATACTCCATCCCATAAGCCCCTGTCCCTTCACCCCTGAGTGAGAAGCAGAATGAACTTGCTCAATACAGTATGCTCAGCATAGCGCTAGATTGTCACGTCAGGCCAAGGTCTCTGACCCTCGATTCTGCTTCAGCGCCAGTGCGCTGCTAAGCACAGGCCACCATCCCTTCAATTAACACACAGCACATAGAACAAGAACTTTTCAAAACTACAGCACCCATCGCTCTCAAACGAATGCCACTGGTCTTTTTTGCACCATGAATCGGCTGAACAATCAGCCATTGAAGGGTTGTTTTTTTTAAGACAGCTTTTCAAAGTGATGGGGGGGAAGGTAACGGAGTTCTCTACGCACGTGCACAGAATGCTGTTACCTCTCCCCCCCCACCAGTTACTTTGAAAACCCCCAAAATCATCACAACTGGAAAGGAAATGAAATCGGAAATTGTTCAGTTTTTGAAAGCGCTCTCAGAAGCTTTGCAGCAGGAACAGAAAAGCTGTCTTAAAAGAAACGACTCTTCGATGGCTGATCGTTCAGCCGACTCAAGGTGCAAAAACAAAACAAAACAGTGGCATCCGTTTGAGACTGATTGTTCCCAGAAATGACACAAGTGTTTTTTGTCAGCGGAAAAACTACTAATGATTTTTGAACGGTGTTATCTAGAGAGTGCATTGACTCCAAACACAACAGCGCTGTAATTATATGTTCCTTCTGTGTTTATCCTCAGCGTTTAAGATTAGGAAAGGATTATAACCTTTCGGCAGAAAGGTCAACCTCTAGCCTTTTGAGGTTGGGCTGGAAGAAATTTCTATTTAAAACCCTCAAGAGGCAACCTCTCCTTAGACGAAGAGTCAGCAGTGCTAAAACTGTCCCTTCTTTTTTTTTTAAAAAAAAAAAACTAGCTTTTGAAACTTCCCTAAACAACTTTGTTCCCTGTTGTAAATATTTTTTCCTCCCTATTCTGAAAGTTGCAAGTAACTTTCCTAAGCCTTAATTAACGGCTGGAAGAGCTCTAACCTTCAGCCTAATAAAAGACGTCAAATGGCATAATCTGGCGGTTATTACGCTGTTTTGCTATGGTCGTTGCTGTATAAGGCAGCTTCTCTTGTTATTAAGATGGACACACACTTTGACCGGCACGCTTGCAGGCAGTGACCGACAGAGGCTCGCTGTTGCTCTGTTGACGTAAGCTCATTTCCATTGGCTCTGCTTCCAGATTTGTTCTCTTGAACTTTTCTACAACGGCAACACACTGGAGAAGGTAAACACAAGGCTTTGCCCTTTGCTTGCGTTTGGAGGGCTTTCAGGAAGGAGCACAGACCGCCGTAGCCTCCCGTCCACAGGGAGCCTGATCTGGGCTTCCTTCTCTGTACGCTGCTCAGATTTCCACATCCATTGGCCAAATAAATTCTTTATTTGTTTTCCTGGGACAGGAAAAGCAGTTTGCATGGCAAAGGAAAGCAAATGCCCCCCAGGAGCCTGTGAAATGCTTCTTTCCTAGGCCATCACAGTCAGGGTTTTAAAATGCCATGTGCACCGTGACAAGACAGGGAAATACTTTCATTCATTCATTCATTCATTCATTTTAGAGTATTTTACCCCACCTTTCTCCTTAGAAAAGGACCCAAGGTGGCTTACAGTAATGAGAGATAATATACAGTCCAGTACAATTAAGACACATTTAAGTATTTGAGAACAAGGAATTGAGGGATATCTTGCAGCATTAATAAACAGCATTACATTAAAGCTACAAGGTTATAACTACTGTAGTTATAAACACAAAGCCTATGTGAACCTATAGATTAATAAAAACCTGCTCCTCATCCTCACACACGTTTGAATGGAAATTCCACTCTTGGTCTACAGTGTATCAGTAAGACTATGGGCGAGAAGGATGTTGGAACCATTGCAGCTAAAAAGCTGGACAGGAGACAATAGTGTGACGTGGCCATACATACACAAAAGAGGCAAATGTGATTTTAGGATGCATTAACTAATCCCACAAGGTAGTAATTCCCTTCTATTTGGCACTGGTTAGGCCTCCTCTAGTGTCGTGGGTCCAGTTCTGAACACCACACGCTAAGAAGAATCTCAATATTGACTGAATATTAGAGGGGAAAACTTCCTTGCTGTTAGAGTGGCATGACAATGGAAGCTGTGACTTCACAAGGTGGCAAAACGCTCCAGTGCTGTGGAGGTATCCAAGAGAAAATCGAACCACCCTTTGACTGCTATCCCACGGCCACTAAAAACCGCTTCAAACTCCTTGAAGATGAGGTTAATAAAATTGTATCCCCACGGCCAGCAGACTTTAAAAGGGGGGAGTGCGACCACGGCCACTTAAGCACGACCCTGCGAGTTTTACAAGTACCTGGTTTCGAGGTGTTACAAAGCTTGTCTCAGTTACGATGCGGGTTTTTAACCAGTACTTGAGTCCGTGGGGACTCGGAAAATCTGCATCAAAACCTTTTCATTCTGTGGTGTTGCAGTTCCCACTCGTGGGGACACAAAAGATGTGGTCCTTCTAAACGGCACCCGTGGGAACACAGGAACCACATTTTCAATCACGTGACCAATCCGGGGGGAAATCTGCATTTTACTTGGATCTGGATTTTCTGGCCGTGGGGTCGCAGGCTCTGTCTGAACGGCCAGACTTGGATTCCTGCCTTGAGTGGAGGATCCGTGCACGTCTCTGTGCGCTACAGCACGTCAACGTGTCTGTGTGGGGTTCCTTTATTTATGCAACTTTCACTGACACTTCCAGTGCACTTCTTCATTTTCTTCCGGAGTCCCCTGACTCCTTAGCCTCAAATCAGCCACCCACCAGGCCAAGCCTGTATCCTTTCCTCATCTCCTTGGCTAATCTCCTAGTCAGAAGCAAGAGTGCAGACTTCTCTGCCCCGCCCTTCTGTCTGAGTGGGAGATCAGCCAGCCTTCCAGAAAGCCAAGGGTCCCCCTCCCTCTTGGAGCTAAGACTTTGGAGGAGGGATCTATTAAGCTGCGGAGACATATCCATGGAACTCAGTCGGGAATCTCACTGTTTGCTCAGCTGCCTTCCCACATACACCTTGGTGCCTCAAAGGAGCCACCCATCTCCAACTGAAAGCAGATGAGTCACTGCATTTACTTTCTTTACTTCTCCTTCCTTTCTTGTAGCGGCCCAATGGTTATTGTCTCACATGTTTGCTCATGCTTCTTCTGCTGCCTGCCTTCCTCTTCTCATTGCTCCAAATGATGAGGCAGCCGTTTTCCGAGCTGACACGGGCGCTAGTCAATTGGCGCTGTGCCTCCTGCCCACGAGTCTGGTCGCCTTTGTGCTGTTTTGTTTGCTTTCATTTCCAAGTTACTTGTGGTTTATCTGAGTTCCAACATTTGTTTGGGGCTCCCTTTTACCTTCCTCCCCCATTTAATTAGCTGATCAGGACTGTGCAAATCCTGGAAATAAAGGGGAATAAGAGAGACAGGATCCATCCAGTCAGGGCTATTCATATCACTTGCTGCAAGATCAAATCAGGATGTTTTCCAAAGATCAGGGGGCAACCACATTGGCCATATAGTCCACCCGTTTTTGTCGTCTCAAATCAAATCCCAGCGATTACTTGACAAGCAGTTAACCACGGAGAAAAAACTGTGGTTTTTCAATGAGAAATTCTCTCCTCAGTTTAACCAGCAAGAGGATGGTTTATTTTTGCCCTGATTCTTACTTTCTGCTCAGTGTGGATGGCCTGATTGGCAAGCATGGGGGGGGGGGGGTTGTCCGTTCTCTTCCAATGAGTGCCTGCCGTTTCCAAACCGGTGCTTGGGACGCTTCCCAAAGCTAGCGCTGCATTAGATTGGCGCTATGTCACTTTGGAAAAAAAAATTGAAAGTACTGTAATTAATGTAAAAAAAGAGGCAAAGTGAATGGGTGTTCCCAGAGAAAATGGCTAATCTTAGTTCACAGCCACACCCTAACTTTGGTGGAGAGGACAAAACTGGGCTGTCGTATTTTAAGACAGCTTCAAAACAAACTACTCAGAGTGAGATTATGTGGCGGGGGGGGGGGAGAATCTCCATGATAAAAACTGGCACGAATTGCCAAACCAGTGGGTCATGCTTATCTCAACATAACCGGTGTTCCCCCGGAACTGCCCCGGCACCACAGGAGATCTTTGTGCTAGCTGTTAGCCTAGTACAGAGGTGTCCACTGTACCTCCTTGCTGCCAGCCTCACTCAGCTGTTGTAAACCCAAGGTTGTAGTTTCCTTCATGGAGTCATTCCACCTCCTAAGTGGTCCTTCTCTCTCTCTGCTGGCTTCGTTCACCCCCCCACCCCCCAGCAACTGGATCAATGCGACTCCTTAAGGATCTCAGGAAAGACATAGTGGAACTGGAAAAGGTGCAAAAGAGAGTGACTAAAATGATTACTGGGCTGGGGCACCTCCCTTATGAGGAAAGGCTAAAACATTTGGGGCTCTTTAGTCTGGAAAAAAAGGCGCCTGAGGGGGGATATGATTGAGACGTACAAAACAATGCAGGGCATGAGTCAAGTGGATAGAGGGAAGCTCTTCTCCCTCTCACAAAATACAAGAACGAGGGGACATCCACTCAAATTGTGGGCTGGGAGAGTAAGAACAGACAAAAGAAAATATTTTTTTTCACCCAGCGCGTTGTTAGTCTGTGGAACTGCCTGCCACAGGAGGTGGTGATGGCATCTGGCCTGGATGCCTTCAAGAGGGGATTGGACAGATTCCTGGAGGAAAAGTCCATCACAGGTTACAAACCATGATGGAGGTGTGTCATCTCCAGGCTTAAAACCAGGGTACTTCAAGGGCCAGAGGCAGGGGAGTGGGATCAGGAGACAGAGATCCAGTCTCGTGTGCTCCCAAACACATCTGGTGGGGCCACTGTGAGATACAGGAAGCTGGACTAGATGGGCCTTTGGCCTGATCCAGCAGGGCTCTTCTTAGGTTCTTAGGTTCTTAAGTTGGTTACCTGGAGGACACAGGCTGCAACACTTATTGATGGCTTCCACATAGTGCTCTGTTTTAGGGTTTTGACACCTCTCCGGGACCTGGGGTGTGTACGGCAGCGAGAATGCCTGAGGGGAGCAGAAAGAGAAGACAGAAAAAGGGGTGTTATTTTTTTTTATTCCCACAACCAGCGATGGGCATGAACCCTTTCATACCAGTTCTCTGCCACTGCCATCTTCAGAGACAGCCAGTTTGGCGTCTATTCCCGGAGGCAGGCTTTTGCTGTTGTCCACGCATGCACCTGTTGGCTGTTAGGCTAGTACAAAGGTGTCCAAACTTTTTGCAAGGAGGGCCAGATTTGGTGAAATGAAAATGTGTGGGGGCCGACCATTCAACCTGAAGGGCGGAGAAAGGGTGCGGGCCCGTGCACACCTGCAACAGCCACAAACGTTCCGGTTTCAAGGAAGCTGGACTAGATGGGCCTGATCCAGCATGGCTCTTCTTATGTTCTTATATGTTATCGCACCCAAAGGGCCAAGTGGCTGTTGCACAGTCCGGGAATTAGCAGGTGCGCACCCAAGACACACCGCTGCTTGTATATGCTGCCCTCCCTTGGAAGCGGGCAGGGGGGATACTGGCAGCAATGGAGCCGGGGCGGGTATGCTGAGTGGGTGGGTGGGGGTATGGACAGAGGCAGGGAGGGTAGGAAAACCATTAAACTGCAAGCTGATGTCTCCAGCCGGCACAGCCGGATGGTGGGGATGCACGACAGGATGAGTCGGCAGGTAGACGAGGCTGTGGGCCACTTGAAATTTTAAAACGGGCCACATTTGGCCCCTGGTCCGGACTTTGGACATGCCTGAGCTAGTACATGCCCAAAGAGAGCTGTCCTGAGTCTTTGGGCCGTTCTCCTGAGTTCCAAACTTGGGTAAGGAAGCAGGGCAAGCAAGGTTAAGACTCCAACTCAAGGCTTGGGACTCAGGATGTGGTGGCCAAGACATGGGTCCCAAGATACTCCAACATCCCAGGGGAGGCATGACCAGTGTCAAAGCTCATGGATGGGGGAGTCCAAGTAGGGCCCCCCCCCGCCTGAGAGCCTTCCAAAATCACCAACCTAGCAGGCAGAGAGACTGCGTAACGGTGACACCAACCCCCGGTGTTATTTCCAACGGGGGAAATGTGGGTTATTTTGGGGCATTTTGAAGTTATTCAAGTGTGGGTGTTTCCTGGGTTTTAATGTTATGACTAATATTTTTTTTAAAAATAGCACAGTGCAGCATGCAAAAGGGGTGGTCATACGAAGAAGAAAAAATCCACACCAAGATGTCTACAAGCTTCCCTCTACAACTTCCCCTCCTAAGCTCGGGCACAGAGACAATCAGGGGAAACTTCTCCAAATAACAGGAACACATCAAGAACAAAGAGGTCTACCCACCAAATGGACTTTATATTTATAAAAACAAACACACAACCCAGTGACTTGAAGGAGGTGCTCCAGGTTAGCTATGAGGGAGGGGAAGGACTCCTTTTGTCTCAGCCTTTCACAAAAATGAAAACGAATATTTTTGCAAAAAACGTCACAAAAACGAAAACAAACCGAAACAGACCCCTAAACGACCAAACGACAAACGAAACACCATTTTTTTTTTGAGTTGTGCCCATCTCAACAGGCGATAATAGCTTGCTCACCTTTTAAGCGTTGGGTGCATTGGAGAAACACATGGCAAAAAACAGCAATCCTGTTCTGGATGCAGCCCAAAATGAAAATGAAAAAAATGAAATAAAACAAAAACAGGAAGAGGAAGAGGAGACTACCAGTCTGGCTTTGGCTGTTGATGGCATTAGTTCTTAGCTCGGGGGGAGGGAGGGAGAGAGCCAGACATCAGCTAACGACTCCCTTCGTTAAGGTGTTGCACGTTCTCATTTCAAGGACCCCATGGAGAATAGCAAGTGAAGCGAGAAAGAATTGGAAATTAACCGAATCTTCTTTAGCATTTGTCCCTCTCATCAGAGCAGTCTGGCTGTTGTGCTGAGAAAGAATTTGAAATTTAAAACCTGCATTCCGTGGGGGGCAGCTGCTGAGAGTAGCACGATGGGGTGGTGGATAAAAATGTCTAAAGCAGAACTTTGGGGCAAAGCTTTAGACGTGGAAGCAAAATGACATTAAAAAGTGTATTTTAAAAGGACAAACATGAGGAGGCATCTTATATATATATATATATATATATGTTAGGGTGGATTCGGGTTTCTTCCCGTGTAGAAATCTGGTTGTTTTGGCGACGTTTCAACGAGGTCTCACTCGTCATCTTCAGGCTGGTGTTCTGGCTTCTTTCTTCTTGAAGCAGAGTGTGATCTCAGTTGAAGTCCTTCTATAAATACTGCTGGGGGGGTGTGGTTTGCTTGCTCTGTTGCTGATTGTAGGTTTGTTTGTTCTTTTGTGATTTGCTGTGTGGCTGAGGCGATCGTTAAGGGCTTAACTGCTGGTGGGTTAGATGGCTGTTTAGAGACATCATGTGTGGGTGAGGTGCTGGATGTGTGTCTATTAGCCTTTTGTTTCTTAACGACCTTGGTGATGGGTGTTCTGGCAGCATCCTTGGCTTTGGTAGAGTGGGGTCCTGTGTCTTGTGAATTCATTTTGGTCTGGCTGCGTGTCTGTGGTCTCCCAATGTTTTTTTGGTGTGTGTAAGTGTGCTCCATGTGGTGGCTGGAGTGGGGAGTAGCGGTAGATGGTGCAGTCGTGGTTTTGTTATTGGATGGTGGTTTCGTTTCATCTGTGGGAAGGGTCTGGGTTTGTGTTTGGTGTGGATGGAAGGTGGTGGCATCTTGTGTCCTTTTGGACCTGGTGTCAGTCTTTGTGACAGAGGCTCGTCTGTTGACCAGGGCTAGTTTCCAGATGTCCGGCAAGCGGGAGGTGTCATCACGTTTATTCATGTTGTTTGGGTGTTTCTCTATTTCAATGGCTTCCATGATTATTCGACTGTTGAAGTGTTCAGTTTTGGAGATGAGTTTGGTTCTTTTAAAATCAATTTCATGACCTGTTGTTTTTATGTGCTGGAAGAGAGAGGAAGATTTTTCTTCTTTTTTGACTGCGTTCTTGTGTTCTGCGATGCGTGCGCTTATTCTCCTGTTTGTCTGTCCGATGTATGTGGCTGGGCAGACTTTGCATGGTATTTCGTAGACTCCTTGGTTTTCTAGCTCAATCTTGTCTTTGGGGTTTCTTAAAATGTTGGCTATTTTTTGTTCGGTGCAAAAGGCTGTCTTGATATTGTGTTTGTGGAGAATTTTGCTTATTTTGTCTGTGGTGCCTTTGATGTAAGGGAGGAGGGCAGTGCCGTTGTTCTCTTCTGTTTCTTGGTTCTTGGGGGGTGTTTCTTTTTGGATTAGTTTGGTGATGGTGTTTTTTTGGAATCCGTTCGCAATTAAAGCATTCGAGAGAGTGTGTAATTCAGTTTTTAGGTGGTCTTTGTCAGTGAGGCGTTTGGTTCTGGAGATGAGGGTTTTTGCTACGGAGTTGATCTGTGCAGGGTGGTGGTGTGATTGTGCGTTTAAGTAGCGGTTTGTATGTGTTTTTTTCCGGTAGATGGTATGTCCTAAGGAGCCGTCGGGTTTTTTGTAGATTAGGACGTCCAGGAAGGGAAGTTGGTTGTTGGCTTCTATTTCCATAGTGAATTGTATTTTGGGGTGTAGGCTGTTGAGATGTGTGAGGAAGTTGTTCAGTTTGTCTTATCTGGCCACACGGGAAAGACAAACTGAACAACTTCCTCACACATCTCAACAGCCTACACCCCAAAATACAATTCACTATGGAAATAGAAGCCAACAACCAACTTCCCTTCCTGGACGTCCTAATCTACAAAAAACCCGACGGCTCCTTAGGACATACCATCTACCGGAAAAAAACACATACAAACCGCTACTTAAACGCACAATCACACCACCACCCTGCACAGATCAACTCCGTAGCAAAAACCCTCATCTCCAGAACCAAACGCCTCACTGACAAAGACCACCTAAAAACTGAATTACACACTCTCTCGAATGCTTTAATTGCGAACGGATTCCAAAAAAACACCATCACCAAACTAATCCAAAAAGAAACACCCCCCAAAAACCAAGAAACAGAAGAGAACAACGGCACTGCCCTCCTCCCTTACATCAAAGGCACCACAGACAAAATAAGCAAAATTCTCCACAAACACAATATCAAGACAGCCTTTTGCACCGAACAAAAAATAGCCAACATTTTAAGAAACCCCAAAGACAAGATTGAGCTAGAAAACCAAGGAGTCTACGAAATACCATGCAAAGTCTGCCCAGCCACATACATCGGACAGACAAACAGGAGAATAAGCGCACGCATCGCAGAACACAAGAACGCAGTCAAAAAAGAAGAAAAATCTTCCTCTCTCTTCCAGCACATAAAAACAACAGGTCATGAAATTGATTTTAAAAGAACCAAACTCATCTCCAAAACTGAACACTTCAACAGTCGAATAATCATGGAAGCCATTGAAATAGAGAAACACCCAAACAACATGAATAAACGTGATGACACCTCCCGCTTGCCGGACATCTGGAAACTAGCCCTGGTCAACAGACGAGCCTCTGTCACAAAGACTGACACCAGGTCCAAAAGGACACAAGATGCCACCACCTTCCATCCACACCAAACACAAACCCAGACCCTTCCCACAGATGAAACGAAACCACCATCCAATAACAAAACCACGACTGCACCATCTACCGCTACTCCCCACTCCAGCCACCACATGGAGCACACTTACACACACCAAAAAAACATTGGGAGACCACAGACACGCAGCCAGACCAAAATGAATTCACAAGACACAGGACCCCACTCTACCAAAGCCAAGGATGCTGCCAGAACACCCATCACCAAGGTCGTTAAGAAACAAAAGGCTAATAGACACACATCCAGCACCTCACCCACACATGATGTCTCTAAACAGCCATCTAACCCACCAGCAGTTAAGCCCTTAACGATCGCCTCAGCCACACAGCAAATCACAAAAGAACAAACAAACCTACAATCAGCAACAGAGCAAGCAAACCACACCCCCCCAGCAGTATTTATAGAAGGACTTCAACTGAGATCACACTCTGCTTCAAGAAGAAAGAAGCCAGAACACCAGCCTGAAGATGACGAGTGAGACCTCGTCGAAACGTCGCCAAAACAACCAGATTTCTACACGGGAAGAAACCCGAATCCACCCTAACATGCATATATATATATATATATATATATATATATATAAATTTGAGCTTTTGTAGGCAAGCCCACTTCAGCAGTAGTAAGGTAGAGGTAAAGGTTTTCCTTGGACGTGCGTGCTAATCGTGTCCAAGTCTAGGGGCGATGCTCATCTCCGTTTCCAAGCCAGTGTGTTGTGCAAGTCAATGGCCACATGAGCAGCATGTCCAAACGCATTTCTGCACCTGGTACACTGTTCTACCTTCCCTTTTTTTAACGGTGGTAGCTATTTATCAACTTGCATTTCCATGCTTTCGAACTGCTAGGTCGGCAGGAGCAGGGGTTCTCAGCGGGAGCTTGCTCTGCTGCGTGGCACCCGGGATTCGAACCGCCGAGGTGCTGACTTTGCAGCCAACAGTTTCAGCGCTCTAGCCGACTTGGCCTTGACCTTTACCACTTCAGCAGTGGGGAAAGCTGGATTTAAAACCCCAAACAGTACCTGGATTACCCCGAGCTAGCCTAGACTACTTTACTGGATGGTTGGAAGGATAAAACAGCAGGAGAGGCAGGATGAATCACAGAATCCTAGAATAGTTGATTTGGAACACAAGGCGGGAATACAAATTGAAGCGGATTTGACAGGTGGTGGTCAAAACTTCGCTTCCATGCCTCCAGTGCTGAAGCACCTGCCACCTCTTGAGATCACTGGGTTCCACTGTTGTACGCCTCTAACAGTTGAGAAGTTTTCCGCCCCCCTGGTATGCAGCTAAAATCTGGCTTCCTGTAGGTTGGGCCCATTATTATGTGCCCTGCACTCTGAGATGGTCAAGAACAGACCCTGCGCCTCCTCTGTATGATTTGGCAAGAAGCAAAGGGTTAGCAGTTAATCAGCAAACATGGGATAAAACTCGTGATCACGGATTGCACAATTCCGCACTGACCTCTGGAAACACCATTCCTCGGCGGATTAATTTAAATTGTATTAAAGCAATTTGACAACTCCAAAACAGCTGGGGGTGAGCAGAGAGGTTAATTTGGCATAAAGACCATTATTTGCGAGAAAATGGACTGCCCACAAATGGCTTTGTAAGGGTAATGTTATAGAGCAGGTAAAGTCATTTAAGTACCTGGGTGTTCACTACAACTACAGGCACACCTGGTTCTCCCATCGCAAGTATGTCCTAAATTCTAGCAAGATCTCTGCTAGCGCAATCTCACGATTCTTTTTTAGCTATAGCAATCGCTATGTACCAGCTTCCCTGACAATATTTAAGGCCAAAACCCTATCTCAAATCTTATATGCATCACCAATTTGGTATAAAGCTATAGATCGCACAGTGGAGAGTATTCAAGCCTCTTTTTTGAGAAGAATCCTAGGCCTCCCTAAATGTGTCCCATACGCCGTTCTTTGCTTAGAAACTGGCATGATAAGGCTGAAGACCTTGGCCAGATTAAGAGCTATTAAATTCTGGCTTGGAATCCTTTACAACCCAGTTCATACCCGTTTATTATATCAACTTTTGATAGATCCTGACCTCCCAGTCGAGATCTCCGATGTTCTTACTAGAGATGGGCACGACTTGAAAAAAAAAATTTTCGAGTTGTCGTTAGTCGGGCCGGTTCCGTTTCGGCTCGTTTCCGTTTTTCGCGAAAATTTGCAAAAATTAGTCGGTTCGTTTTTTCGTTTTTTCGTTGTCGTTAGTACTGGTTTGGGGAGGGGGTAGCGGACTCCTGGAGGGAGCTGCAGGAGTCAGCCAGAGCCACAAGTGACGGACTGGCAGACTCTTTGCACCCGCTGTGTCTCACGTACTTGCATGTAGTGCAATGCAAGTAGATCTGGCTTAGGGTTAAGATGGCTTAGCGCAACGGCTAGGGTTAGGCTAGTTACGGGTGAGGTTACGGTGAGTATTGGGGTGCATCTGGGTGCCTCTCTGACCCACTTAGAAGGACAGTGTACTGGCGTATGGGTTAGGCTTAGGGTTCGGGTTTGGGCTACAATTAGTGGGCTGTTTATGCCCGATTGGCACATCCCAGAAGTCTCTGTGGTCAACCTGGCCAAGTGGCCATGCGATTGGTGGAAAATTTGCATGGTCTACTCCCATGGGAGAGCCCATCATTGCAAATGTGCAGGTGTAAAATAAAAAATAAAATAAAATAAATTAGAATCAACGGAGACTTTTTTTTGCAAGAAAAACCCACTGCTGCTACTGTAAAAATTCAAGCATTTAAAATAGCTAATTTTCGCATGTTTCTGTGGTGCTTTGGTGGGGTTTTGGGCAACAATTTCAAAAAAAATATTGCGGTCGCCATTTTGGACCCCCCCCCACCGCATGGCAAATGGATGCGCCCTCCCAGCCTGGTACAGTCAGCAAAACCTGGCCATGCGATTGGTGGAATGGCTCCAAAACTTTGCATGGTCCACTCCCATGGGCGAGCCCATCATTGCGAATGCGCAGGTGTAAAAAAATAAAATAAAATAAAATAAAATCAACGGAGACTTTTTTTGCAAGAAAAACCCACTGCTGCTACTGTAAAAATTCAAGCATTTAAAATAGCTAATTTTCGCATGTTTCTGTGGTGCTTTGGTGGGGTTTTGGGCAACAATTTCAAAAAAAATATTGCGGTCGCCATTTTGGATCCCCCCCCCACCGCATGGCAAATGGATGCGCCCTCCCAGCCTGGTACAGTCAGCAAAACCTGGCCATGCGATTGGTGGAATGGCTCCAAAACTTTGCATGGTCCACTCCCATGGGCGAGCCCATCATTGCGAATGCGCAGGTGTAAAAAAATAAAATAAAATAAAATAAAATAAAATAAAATCAACGGAGACTTTTTTTGCAAGAAAAACCCACTGCTGCTACTGTAAAAATTCAAGCATTTAAAATAGCTAATTTTCACATGTTTCTGTGGTGCTTTGGTGGGGTTTTGGGCAACGATTTCAAAAAAAAATATTGCGGTCGCCATTTTGGATCCCCCGCACTGCATGGCAAATGGATGCGCCCTCCCAGCCTGGTACCAGCAGCGCAGCAGTAGCAATAGCCAAGGAGAGGGGGGCGGGGAACCCCCCCCCCAAATAAAACACCCTTCTGGCCTGGTAGGTGCCCTCAGACAGTTTTCGCCTACTTTTAGGGCCGGGAATCGGGGTTTTTTTTAACTTTTAAAAACTTTTTTTCTGTGCCGCTTGGCATTGCGCGATGCAAGTAACGAGCACGACAAATCAGACCAAATTGTTCGTTCGTCGGTTCGAGCTCGAAGTCTGGGGCAGTGATTCCCGTTACCGTTTCCGTAGAGTAACGGAAACGAGTAACGGAAACGGAAACGGGAATACCGCTAAGTCGTGCCCATCTCTAGTTCTTACCACTCTTAAAGTAGCGGGATTGGATATTGAGCAGCTTGGCATGTTAAGTCAATCTGAAGCATATTGGACTATTAAAGACAGGTTATTGAACATCGAATGGCAAGAACTGTGCAGCGAAGCCAATACCACCAGCTCCCCACTTCAATTTAACATCCCAGTCCTACCTGGGAAGCCTGCTTTTTTTCTGACTTACCTAACATGTCCCGAAGCACGCAGAGCCTATTCACTTGCCAGATGCAATTCCTTCCCCTTGGCACTATTGTCAGGCAGGTTCAATGGAATCCCTTACTCCCAGAGGATCTGTCCATGTCAAAATAATGCCGTTGAAACGCTTGAACACATCTTCTTTCATTGCCCAACTCACGATGCACTTCGTAAGAAATATCTATCCTCGATCCTCGATAGAATGCAAGGGTGGGAAGGCTTGGTTAAGCTTAGGTTCCTTCTCTCTACGCAAGTCACCTCTTATCTGGATGAGGTGACCTCCTTTGCCTCTGAAATTATAGCAGCACGAGGATCTGGGCTTCCCTATTCCCCATCTCATTGGCTTAAGTAGCTAATGCATATATTAGAATCACCAGTTCCATGTTTGATTACCCTCCTTGCTGTACCTCATTTTCTCTTGTTGTGTTGTTTTATTTTATTTTAATGCCAATAAAGGTTCATTTGGATTTGGATTTAGATTTGGCATAAAGTGGGGCTAAGGAAGCAGCATTAAATCCTTCCTACTTTTCACTTCCCCCTTGCAATCTTTTCCACTCACGAGACACTTCCTCAATGCTCTATACTTCCAAATTTATGTCTCCACAAGGAACAAAACGTTCCTTGTACACAGAGCACAGAGAGAACTCCTAGTTCCCTGAGCTCCTTGCTCTCTGAAGATGCCGGCCACAGAGTCTGGTGAAACGTCAGGAAGAAAAAACTTCCAAAACATGGCCAAACAGCCCGGAAAACACTCACAACATCTAATAGTTTTTTTGTTCTCAACCCCGTCATCATCCTGAATCTTAGGGAAAACTTCCTGACTCTTCTCAATCACCCCCGAGAGCAGGACATGTAAAAATGGACTCAATCTACAGATTTAGGCTAAAACTTGGGGTGTTAGAACAGTACAACGATGGAACTCATGAACGGTACAACAATGGAACTCATGACCTCTGGAGACAGTGAGAGCTCCAACGCTGGAGGTATTTAAGAGACAATTGAACAACCCTCTCTCAGATCTGATTTGACCTGATTTCCTGCTTTGAGCTGGGGGGTGTTGGACCCAATGGCTTGATAGACCCGTTCCACCTGCATGATCGTACGATCACTGTACGATCGTCAAGGACGGCCCCAAATAAGGGTAGGGAGCCCACAGGTCTGGTTGAAGTACCACTCATATTATCTGTGACAATTATAGCAGTTAGGACATGGGTTCCAACTCCTTTCGTCTTCTTTTGGCCCAAACAAGAGTGGACAACCTCTTTGGGGACAGGTTCAGTTTCAGGCGTGTTCTCGTTTGGCTAAGGAACCCGGGTTCCTTTCTTTTGGCACCCGTTCCAAACTCAACACGCCACTTGCCATGTTGATCGGGCCATGTTGACTCTGCACAAATGCCTCCACCCTTCCCCAAAGGTCAACACATCTCTGGACACACCCAGCCATAGACTGGAACCACCACAGCTGATCCTGAGCGAGACGGACCACTGGCTTTTGCTGATAGAGGCCAGCCAACCCCTCCCGCCATGACCTGCCTGCAACCTTCCTCGAGCACAGAGAGAACGGCATTTCCTCCCTAGGTTTGATTCTTCACCTCCTTCTGGTGCCTTGGAGGGCCTCTCCTTGTTCATATCTAAGGAACTAGATAAAGTAATTGACTCAGCATGCCCGCAAAATTCGACTAGAAAAAGGGCAGTGGGGTGGAGCTAAAAAGGGACAGCTCAAGTCTCTGGCTGCCAGAGGTTGGGAGTTCAATTCCCCGCTGTGTCTCGTTGAGAGGGGCTAGACTCGGTGATTCATAAGGTCCCTTCCAAGTCTATAATCCTAAGATTATTATTACAAATTTCCGAATGGCAATATGCCAGTCTTTAAAGTGCCATGATTCTTTGCCCTTTTCCTCTTTTTTCCTCTTTCTTTCTCTCCTTAATATCGCCAACTTCTTACCCATGGGAACAGTACTGATCTAGATCAGTGGTTCTCAACCTGTGGGTCCTCGGATGTTCCCGGACTGCAAATCCCAGAAGCCTCCACCACTTGCTGTGCTAGAAGGGATTTCTGGGAGTTGCAGTCCAGGAACATCTGGGGACCCACAGGTTGAGAACCACTGATCTAGAAGGAGCTGTAGCAGAGCCTGGTATGTCACAGTCATTGCTTATGGGCCATTTTCAAGGTCGTGGCCACATCCGTTGTTTTGTGTCTCTAGGTGAACTGCGAACAGCCCATCCGTGAGCCAGCCCCAAACAAAAATGCAGCATTGCTGATGACAGTTTCAAAAAAGAAATAGGAAAAAATCTCCTTTGGGGTTCTAAATCTGCCCTCTGGGACATGACTGAAAGCAATAGAGAAACCACAACATTTGCAAATACGAACAACCATTTCCCAGCTGCGAAATGTAAGCAAACCAGGACCCTGTGTGTCTGATTGTTTCTCTCTGCCTTTGTGTGTAGTTTGGCTACCGGCTGAATTGTTTTCAAGCCAATATATTTGCAGTTTGGACCTCAGTGGCTGCGGTGAAGCCGATCTCATTTGGTTTAAAGGGGAGGGGGAATTGCCAAACAAATGAAATGCAGTTCTTCCAAAAATAAAAATCACCGGTTTGTGAAGGTAGTCTATGATGCTTCTGTAGACACGATTCAAAGAATAAGTTGCCGTCGGAGATTAGACTGGCGGAGTCTCTCGGCCAGCCTTTAGGGAAGCTTTAAAGACCTTTTTTTTTTTTTGTGGAATCCTTTGGTGATCACTGAGCGTACAATTGTGAGTTGTACAACATAAAAAATTCCGGAGATAGGGGAAATTTGCTTAACAGAATCGTCTACGGGGCGAATCCGTACAACATAAAATTGGTCGCGATTAGGGATTACTCTGTTTTGAATGCATTCCTATGGGAAATTGGTATAAAGGAAAATTTGCTTAACAGAATTTCATTTGGAACGAATTGATTCCTTTATACAAGGTACCACTGTATTTGCTTTGCTTATGACGGGCGTTTGCTTGGGTTGTTGTGTTTGTTATTTCTTGTACACCGCCCAAAGTTCCTGAGGGAAAATTGGGCGGTTAACGAATACAAATATAAATGGCCGCATTCAAGATGGCCTCTAGCACTGGTTCCCAAACTTGGGGCCCCGAGGTGTTCTTGGACTACAACTCCCAGAAATCCTGGCCAGAACAGCTGGGAGTGAAGGCTTCTGGGAGTTTGAGTCCAAGGACATCTAGGGACCCATGTTGGGAACCACAGCTCTGCAGGCGACACTCTGCTGCTCACTAACCACCGAATCAGCAAGGGGAAATTCCAAATGTTTACTCCATTTTTTCATTACCCCCACCCCCCCAAAAAACCCCAAAGCAACTGGCAGGGCTGTTTCTCAGCCGGTGTGAATGCAGTTCCAGCACCCTGGATTATTTCAAAATAATAATTCCAAAAAAGCTGGTAATTAGTGTTGTGACTGGAAAAGAGCCATTTTAATAGTTTGCTTGATGCAGCTATGATTCATGCCCTTGTTCTCCATGACCTAGCCAGCAGGACAGCTTGCAGAAACTGTAAGCCTGAATATCACTGCTAGAATGTTTTAGAATCATAGAATCATAGAATCCTAGAGTTGGAAGAGACCTCAAGGGCCATCTAGTCCAACCCCCTGCCATGCAGGAACCCCCATCACAATATTTCTGACAGATGGCCATCCAGCCTCTGCTTCAAAACCACCAAAGAAGGAACGAAGTAATGTTTTTTCCCCTACAAAAACTGCGCTTGTACTGATCAGCATATAGGGTGTGGCGGAATGGCAGTAAAATTTAGCCAATGGAATGCTTAGAGCAAGTTTCGTTAACACTTTGCAATTGTAAAAGCCCGCTCCTGAACACCTTTTTTCGTCTCACTCCTTGTGACACCCACGGGCCCATGTTCCCTGAATAAAACTATGTTATTCCACAAGAAAAATCTTCCAATCTGTTCTGTACTCCTTTTTTGGGGGGGGGTAGTTACCTCTTCTTTGAGGCAACAGTGTCAACCATTGTCTTTCAAGGCAAGCAAGCCTGGTCTTTTTGATTCCTATGAGCTCTTTAACATCTGAGAGCATTTAGGGCTGCATATTTCGGCATGGGGCAGTGAAATAGCCATGATGAAATGCAGCTAAAACTGTGCTTATGACCTGCAGGTCAATCCCAGGTCGCAGGCTCATGGTTGACTCAGCCTTCCATCCTTCCAAGTTCGGTAAAAGGAGTACCCAGCTTGCTGGGGGGCAATGTGCAGCCTGCAGACTGTAATTAAAAACTGTAAACTGCCCAGAGACTACCTGAAGTAGTATGGGGCGGTATATAAGCACAACACTTTGCTTTGCTTTTAAAAGAGCGTAACGTTGTCCTATCTTCTCCCAAACTCAGCATGGCAAAGCAACAGCCTGCCTGGTACACCCATGCCAAATTTGGTGCCAATTTGAAATCCGGTTTCAAAATTATACGTTGTTTGGGCTGCCCCCGTTTTTAGAATTGACTTGTCTGATGTCGACTTCCTCTGTGCTGCACAGTAACATAACTGCGCTACTGTGCAGCAATAATTGAGAGGCATGAAGTTTGTGGATAAGAAAAGTGATGAAAATGATAAAGATAGACCACATCAGAAGCTTCGAATCGGCGGTTATCTCCAAGGAACATTTATCTTGATTTGTTGAGCAGTTGTTCTGTCTAGTCTTTGGCCTCTCAGGAACAGGCAGAGCCAGAGCTTGGGGAAGCTATCTTTTTGGACTACAACTCCCAGAATCCTCTACTCTGGTCCAGAACATGTTCCATGGGCAGTCAGTTTCTGGTAGATGAGATCAGGTCTGCTTCTGGAGTGGATCCTGGCGAAAACTGCCCATCCAGGTAGATCTTTCCTCTTTGACAGGGGTGTCCAAACTTTGGCCCTCCAGATGTTTTGGACCACAACTCCCAAAATTCCAAGCCTGTATTGCCAATGACAAAAGACTGGGGAAGTTGTGGTCCAAAACATCTGGAGAGCTGAAGTTTGGACTGCCACTGTTAGATCTGAAGAATCGCATGGGAACTCAGGTCAGAAAAGCATAGCATGTCTTCTGTTATGCTGTTGAATTTTAATCCTCGTTGGCCCCCAGATGGATGATTTTAATCTGAGCCAGAACTGCAAACAACCTATACTTCTTAATTATTCTGTTGCTCCTCTGGATGAATCCCTCTTTTATGCGTGCACGTCACCTTTACCCCCTTCCGAAAGAAACACCCATGTGCATTTCTTTCTGCCCTCTCCATAATTGTATCATTAATTAAATAACAATTTTATTTATTTATTAGGTGATTAATAAAACAGGTCTGCCACAACTTGACGGCAACAATGACGATGGCAAATCTTCGGATGTGTTTCACCCCGAGGCCTTTCCTGTTGGTGCCGGTGAGCATTTTCATGCTTGCAAGGACAATTTTATGTAAAGAAAATACACTCACACACACACGGAAATGGTGGGAGCTGCTGGCTCATTGCCCGGACGTTTATAAATCAGAAGGACTTCAAGTTAGCTTCTGTCTTTGATTGGATATCCCGTCGCTTGGGTTGAGTGTGTGCACAAGTACGTGGCTTCACGAAAGGACAAAAATAAAAAAGATGTGGGGAGCATTCTCAGCAAAGTTCGGTAACGTAAAGAAGGAAAACCTACTTCCTTCCTAACCTCACCGGAGGTGAAAAAAAATCTCATAGAACTTGGAAACTCCTCATTCAGCTGTTTCTTGATATATTAAGAAAAAGCCTAAGCCAGTGGTTTCACTCTTGAGTAACCCAGATGTTCTTGGACTACAACCCCCAGAAGCCTTCACTGCCAGCTGTGCTGGCCAGGGTTTCTGGGAGTCGCAGTGCAAGAACACCTGGGTGACTCAAAGTTCACACCTAGGGTTTGGAATGAACAAGAGCTAAGAATATAGCAAATATAATAATGTGAAGAGAAATCTCATCTTATGATCATGATAAGAGCTGGGCACAACATGAACTTTTAGTTCGTTTTGTGATTCTTTATTCATTTCGTTACGTAATGAAACGAATAACGAACACCAGAGTGATTTTAGAACAAACCGAACCAAACCGAAAAAAATTGGTTCGGTTGGGTTCGTTTTGTTATGCAGCCGATGACAGTGGCCACACACTGTCATCACCGGCAGGGAAAACTGTCTAGAGAGAGCCCCGTTCTCGGCTCTGAGGACGGGGCTCTCTCTGAAGGAACCTGCCCACCGGGGGAGGAATAGGAATAGGAATAGGAATAGGAATCTTTATTGTCATTGCCCCCTTGCAGGAACAATGAAATTTCGTGGTTGCTATATTCAACTCATTTAAAACATTTCACATAGATTTAAAAACAGGGACAACACATAATAATATGACATATAAAATGACTAAAATATAACATATAAAATAAGCTGACTTCAAAGTCCAGAATTTCCGTTTAAGGCCAATATTGCTCTAAAAAAGAAGCTATTTTTGAGACGGTTTGTTCTTGCCCTCAGTACTCTATATCTCCGTCCCGATGGCAGCAACTCGAAGAGGCGATGACCAGGATGTGTTGGATTTCTTAATATATCTAATGCTTTACAGTGGCACCTGGTAGTATAAGTTTGTTCTAGGGTGGGGAGTGAACAGCCCACAATACTCTCTGCAATTCTTATGATTCTGTGCAACACTGTCCTCTCCCAGTGGGTACAACTTCCATACCACACACATAACCCATAAGTAAGCACACTCTCAATTGCACAATGATAGAAGGCCAGCAGCAGCTTTTGTGGAAGATGGTTCTTCCTTAAAGTTCTCAAGAAAAATAGTCTCTGCTGAGCCTTCTTTGCAAGCCCCCTTGTGTTGACACTCCAGGACAGATCCTCCTATAACCCAATGCCCAAAAATCTAAAACCTGTAACCCTCTCCACACCACGGGCGGTCTAGAGAGGGCCCCGTTCTTGGCTCCACACACGAAGGCGAGAACGAGGGTCTTTCTAAAGGGATCTCCCCCACGGGCGATGACAGTGTGCCGGGCGCTGTCATACGCCACAGGGAAGAACAGTCTAAAGAGACCCCTCTTCTCGCTTCTGCATGCAGAGGTGGGAACAGGGGTCTCTTTAAAGGGGTCTTCCCGGCACCGATGACTAGAGATGGGCACGACTCAAAAAAATGGTGTTTCGTTTGTCGTTTGGTCGTTTAGGGGTCCATTTCAGTTCGTTTTCATTTTCGTGACGTTTTTTGCAAAAAAAATTCATTTTCGTTTCGTTAGGTAATGAAACGAAAAAACAAAAATGAAAACAAAAAATTGCTGTTTCATTAGCACTGTTTTTAGTTCAATGCATCTGCTGCAACGAAACTGAAAAACACGGCAAATTTGGTCATTTCATTTTCGTTTTGTTTTTTTAAAAAATTTCATTTCGTTTTCATTGTGTAACGAAACAAAAAAATGAAAACGAAAATGAAAAATCGCTCATTTCGTGCCCATCTCTACCAATGACAGTGCCCAGCCACCGCCGGTAAGAACCTGAATGGTTCAAATCGGTTCGGGTTCGTATATTTTTTTAAAAATTCATACGAACCCGATCCGAAGCAAACCAAGGGTGGGCCCGAACCAGACGAACCCGAACCATGGGTTTTCTGGTTCATGCCCCTCTCTAGTCATGATAATAATGTGAAGAAAATAAGGGGGAACAGACAGGCCACACACCTATAGCCTAAAGTCAAAGCCTGATGGAGGAAGCGAACCCGCAAATGTCACACAACCCCCACCGAGTGAGCACCCCACACATTTCAAGAAGAAAGCTGCGGGGCCATACGTGAGAGGGTCCTCCCACGCAATATTTTGACGACAGCTGATGGAAAGGCCACCTGCCGAGGCAGGGAGGGGAAAAAGGGGGGGGTAGAGAGAGAAATAACACCTCGGGGATGTGAGAAAGCCACCACGACAAAGTAGCATCCCACTTCGTTACATCAGGGCCTGATTGTGGAAAACAAGAGATTTTTTTTTGATTTTTTTTTTTAAAAAATTTTTGCAAGATAGCTGTGCACTGCACGGCCACCTTGGCCAAGGGAACGTGCAAGCAACACTTTTATTTATTTATTTATTTGCTTGACAGCTAGAGGGATATCCACCAACCAGGCCAACTCTGAGGGATGGTCACCAAGAGGGCAAGGTAGGCGGCCAGGGCAAAGCTCGTGACTTGTTTTGGAAACCGCACTCTTAAGCGAGAACGACGACGCCGAGGCTCTGAGGGACATTTGGCACCTTTCGTACACCTGCCTTCATTGGGAGGGGAAAACCCCCTACGGTGGTCTAGCCACATAAAAACCCAGTCCTCCTTTTTCTTAAGGTCAAAACACACGTGGATCTGAAAGGCCTTGTGACGTTAGGGGGGGATCTTACTGAACAGCGGAGGTGGGGGTGATGGTAATGAGTCAAGGAGACATAGCATGAGCTGGTAAAGAACAGCCTTTCCGGAACAGTCCACAGCCCATCCAGTCCAGCATTCTGTCTCACACAGTGGCTCACCATTTGATTCAGGGTATTCCCAAGCAGATGTCTTCCCCTACTTATGATTTCCTGCAAATGGCATCGAGAGAGATCCTGCCTCTCTCTCCAACCCGGAGGTTGTCCTTAGGCATCCCATCATGATAGCCATGGATACCCTTCTTCTTCATGAACTTGTCCAATCCTTTCTTAAAGCACTCGAGGCTGACAGCAGTCACCACTTCTTCTGGCAGGGAGTTCCAGAGACCAGTGATCCTCTGGGTGAAAAAGGACTTCCTCTTATTAGTTTGAGATCTAGCACCGAAAAGTTTCATGGACTGCCCCTTAGTTCTGGTGTTGTGCGATAGGGAAAACAGATTTTTTCCTTATCTACTTTGTCCATACTGTGTATGATTTTATACACTTCAATCAGGTCACCTCTTAGGCACTACCATCTAAGTGACTTCCCATTGCTTACCCTATCTGAACAATTAGGTATTTGAACCCGGGCCCCTCCGTTCATTTATAGAGCTGCTTTGGGTCAAAAGTGAGTCGACGCCATGCAATGACACAACATAATTAGAGGTTTTATGCCTAACGTCATCTCCATAAGAGACGCTGGCTTCATCGCTGGTGGATCTGGCCGGCCATTATGCGGAGACCTCCGCTCTACCTGGGTGGAGACGGTCAATGTGTGGACAAGACCGGTTCCCCTCAAATAATGGCCACAATCCTGTTACACAACTCCATGTATGTAACAGGAAGAGCAGCGTCAAGAGCCACCGATTTCAGAGCGATTTCAGGGTCAGAAAACAATACGACCCAAATGAACGGCACCCAGAAATTGTTCAGGGGAAGGCTTCAATTGCAGCCGCTGGCCACTTTTGATTACCTCATCACTGTTCCATGTTCAGAGCTCTGCAACAGGATTTCTTACAACCAGTGTCATTGGGCTGCTTGCAAGCCCTGTAATTTGTCCGACAGCCACAGTCTGATCAATCCCCTACTCCAGGCATATCCAAACTTCAGCCCTCCTGATGTTTTGGACCACAGCTCCCAGAATTCCAAGCCTGTATTCCCAATGGCAAAGGACTGTGGGAGTTGTGGTCCAAAAACATCTGGAGGGCCAAAGTTTGGACATGCCTGCCCTACTCGAAAAAAGGATGGCCAAGTGGCTGACATCAGCAGCGAGTGACTCACCCTCGGGTGCCTTAGGCTTCGTGCTTTTACACAACACACACACACTGAAAGACAGTAAACGTGCGAGCGCACACATGGGTTTGACTCATGCTTCCTGTAACTGGTCTCTCGCCAAGATTCCACCGCCTCTGTGCAAACTGAGAGTGCGGGGGCGGAGAAGCCATGGTCCTTTGCAAGAACAGACCTCATCAGGTCCCTCCTGACGGCTAGATGTTGCTTCTCTTGGTATTTGCGTCCGCTGGCTGGAGGGAGCTGGGGTTAAAGGTCTCTGGCTGCGGAGCCAGCGTTTGGGAGAAGAAATGACACCACACCAACACTCTTGCTCTGCTGCACTTAGGTTTTGAACTGCCTTTTGCTTAAAGCCAAATCACCTTAAAAATCACCTACCACACTTCCAATCGCTTTTTCTGTGGAGCCCCCTTGGCCACGCCCCTTTTTGACCGCTGTGTCATTTTTGCTTGCAACAGCCATTGAGGATGGTGTTTTTTAAAACCGATTTCTAGACCGCTTTTTGAAGCAATTTAGCTGAAACTGCAGACACCATGCACCATTTTTTTCTGGGTTTCCCCCTCTGTATGCCTTATCCTGCCTTCAGAAAAGTGGAAAATTAGCTACATTGCGTAGAATGGAAGAACAACGGCATGACGTTACCCCCCCCCCAAAAAAAAAAAATATTTCCAAAATAGAAGCAGATGATGGGAAATGGATGGACAAAATCAGAATAAAAAGAGGTTTAGCAAAGTGCAGATGGGGAAACCGGTTCATGAGAAAACGCCAAGTGCAGAATGCTGAATCGCTTCAGCAACCACGTGACCAGGGGAGGACAGAAGGCGATTCAAAACAAAAAGTGGTTGCTGTTTGAAGTGTGGTAGCGGATTTAGTTAGCTGGAAGTTCAGTCATGACAACTGGGCTTCTTTTCTTGTGAGATGGAAATGTTTTCCAGTTCGTCTGAGCAGCTTTGACAGTCTGAGGAAAGTTCGGAATGAGGCCTCCAATTTATAGTTCACCTCGGTTTCACATCACCGTGGTCTGAATCAGCTCATTAGGTGGACAGCAGCCTGAATAGGCTTATTAAGGATGTGTGACCATTCCCAACACACACCTCAAACCATTCTACACATTGTACCCAGGGTAGGAGATTTCTTTACTAGTAAAAAGGTAAAGGTTGCCCCCCGCACATGTGTCCTAATTGTGTCTGACTCTAGGGGCGGTGCTCATCTCCATAGTCAAGCTGAAGAGCCAATGTTGTGCAAGTCCAAGTCCACGTGGCCGGCATGGCTGCAAGGAAACGCTGATTTACCTTCCCGCTTTTTACGGTGGTATCTATCTGCTTGCATTGCCATGCTTTCGAACTGCTCGGTTGGCAGGAGGTGGGGTTCACAGCGGGCACTCGCTCCACTGCGTGGCACCTGGGATCCAAACCGCCAATCTGCTGACTTTGCAGCCGACAGATTTCAGAGCCTTAGTCCGCTGAGAGACCACACCCGACTTTACTAGATCTGTACAATTTCACAAACAGGCAGGCTTTCAAGTACAGCAAGGTTGTTCAGACTGGGCAGAGCAAAGCAGCTGAGATGCTTAAGGAACAAGCCCTGGAAATTTCATCTTCTTCTTCTTCTTCTTCTTCTTCTTCTTCTTCTTCTTCTTCTTCTTCTTCTTCTTCTTCTTCTTCTTCTTCTTCATCATCATCATCATCATCATCATCATCATCATCGAACTGTAGAGCTGGAAGGGATCAAGTTCAAATCCCAGTCTAGGTGACCCAGTGGAGAATTGAACACCCAACTAGAGATGGGCACGAATAAAAAAAAATGGTGTTTCGTTTGTCGTTTGTCGTTTAGGGGGTCCGTTTCAGTTCGTTTCCGTTTTTCGTGAACTTTTGCAAAAAAAATGTTTTCGATTTCGTTCGTTTCGTTACCGTTTTGTTACCATTTATTTCAAATTTTTGTGATTTTTTTAGCTTTTAAAGCAGTTCAATGTATTGCCGTAACGAAAACGAAACAGACGACAAAATTTCTGGTGTTTCTGTTCGTTTCGTTTCATTTTAGAGATAAAATTCGTTTGTCGTTTCGTTGCATAACAAAACAAAAAAACAAAAACGGAAACAAAAAATTGTTCGTTTCGTGCCCATCTCTACTCCCAACCTTTTGCTCTGAAGCCGGAGACCTAACCCTTTGAACTATCCAGCTGTTCCTTCTGCATCCCAAGTGTCCAATCTGATGAAGAGTCCTGCAGGATTCCCAAGCTTTCCTGTTTGGGAGATGCTCCTGGTCTCGTAAAGCATTCAGCTGCCCCAATAGTCCGCAGAGTTGGAATTCTCAGCTGCAAAGCCAGGGGCAAGCGACGGAGTCCCAGAACACCCCCAGAAGAAAGGTATCATAGAATCATAGAATCATAGAATCATAGAGTTGGAAGAGACCTCAAGGGCCATCTAGTCCAACCTCCTGCCGTGCAGGAACCCCCATCACAATATTTCCGACAGATGGCCATCCAGCCTCTGCTTAAAAACCACCAAAGAAGGAACGAAGTAATGTTTTTCCCCCCTACAAAAACTGCGCTTGTACAGATCAGCATATAGGGTGTGGCGGAACGCAGTAAAATTTAGCCAATGGAATGCTTAGAGCAAGTTTCGTTAACACTTTGCAATTGTAAAAGCCCGCTCCTGAACACCTTTTTTCGTCTCACTCCTTGTGACACCCACGGGCCCATGTTCCCTGAATAAAACACAATATTTCCGACAGATGGCCATCCAGCCTCTGCTTAAAAACCTCCAAGGAAGGAGACTCCACCACCCTTTGTGGCAGCATATTTCACTGCCGAACAGCTCCAACTGTCATGAAGCTCTTCCTAATGTTCAAATGGAATCTCTTTTCCTGTAGTTTGAAACCATTGCCCTGGGCCCTAGTCTCTGAAGCCATGGAAAACAAACCTGTTCCCTCTTCAGTATGACATCCTTTCAAATATTTAAACATAGCTATCCTATCCCCCCTCAGCCTTCTTTTTGAAAGGCTAAACATTCCCAGTTCCCTAAGCCGTTCCTCATAAGACATTTCCTCCAGACCCTCAACCATCCTGGTCGCCCTCCTCTGCAACCGCTCGAGGTTATCAACATCCTTTTTAAACTGAGGTGCACAGAACTGGACACAGGACTCCAGGTGGGGTCTGACCAGAAATAGGGGACCACCTCTGAATCCAGCCCTATGGTTTAGGAGACAGTCCTAGAAGTTGCAGAGCTTACCACAATGTTGGCAAACGGGCCCGTTAGGATATTATTCTGTATCAGACACGTGGAAACACAAATTAGAGGATGGACCAGTTCCAGGTCTGTAGCACTAGAGCAGGAAGAAAAGAAGTATGGAAGCAGTAGAACAAGAAATGCATCAGAGGGAATGTGTGTTCTGTGTGTGCCTGAGCGAGCGTGCGAGCGAGAGAAAGAGAGAGAGAAAGAGATGAGAAAGGTGAAAAGAAGGGTTTCGCTCAACCAAAGAAGGACTCATGGACAGACCCCCGAAAGGTGATGGAAAGCACGTTAGAAAGCAAGACAGTTAAATAGGGCAGAGTTCAGTGGGATGCTACAGTATTTGGAAGGACCCAAGGAAAGATGCGCTAATTCCAAAAGAGACTCAAAGTCGCACAATTATTATCATTAAAGGTTTGGCCCTCCGCTCTTCAGAAGAGATTGAGTCATCACTGCCAATACCTCTGCCTTCCGCCTCGTAGGTCGGACGACATGGTCCAGGAACAGACACGAAAACGGACCGTAAAATATAACCTTGATGGTGCCACAACCTTTATTGTCTCCTTCATGGTACTTTTGCTTGATCTCTAAAGCCTGAGCCTCACCATGAGAATGACGTAAGGCCTACGCACACAATGACCGAGCCCGAAGCAGCCAGCTCTTTTGATGAAAGGAGAAACCTAGGGGTGGGTGAGTGAGTGGGTGTTCAGGATGCATAGCTATCCATTTGATCCCCAAAGGGAGCGAAAAGGATCACCCAAACACTTAGGAAAGAACCCGACCTCATAAAGAAACAGCTGAACAATAATGGATCAAGAAGTTTGATTCAGTCTCCTGTGGCTCAGATAGAGACAAAGTCCTTTTCTCACAGTACAGTTACTAGCGAATTCTTGTTCAGATCACCTCCCCAAATACCCTGTTCCCCCGAAAATAAGACATCCCCTGAAAATAACACCTACTTACAGTTTTGCCTCTCGCTGAAATATAAGGCACCCCACCCTGAAAATAAGGCCTCCCCAATAATAACAATAAATGTGTACCGTATTCTTCTTCATGGAAAAATAAGACATCCCCTGAAAATAAGACCTTGCATATCTATGGGAGCAAAAATTAATATACGACACTGTCTTATTTTGGGGGAATCACGGTACTGTTTGATATTGACCACTGCTTAGCAAACACACCGATCGAAGCGTGTGCGTATGAATCGGTCAATGGAGGGAGCACCCGGTCCATAGGAGGGAGTGGACACAAACTGTGGAATTAAACTTGTCCGGCCTTTGTGGTGTCACAAAATGGTGTGTGTTCCCCACGTACGTTCCCACGTATCTCCAAGACCTCGCTCCCACAATGCGGGGTTTAAGAGGAACGCCTCCAGAGAACCTTGATGTCCCAGTGAAGTCTGCCTTTGAGTACCAGATGGTGAGACCAACTGGGAAAGTCTTTTGGGGTCAAGAACTGCTTGGGGAAATCATTCCTGACCCAATCTTAAAAAAACTAAAATGGGACACTTCTTTGATTTAATTTTTCTTTGGCCGTTTCAGAAACAACACTATTCATTTTCTCCAAACAAGCAAGCCTGCTTGGGGAAATCACTCCTGATCCAATCTCAAAATCCTAAAAACTGACACCCCCTTGGTTCCCCCCCCCAAATTTAGGGGAGGGGATCAATATTCTCCCAACCACAAGAAAACAAACAAAAAAACAGGATGCAAACAAGCAAGAATCAACAAATAACTCAACTGTTGTCAACATTCTTACACAGACTGACCTATTCAAGCCTTCTCTGGAGGGGTAAATTATCTTTTAAAAAAAATGGAATTAGGCAAATAAGACTTTGGAAGAGGTTCCTTTTTTTTAAAAAAAAAAACACAAATTTGGATTCTGGCTTTTACAAACTCTTAAAAACGGGGGGGGGTTTGATATTTTTTAGGGAAGGTGTGATTCTCACAGAGTGGTAAATTTTGAATGGAAGGGAAAAGTTTTGGGGAAAGGTTGAAGCGAGTTTTTCGACCTATTTGGCGGTATTCTACAAGTTTTTCTTCCTGACATTTCGCCAGACTCCATGGCCGGCATCTTTAGAGGGCAAGGAGCTCCGGGAACTCGGAGTTTCTTTTATATACTCTGGGTGTTTTGGAGAGGTTTGGAGAAAGTTTCGCCATCGTGAGAGCTGAAAAAGTAACTTTTCCTAGGCAAAACACGCGCGCCAGAGAGAGCCTTGCGGGTCGCTGCCTGCGGAGGGGGGGGGGGGCGCGGGGCGGCCACTCACCTGCAAGGCGACCACCTGCAGCGCCCAGCACAGGAAGAAGAGGCGCTCCGTCCCGCACATTTTCTTGACGCGCCGCGCGAGGAAACCGGAGTGACTCCGGAGCCAAGCCCGTCGTCCTGGCGAGCCCGATGGGGCGGTCTCAAAAGTGGGAGGAGAAGCGGCGGCGGAGGGTTTGCTGTCAAACTCCGGCAGAGGCTGAGTGAGAATCCGAAGCCTTTCTATCAGCGGGACAGGAAATCCCTCCTTAGCCAAGGCGTGCAAGCGTGCCTCTGGCCATGGACAGAGAGAACAGCACCCTCCCCCGCACCGCTTCCTCCTCCGGGGACTCGAGGAATGCCTCTGAGCATAGGCAGAGAAAGTCGGCTTAAAATAATTCATTGAATTCCCCGGGTCTCTGGTAGAAATATGCGTTCAAGTAGTAAGTGGTATCTCTCTAACGCCCCATATCTGTACAAAAGGATAAAATCGAACAGGCAAATCAGCTTGTCTTTTAAGCCTCATCCACACGGGAAACTCACAGATCTGCAAACTGGCATTTCAAAATGATTTTCAAATCTAAAGATCACCCCACCCGGATCTGAGGTGGTTATAATGTAATAAACCGGTTGTGGATGAACGCTTGGGCCGTCTTAAGTTGCTCCAGAGTTAACAGTTGATTATTATTTTCTGTATCATTGTTGCCATTTCCTTTTGTGGGCTTTTTTTGTTTTGTTTATTGTTTGCTTGCTGCACAAATTGTTGCTGTTATTTTTACAAAAACAAACACGTTGACACTTGGGTCATTGATTTACAAAATATAAGCCACCCTGGAAAATAAATGGACTGTATTTTTTTTTTAAAAAAAAAGGTTAATCACATTCAAGAAAAATCAAGTTACTCTGGGGAACTTGCAGCTAGTCTTCCTTGTGAGTCTCTGCATTCCGGTTGGGTACTGTAGTGGGGGATTGTCAGAAACTGAAAACTACAACAGCCCCCCCACCCACCCCACCCTTTCAGGAACAGAAGAAACACATTGTAAGTTCATTCAATTTTTATTGCAAGACTTTGACAGAGTGAGAAGCCAGGGGAACTTCAGCTTAAGAAATCAGGGGTGTTGGCAAAAGATGAAAGGAAGGAAGCAAAAATGGACGATAGCTGAGCTTTCTGGAAGTGATTTGCTCACCTCCTGGTGTGGAAATGTTGACTGGATCTTGAGACATGAAGCATTTCAGGAGAAGCAGATTTCACATAGGCGGACGAAGGATCGGGCCCAGGTCTAACCACTGGCCGAATAAGGACCATATCTGAGACAAGAACAAGGTGGATCAAGGACATGGAACATTTTTTCAGCACTAAGAGATGTTCCCCTAGAGGTGGTTGCATTTTGGCCATGAAGTAGCCATTTTGGCAACCCTCCCCATGAGGAGAAATTCCCCCCTCCACTGCCACCCCAAAAGAGCAAAAATAAAATTTGTGCTTCTAAGACAAACAACACCCAAAAGGGGAGGGGCGAACAAAGCTCACACCCGCCAGCAAATCCGCATTTAGATTTGGGTGCCCTGCGTACCACCCTGCATTCCAGTGGCAGGTAGTTCCCAAGGCCAAGAAGGCAGACACTGGTGATATGTTTAAGCTGCTTCTTGCCAAAGGGAAGCAGGCCCACCATTCACAAGGAGGAAACAGTCACAGGAACCCCTGAACTAACAGCATCAGTGGGTAGATGATGTGGCCTTCGATGGAGCAGATTGGCCACGGCAATGAGGTCTAACACTGCTGCCCCGAGGGACGCTCGCAATAAAGGTTTTGGACTGCCCACTGTGTTGGGCAAACCGGGAAGTGCCAATGGAGCTGTCCATCATCTGTAGCACTAATGGCGAACCTTTTAGAGACCGAGTGCCCAAACTGCGATTCAAAACCCACTAATTATTTGCAAAGTGCTCAATATAGCAATTTAACCTGAATACGGGTGGCTGTGAAGGGGCGATGTCGGGTGCCCACAGAAAGGGCTCCGAGGGCCACCTTTGGCACCTGTGCCATAGGTTCGCCAACACAGGTCTACAGCTTCCGTTCGAGGAGACCACGGGCAAGGATTTTGGGCAAGCCTGGGTGGAAAATTGAGCAGCGAACAGAGTTCTGATTCTTGAATGCTGAGTCCTACATTTCGACCTGGGCAGATGGACCTGAGACCTTGGGAGCGCCAAAACTCAGGCTGTGCCTTTGAGTTAAAGCCCTCCATGGTTCATCCTATGCCCCGTCCCACCCATCAGCTTCTCTGACGTACCTCAACAGAACGACTTCGGACAGGTGAACAGAACCTTGTAGTCCAGGCAGGCTTTGAGGGCTGGCGTCTGCTGTTTGTTAACACATGCGAACCCTTTCAGGGGATCGAACCTGCACACAGATTGGCATGGTGTGAGGTGCCTTGGTGTTTGTCACAAACAAGCAATGCAAGAACATAGAGCACTGTTTATCCTAGTAAGATGGCCGGTCCCTAGTCTGACTCCAATGGTGCCCATTCATCCTGCATCTGCTTCTCGGCTACTTCCTCTGATCCCTGCAATTTTGCATGGGAAATTTTTGCTAAGAGTACCGTGGTGGACCTTCGTCACGATTTGTGATATAAAGGAATTAAATTCGTTTCAAAAAAGCAATGAAATTCTGTTACAGCACAATTTTCCTTTCACACAAATAATTTCTTGCTTCATTTCCCTTTGGATGAACCCAAATCAACATATTTTGGAATTGCATTTCTGAAAATGTTTCATTTTTGGAGTAATCCCAGCGGACTTTTTATGTTGTACGGATTCTCCCCATAGGAATGAAGGGATTCTGTTAAGCAAATTTCCCACTATCGCCCAAAGGCATTTTTTTCCTTGTACACTGTTGTACACCAGAAATCTCTTTTAAAGATGTGATACAAGCTGTTTGTTCTACAAGGGCCCACTGTAAGGAGGAGTCCACTCTGTGAGTCAGGAGTCCCTCTAGAAAGAAAATCCCTTTCATTAGTTCCCACTAGTCTACTCTTTTTCATAGGGGCTTCAGGGCTTCAGGGGTGGTGGTGCTGACAGCCAATGCTTTTAATGAAGAGATGGGGGCCCTAGCTTTAGGGAACCACTCGTGTTTGGCAAAGGGATGGCCTCCGCCAGAGCACTTTCCAACCACAAGGCGGAAATTGCACGTGACTCAGACTCCGCTGAGAAATGTCGAGAGGCACCCTCTGGTTCTGCTTTCCAAAATATGATTTCTCTGGCTGCGTCACAGTTCCTGTACCGAATACAGGACTCCACTCTCCAGAATCGGGCAGGGAAAACTAGCTAGGTTTAGTGCTATTATTTACTAGGACCCTAAGAACTCTCCAGTGGCGTTGAGTGCAGATAACTACCATTTGAGAATTCTGAGCCCAGGCGTTGGCTTGGACAATCCTTTTCTGTATACGTATGTATGTAAACATCAATTTCCTTGTTTCTGAGCAATATTATGAAGAAATATTAAAGAAGAGCTAACTCTGAGAAAATCTGTCTAGATGCCCCAAGCACATCCGACTTTGCCTGATTTTGGAAGCTAAGTAGGGTTGGTCCTGGCTAGTACTTGGATGGGAGACCACCAGAGAATACCAGGTGCTGTAGGCGCCTGGAGTAGGAACTGGCAAGCCACTCCAGTACTCCTGCCAGGAAAACTCCATGGACATGGAGTCATGAAGAGTCGGTCACGACTGTAACGACACACGCACACACATACAGCTCTGAGAAATCTGAGCAGAACACCCCAAAATAGAAGCTTAGCTCTTTCTCTGCCTTCCGATCAGCTCTGATCAGCTAAGCAGGCATCTGATGAAGTGGTCTGCTATTTGTGAAAGGGATCAAACCCAAGGTGCTTTATTCTACTAAGGAAGAACGGCCCCTTCTTGGCCACCTATGGAGGGTCTGGGTCTCAAACGTGAGCGCTTCCCTAGGCAGTTTGAATGTTCTGATTTTTCATCATGGCCTAAGGATCTACTCATCCCAACAGAAACAGTGGGCAACTTGGGCTGCACCAAGCAGCCTGGAGGCTGATCTATAAGACAATGAACTCGGAGTCTTCTCAAAGGCCGTGACTTCAGACCAGTAAGTGGAAAAGTGACCCCCCCTCCCCTCAGGCTGTGGCACACAGCCCAACTGGAAGAAGGAGAAGGAAACAGAAGCCAGAGAATTCATAGGCGGTATGAAAACAACAAAAATGGAGTCACGTTCCATCACAGGACAGCCTCTGGGGATGGCCTGACCTTTGTTGCGGGCCTTCAAACAATTCTTCTGGAGAAAGAAAACATCAAGGAAAAAGGGAGGGGGGAATTTGGAACTCCCCAATTTCAGTACTGAGTTTTCTATTGCCTTGGCTGTCTACAACCACTTTGCCATGTAGTGGTCTCCAGCAATGTTCCAATGTGTGAGTGAGGGGCTGTGTTGCCAAACAGTGTAGTGATTGTTCCAGGATTGGGACAGTCAGGTTTGTATTATTTTTCCATGGACTATAAAACGCTGCGAGTCCATGCAAATCAGCCTGGACTTCTCTCCTCCTAATCTGTACTCCCTCCCTCCACTGCTGGGGCCTTTCCCCCCCCCTTTTTTTTTGTAAGCAAATCCATTTACATCAGTTCAGGTAGCATGTTTGCTTGAACTGATGTAGAAAAGGAACAGGAAGTTGGCAAGGGTGCTGTTGGTTGGAGTGTTGGAAAAAGAAGAAGTCAAAAGTAGCACTTGAGGGAGTGGCAGTTCCTCTTAATGGAGCACCCCTTGTCTCCAAACAATTCTTTCTTTCTTTCTTTCTTTCTTTCTTTCTTTCTTTCTTTCTTTCTTTCTTTCTTTCTTTCTTTCTTTCTTTCTTTCTTTCTTTCTTTCTTTCTTTCTGCTTCATGTTAGTTCTGGAGGATTTAGGAGACCCTGTTTTAACAAGCTGCAAACAAGTGTGGATTGGCAATTTCCTCCTCTCTTTCACTCACTCTCTCTCTCTCTCTCTGTGTTGACCCCTATCTGGATAGTTAAACTGGTGGCAGTGAAGTTTAATGGCTCCAACTTTGAGGCGAGGGAAGCCGTGAAGCTTTGAGTTTTTAGGACAAGAATTCAGGACCTTGGATAACTCCCACAAAGTTCTGTCTTAAAATCGGAACAAATTCACCATGCCCACAAAAATCAGAGTTGCCATACTCAACTGCTGATTGGTCGGATTGAATATTACGACCAACCATGGTTTCTAGGCTGTGTCCCTGTGCCCTGCCCCCTGCTTTGTTATGCACATGGCTACCCTTTTGAAAACAGCCAACACAAGAAATTTCTCACACTGCAAAGGTTTGTCCAGTCTGCAAAGCAAGAATCCCGGTCATGGTCTGGACATGGATTGCATAGGGCTCATCGCAGATCTCATTAGGGTATTCATTCCGTAGATCAGTAATGGTTTCATAATCTCCATTTCCTGATGGGTTATCTTGATCAAACCAACGGGTCGTGCACCCTACGGAAGAAAGAGTGACAAAGAATGGACATCAGACTCAGATTAGAGTTTGCATGGCTAGGGTGGGAAATGATGCCAACTGAAATAACTTTAAAGTGGGACTTTTACAGAGATAAGTTTTTTTTTAATTAGGGGACTCTCCCGAGCAACGGACAACTGACAGCTGTAGTTGTTCAAAACCCTACCTTGATTTATGTTTGATCTGCTTTGTTCTAGGAGTTTAGCGCTATGGTGCTTCCTGAGAATTTCAGCAGTGGATGCATGATCAGCACAAGGAGGCAACATACATCTCCGTGCAGAGAAGCATATAGCCAGTCATGCTAATATTTAGCGCTCTACCAGTGTAACTAAGGAGAAAGAACAGTGAAGCAATTCCGTGCTAAACTACCAGCCATTAGAATGTGAGGCCCAGTAGATGATGTAAGGCAGCAACAGAAAAGGAAGCGAAAGGCAGAGGTATCCGTGCTGTGACACCTCTGGAGGAGCTGAAGGTA